>JAMWFC010000054.1:1132547-1529363 GCA_027475525.1 Macrolepiota albuminosa | reverse complement strand
AAGCGCTAAGGTAAAGCGCCTAGGGAAGAAGCGGTAAGTGAACACGGCAAAGGTAAGCGGCAAGAGCACGATAAGCTTAGCGAAGTCTAAGCGTCGATAATGCCTGCCGTAGTTGCAAGGCGCGAGTGTGTCGAGTGTTGGCGAGTGTCTGTAACTGCCGATGAGTTTGACGTTGCCGACCGTAGCGTAAATGAGCTCTTGAGCGTAAGGGAGACTGAGGAAAGGGGAGTAAACTGTGGTCTATTGTTCTGATGGTGGATGTACAAGTCGGTAAGTAATATATATACTACAAGGAGTTCACCGTCGCCAGTGACCAACCATCGCCAAAGTGCGGTAAACTGGAAAATTTCATAGGGGTAGCTCCAATGGTTTCAGATCCCTACCGTCCTTTGAGGACCCTTGGCGCCACCAGGCAGCAGATCGCGGTGCTAAACCATCAATCCATCATCCTTCTGTCTGTCCAAAGTACTTAGCGATGTCAGGCGCCAAATCGAGACGCTAAGCGGTGTCAGGCGCCAAGGTCAAACGCCAAGCTGTCCGTCAGTTTTTGATAGATCATCAGGCTTCTCGCTAAGCGCTGTCGTCAGTGACTGATGCCATCTGTCAGTTGTCATTCTGTCTGCCGTTGGCGCTATTATTGATCGGATCTGCTTCTTGCCGTGCGTGGCCGTCAAATATTGCCAAAATTGGATAATTAGTGCGCGCTAAGGTATCCCGAGTCGGTGCCACGTTGCCGTCGCCTGCCGTTGATGCACTGATCCTGTATGGGGTCCTATCACCGTTGGTGCATCTTTATTTGAGTTTAGCAAAGCACGTCGGAAAAAAAAATATCACGACAACTTTGATCAATTTAACCTCTGCTGCTTTACATCTGGGATGTCTTCTCAAGGTATTTATTCTGGTATTATTATGAAGTTTTTTTTTTCATTCTAACATAGCATATACAGGGGAATTTGTCACTTCCGACTGATATGAAGGCTCTGGAAAATATGATTGCTTCGGAGTAAATGTATCTTATTGTGTTTGTTCACAAATCTTAATATTTGTTATTTCAGCTCCGAAAGTGACCAGGCTGAAGTCAAATACATTCGTGAATCTTATACTTCGGGAGTCCGGGGCCATACCAGGTCGCTTCATAATTGTTTATATATAGCTTTATCTGTATCGCCGCTGATGCTTCTCCATCCTTGAGAATACAATGAAGTTGGTGTGAAGGAAACAGTATTCAATGTGAGTCATTCTTTTATATAGTTCGTGTATATACAGCTGATTCATGACTTATAAATTTTAAATAGTTGTGGAAACATATTGGTGGTTTGGAACGTCCACCTGCCATTATAACAGCAGACAGAGCATTATGGAAGGTCCTGTTTTCCACTGCATTGGGAGGTGACCTCATGCACGAACTTGCCATAGCATTTCAGGATTTGGAAGGAGTTGTATTCAAAGCCGCTCCTGATTGGCTTTCTCTAGTTGAAGGAACTCCTAGTCCTTCCCGTCTATTGAGAGCTCCTCGTGAGTCAGAGGTCGAACAAACGCCTGAAATTTCTTATGGCGATTTATCCTTTTCCATTCGTCATCTGCATCTACATCATCCGCTACATACTTTGAACAGCAGCATGCCATTACCAGTTGTTGAGGATATCCATGCCTCAAACGCCGTGTCTATATTGTCTCAATCGTCTCTGTCTCGTAGGTTGATCAACACCGTGCCGTTACCGGTTGTTGATGATACTCACATTTTAAACGTCGTGTCCATGCTGTCTCAATCTTCTCCGTCTCGTAGGATGATCGACACCATGCCGTTATTGGTTGTTGAGGATACTCACGCTTTAAACATCGTCTCTACGCTGTCTCAATTGTCTATGTCTCGTAGGTTGCCGTTTCCGATCGACAAAGAAATTTTACCTCCAATTGTTGGTTCTTCTCAATTACCACCAACTTCTTTCATTGGAAACATGTCGATTGCGGATAATGACGTGCCTCGACTAGTTCAAAATAATCCTTTAATCGTTGCACCTATTCCTTCACAACTGACCTCATTTATTAATAGTATAACAGTTGCAGATACCATGTCTGTTACTGACAACAGTTCTCCTTCTATAATATCTGAGCCTGCGGATATAATCGACGATATTACCCCTTCTCAGTCTGTGGACAACCCTTCGTATCCTATGGTTGCTCACAGCCCATACAGTGAATTATCTTAATTATATTTACTCAGTTTATTATGCATTCTCATGCTCGTTATTGTTGATAGATTCACCTCATTCCCCCTTATCATCCGATCGGTCTTCCTCAGACGAGTCCGACACCATCGTACGTTCGATCCAGGAAGTTTCTGTTAGTACCACAAAGAAACGTACCAAACCGATATACCGTACCCCGCGTACCAAACGAAGAAGTACACGCCGTAAAAGTTGTGCTAATGCTACTGCACCTCAGCATCCTTTGAGTATATCAAGTACTACATATCGGAAACGCAGTAAGTTTAATATTGTGGTCAAATATTCTGGAAAATTACCTTCCTCGTATAAAGGCGTTGCTAAGCCGACTACCCTCATCGATTTGACACTTGAAGACACTGTAATTTTCTGTTCATGCTGCTTGATTATCGATGGCCTGATTGTTTTCTTTTTCTTTTTTTTAAAAAAAAAAAAGGATCTAGATTTCGAAGACGACAATATCGACCTGTCTAGCATCGTCACCTTCGTTGTTGGGGATCGTCCCGTTGAGTATCCTGTTTACGGTACAAATTGCACTTATAAATTTACTCCACAATTTCATGTATGTCATGTTAATTGGTCTGTTTGTGCTTAGTTTACGGTACAAATCGCACTTATAAATTTACTCCACAATTTCATGTATGTCATGTTAATTGGTCTGTTTGTGCTTAACTTATGCTTGACTAGCTCAAAGAGGATCTTACATGGTTCTATTCACTCGACAAATCCGTGATTCGAGGTTTATCTCAACCATCTTTGGTTAAAGTCAAGAGGATCTTACATGGTTCTATTCACTCGACAAATCCGTGATTCGAGGTTTATCTCAACCATCTTTGGTTAAAGTCATGGCGCTCGCCAATTTTTACGATTCGACCAATTGTACCATTGCTGAGCAACTGAAAACGCATTCTGCTGTTTTAATGAAGGCATGCAACGTTTCTGACAAGGGATTCAACAAATCCGTCTTGTCATCCATATGCAATATCCATAGTGTCACTACTATCCACGGTATGTTATCATACTTGTGATGTGTACTTTCACTGAAATTTTACGATCAGATTTCACTTTATTGGATACTAACCGTACACGCAAAGGATCGCCTCGTGATGTACTTTCACTGAAATTTTACGATCAGATTTCACTTTATTGGATACTAACCGTACACGCAAAGGATCGCCTCGTGATCTTTTTGTTGCTGCTTCTTCTATGCCTTCATGTGCAATCAGCGCACTCTACATGCCCGCTAATCGTGATCCATTCCCCTTACTACCTATATCTGGCGATTGGTATGTGTGGTCACAAGTTAATGGTCAGTCTTCTTATTGCAGATCTATTGACCAATATCCGCTTTCCAACATGCGTTGGGCAATCACGTCCACTGGTTCGGCCCATCATTATTGGCACATAGACTCCAACGGATTTGGCACATTTATAAAGGTGGAGATGGGCATAAAATTGTGGTAGCCCATCATTATTGGCACATAGACTCCAACGGATTTGGCACATTTATAAAGGTGGAGACGGGCATAAAATTGTGGTATATCGCAAGACCAAAGTCTGGGTCGTTCCGGGACTTTGCCACTGTTGATATATTTACCGACAAATATATATCGCACCAATCCAACGAGGACTTATGGGATATAGAAGTTGTGGTGTTAGAACCTGGCGATATCTTGTAAGTTTGTTCATACATTCATATCCTTATCTTGTGTTAAAAATTAACAATTAGCATAATGCGACCTAACTTACCGCATTGTGTTGTAACACCTATTCCATCGATTTGTTTGGGAGGTCACTATTATCTTGCTTCGACTCTGATGGACTCCATTATTGGAATGTATCACCATTTTGTAGGCAGCGATGTTCTTACCAACACCGACCACAGAATAGCCTTGCATGCTCTATTAGTTCGTATGCTGGCGTATTACAGTGGCTCAAAAAACTGTCCCAATGTTTTATACTTTTTCAAAGATGACATTGGCATGATGGATGAGAAGTGTCTAAAATCCTAATTAAATCATAAGAAATACTATGACATCGTAGCTACAAAATGAATGTAGGTTTATGTAACTGAAATCAGAACTGATGGAGCAATGATCATTTTAAAATATTCACTCATTGGGACAGTTTTTTGAGCATCTTTAATTTTTCAGGTTTATCTCTATTTTACTCAGAAATAAAGAGTAAGTTGCATGTGGAAAGATAAACAAAGTCATGTGACCATGTTTAGATATATTTGGGAGTAGTTCAAGCTGGTTGAACCACATCTTGACCTTCAACCACCATCATGAAACCTATTCCACCTGCACAACGCTCTACTGTTGCTTCTCTTCTTGCTCAAGGGTATTCTCTGCGTCAGATTGGGGCTCAAACTGGTCTAGGGAAGTCTACTATTGGGAGGATTAGTAGAGAGTTGGAGATGGACAAGGAAAACCATCCTGGAGGCCGTCCTGCTAAGCTTACTCCACGTGATAAACAGGCTATTGTTCAACAAATCTCAGCTGAGAGACTTGATACAGCTGTCCAGGCCACCAATTTTATCAACAGCATCATTTCCAACCCTGTCTCTCCCCAGACTGTCCGGAATGTGTTGAAGGAGGAGGGGTATCGGTCTGCTACTAAGAGAAAAATTCCTATGCTCAAAGCTAGACATCGACAACTGCGGCTTAAATGGGCTCAGGAGCATCAGAACTGGACTATAGAGGACTGGAAAAGGGTGTTGTGGACAGATGAGACAAAGATTAACAGGATTGGGTCAGATGGAAAGCAGTATGTGTGGAAGCTACGAGGAGAAGGCATTTCAGACTGAACAACTACACCTACTGTGAAGCATGGAGGAGGGAATAATCTCATGGTATGGGGCTGTATGGGTTGGAATGGGGTAGGAAAGCTTGTGGAGGTGGTGGGGATCATGAATGCAGAGCAGTACTGTGAAATTTTGGATGATGGAGCAAAGGAGAGCTTTGAGAAGTTGGAGATGGAAGAGGGTGCCCGCTACTTTCAACAGGACAATGACCCCAAACACAACTCCAAGAGAGCTGACAAGTGGTTTAAGGACAACAACTTTGATGTCCTTTGGTGGCCAGCCCAATCTCCTGATCTCAACCCTATTGAACATCTCTGGGAGTACCTCAAGGAGCAACTTAGGCAGTATGAAACACCTCCTCATGGTGTGCATGAATTATGGGAAAGGGTTGCAAAGGAGTGGGATAAAATACCACCAGAGGTATGCCAAAGACTAATAGAAAGCATGCCTAGAAGGATTCAAGCAGTTATCAAGGCAAATGGAGGACATACAAAGTACTAGATACTAAAATTAGAGATGCTCAAAAAACTGTCCCAATGAATGAATATTTTAAAATGGCTATTCCTCCATCAGTTTTGATCTTGATTACATAAGCCTAGGCCCATTTTGTAGCTACGATGCCATAGTATTTTACATGATTTAATCAGGAATTTAGGTACTTTCCATCCTTCATGCCAATGTCATCTTTCAAAAAGTATGAAACATTGAGACAGTTTTTTGAGCCACTGTATTACCAGTACTTCAAGTGTTCATACAACAGCGTCATTGGTGTGTTTATTTTATTCTCTTAATTATTTTTACACTGCTATATTAACTGTTTAGATCGCAAATATCCTCATATACCAGATACGAGTACTTGGGACGGTTCTTTAGCATTGTTTTCTCTTTGCAACTATTTCGAGCTTTACAGTGCACTTATCAACTGGAATTACGCGGATCATCAAAAGGATAGTCAGGCCTTTGAAGCCTCCATCAAGAACCGGTCAAGGGCATGTAAAATAGTTTATTGGTATTTCCGTACACACAGCCTTCACGGTACTGGTCATTCCATAACTGGGTATGAGGCATTTCAAGATGTTTACGTGGTGTTTCTGGCGCATCAGGCACATGTCCTTATATTGTTGAAGAAGGCAGCTTATACTTTGGGTTTTCAAGGCGATACTATGAAATCGATAGACCCAGCAACCGTATGTTTATCCATGTGTAAATGTATGAGGGGTGGTCCTGGATGGGATGCATTCAAATGTATGACAATACTTTCATCTCAACGTTCATTCTATTGGCCTGGCACAACTTACAACGTTGTTGTTTCTTCATGCCAATTTTACAGTTTGTACTCGCTTCTTCGTCATTCAAAGTTGTATGACAATAATTTTCAGATAATGTCCTGCTCAATGGCTTGGTTTATGGAGACAGGGAAATGTCATCCAAGCTGGGGTTTTCTCTTGCCCATATCTCGACTTGACTTGACTCTGTCAAGCATGATAATGACGCAGGTTTGTATAACGGGCTCATTCACTCCACTGGTTGTGAATCGGATGATAGCAATGATGATGAGTCAAGCGACCAGGATGTAGACGATGCAGGCATGCACCAGTCTTCAGATTCCACCTCTTCCGATTCAAATTCGTCACACTCCGCTCCTAAAGTAAATGTATCCCGTTCCACTGGTAAACGTCGCTGCTTGTCATCTGATACATTAGACACTATTTCCCGTTCAGGTAAGTATTTATTTCCATTGTATTATTCATCGTCAATTGCTTATCGGTGTTCATTCATCGAACATACAGTTCGTCCACGATTGCTGTCGCCTTCTGAGACCAGTCAAAGCTCTCATACCCCGTAATCCGCAATAATATTTTCAACCCCACAAAGTACGTTTCTTGCAGATAATTATAGGTTCATAACTCATAATTTGATATAAAAATAGCAATATTTGAGCTTTATTATACTTATACTATTATAATACGATAATTTTTTTTGGTGCGAATGCTAGCGTGATGTTGTAAGAATAGAATTTCTTAAGTCCTGAAAATAAGTTATTGAACATCAGAAAAACCCACTTCTGAGAACGGGGCCGAGAGATTCAAGCTAACTACAAGAGACTGAGTAAGTAAGATTAGTAGAATGTAGTATGAAACTTGTGTAATAGGGACATTAGGAGAGGAGCTTGAATGTGACACATAGTGTAGTGAGAACTAAGTTATCAACACTGTAAGCACAGTGTGAGATGACAAGTCACTATGACTGACAGTCATGCAACTCATTGACTATATCTACAAACTTTCTTGAAACACATAAATCTAATTTTAATCATCTCTTATTTACCAAATCATAGAAGTCGGCACCCTATAAAATCAGAAGCAAAAGATCATTCAGTTGAAAGATGCACTAAGGATCTTTGTAAATTCTGCCCACAGTACAAAGTGCGGAAACTTCACTCTTCATGACTGATCACGGTCTTTGTCTTTGTGGATCAACAACCTGACATCTCTCCAGAGATAGATTTGTAAACACTTTTGGTTCAAGGTGAACGGTGTCTTGAGCTTTTCACAGTCTTATATTTTATCATAGAAAGTCAGAGATGTCTCATATGCAGAGGTCACTGCACTTTATGATAAACTCCAGAGACTATGTGTCAAATTCAGAGATTCCTGAAACTTTTGATGCAATTACAAAAATTCAGGGCACAGATGCGCAGTTGTTTATAGAGAAGCTACCTTATGCCTTATGGACAAACAAACAATTACCTAAGCGTTCGTCCAGATGAACAATTACATAAACGTTTGTCTGGACAAACAATTACATAATTATTTTATTATCTTCGCACGCACTGCTGATACTGGAAAGTGTTTCCAGTGAAAAAAGTGTAAAAGAAAGCTGTTATGCTATTTTTCTGATGTACTAATTTCCCACAAAAAAAGTCATTCAACAAAGGAAAGTGCCTTTTTCTTTTGAAAATTGGCACATTGGAAATTGCATGACAGCTTTCTTTTCTAATTTTTCCAATGGAAACACAATCTGGTACCAGCAGTGACGGTAGATAGACGGCTGAAGTGCGTATTACTAGCCTTTCATAGACTATGTGGCAACCGCTTAATCTAGATATTCGTGGCGCTCATACTACTATATTTTTGCATAGATTACAATATGTTGCTGTCTACCATTAAAAATCTCCAAATTAATGCAGTTGTTTTCCTTAACAATACTACCATTGTAAGCAGCTCCATCGTAGCTCCAGACAGAGTTATTATCAAAAAGACGAGCTGTAAAATGATTATAACCTTGGTAGATAATAGCTCGCACACTATATTGCTGTAAACCTGTCTGAGTTGGCAAGCATACAATAGGAATTATTTTAGTAGCAAATCCATCTATATAATCTAAATCAAGTCGAATTATTAAAGGAGCTGGGGCATAAAGTATTTTTTCACTTGGAATAGCAGAACATATGTGTGAATGATTAGCTGTCAGGGGACTCCTCATTCCTTTCTTCTTTCACTCTTTATTTCTTCACTCTCCTTTCATTCACTTCCTTATTTCTTTTATCATTCTCTCATCTTGCTGTTACTACTTTTTCAACACTATCTGTTAGTACTATTCTCAACCTTTGAGGTGCTCTGTATCATTCTCTCATCTTGCTGTTACTACTTTTTCAACACTATCTGTTAGTACTATTCTCAACCTTTGAGGTGCTCTGGTTCTTTAGCTATCACTCAGACAAGTGTGGGCCCTTCAGCACCGCTCCAGGCTGCTTAGATAAGCCGGAGTTTGCCTTTCTGACTTCTAAAGTCCGGAGTTTTCCTCCCTTGTTTGCACACTTGTTTGGTTAGTCAATTTTCGAGTTTTTAAGGTTTTGTTGTACTGTACAGTTGTTTCCTACGCTTCAGAGGCCCCAGAAGCGTCCAACCTGGCATAGGGAATCCCCAGACTTGTTCTCTTTGGATCTCCCTCTGCCAGGTGAGTAGCTACCTTGATATTGTCAGTATATATTCTAATACACTTTGGATCTCCCTCTGCCAGCTGTGTGACTGAGCCACAGCCTCTAGAGGTCGCCCTTACAGCAGAACAAGTCTCTACATTTTGGTCTGGGAGCCCCCTTCAGCCTGCTTGAGCCCTCTCTTGCCCCTTTAGGTCCCTCCCCCACTGGATTACTCCCTGCCCCTCTGTTGCTTCTATGACCCAACCAGCCCCCTCAGACACTCCCCTGGACGCTTCTGCCCCTCAGGATGATGCCTGGGGTTGCTTGCTTGCTCTAGAGACTCAGGTGCAGACCACTCAAGCTTCCCTCACCCTCCACACCACCGAACTTGCTGGATTGCGTCAGGCCACAGACACCATCTCCCATTCCCTTCAGGCCCTCTTAGAGCGCCTCCCTCTCACTCCTACCCCTCTCCAGGCACCTCCAGTTAGGGCTGGCACACCCACAGTCCCTCGCTTTGGGGCCTCCCCCCCAGTTCATGCCAATATTCCTCGCCCAGCACTCCCAGACGCATTCAATGGTGACCGAGCGATAGGCAAGCGTTTCCTGCAGTCCTGCATCACCTATATTCAGCTCAGTGGTGAGGCTTTTCCCTCTGACGCTCTCAAGATCGCTTGGGTTCTTTCTTATATGAAGTCTGGGCGAGCTTCGACATACGCGCTACGAGTCTTTCGATGCCCTGGAGGAGTGGAGAGTTTTGGAAGTTGGGATCAGTTCGAGAAGGAGTTTCGGACAGAGTTCTTCCCCTTGGACCCTGCTAAGGTGGCAGCCCTCACTCTCCTTGGGATCAGTTCGAGAAGGAGTTTCGGACAGAGTTCTTCCCCTTGGACCCTGCTAAGGTGGCAGCCCTCACTCTCCAAGATCCTCATTGATATGGGCAGGGGAAGCGGACCCTAGATGAGTACATTGACTCCTTCAGAGCTCTTGCTGAACAGGCCTGTTATCCGGATGGTCTTCAGCTCTGTCTCACCTTCCGAGATGGCCTCCTTCCCTCTCTCATGGATCGGATCGACAGCATGGCTGAGGGACAACCTGATGACACGAGTATCGAGACCTGGTATCAGGTAGCACATGATCAGTGGCAGCTCATGGAGTTACGACGTGAGCTCCACATGACACGAGTATCGAGACCTGGTATCAGGTAGCACATGATCAGTGGCAGCTCATGGAGTTACGACGTGAGCTCCACGACGGAACTGCCCCTTGCTCCACCCCACAGGCATCTTTTTCTGCTCGTCATCCCATCCAGCCCTCCCTTCCATCTTGCACTCCACCCCCAGCTCAGGTACCTGCGGCACGTCCTCTTCCTTTTGGAGTACCTATGGATGTTGATGCCTCTCGTCAACGTTCCTCCCTTCCTCTCCTCTGCCGTTGCTGTGGAAAGCCTGGTCACTTCGCTCGGTATTGTCCCCAGGGGTTAGAGGTGCGCTATCTCTCAGCTTTAGAGCAGGAGGAGCTCCTTCTCCAGCTCCTTGCTGCCCGAGACGTTCAAGGAAACCCCTCCCCAGATGTACAGACTGAAGCAGAACCTTTGGAGGAGTCCTTGGGTCCTGTGGAAGCTGTAGCAGAACCATCGGATGGGTCCTTTGGTTCTGCAGGGGAGGGTTTTCAATAGAGCGATGGATGAGTTGTATGCCTCCGCCGCCTGGTGCTAATCAGTTTACATGTCAATCAGTAGAGTCTTCTAATGTATCGCTCCCTGTTCCTGATTCTCTGACTGAAACTGTAAGCACCCCCTCCGACGTACAAAATACCCCCTTGGTCCAAGCCTCAGCTAAGACTCCTTCCCCTCCTTCTCCTGTCCGACAACCACATGTCCCAGCTTGGGAACAACGCCTTCCCCGTCGCTATGTTGTTGCTTCTACTCCCTCTCCCAACTCTCTGCATCTGAATGTGGAGATTGAGACAACTGACACTCAGCAGACTCGAAGCGTCATAGCTCTCTTGGACAGTGGCGCTACTGGACTCTTCCTAGACACCCATTATGTGGAACAACACTGGCTCACTACCCGTCCCCTCTCTCACCCTATTCCAGTCTACAACATTGACGGTACGCTCAATGAAGCTGGATCCATCTGCTCAGTGGTGGATTTAGTCCTTCGTTATCAGACTCATTCTGAGCGTGCAGTCTTTGCAGTTACCAGCCTAGGAAAGCAGGACATGATACTTGGGTTCTCCTGGCTGCGTGATCACAATCCTGAGATTGACTGGGCCAAGGGTAAGGTGAGCATGAGCCGCTGCCCTCGACGGTGTTCCACATGTGCCAAGGAAGTTAGAGAGGAGCGCAGAGAGTCAGTCCGTGAGTGTGCTGCTATCTGGGCTTGCCAGGTTGGACACCTCCCCTTTGCAGACCTTGACCTACTGGATCCTCCTCCCTTGGCGTTCCCTTATAGAGAGGCCCTCTATGAGGACGTTCGAGGTGTAGTGAGTGAAGCCCAGATGGAAGATGGACGTGAGGGTGAATTTGGATGCGCTCCTGACCCAGAGTCTCCAGACGAGGCTATCGAGACAGGTGATAGGATTTATGCAACTACGTTACGACCTCCACCAACTGTAGCAGAGATTAGAGCTAGCCAAACTACCTCCCAGCGGCTAGCTCAGGCATTTGCTGCCAACTCTGCTCCTAAGTCGTTCCGAGATGCGGTTCCTCATCACCTGCAAGACTTTGAGGATGTTTTCTCTAAGGCATCATTCGACTCCCTGCCAGAGCGTAAGCAGTGGGACCATGCAATTGAGCTTACACCCAATGCTGAGCCCTCTAGCTGCAAGGACACCTTGTTCTTACACATAAACGGTGTACCGATGATCATGTCATAGCAATCAAAATTCGCTATGTCTACATATTCCTTGGTCGATGCCCCTGACATCTTTATTCTAACTTCAGCACCGAACTGCACCATGGCACAACTCCCTACAGTCCCCAGCTGGAGCATCTATGGCTCCTCCAGTTCATGAACGCGAATTGCATTGACGTGAGCAAACTGGGGCATAATGCCTGTAGTGGTACTCCCTGAGTCCCACAGCATCCATGCTGGATGTCTGTTGACATCAACATACGTGACCAGGCACTTCTTCTCCTTGGGAGTATAGTGTGGCCGCTGCAACTTATTAGTTGCCTTCTGCAGGGTTACGTGTCTCATTCGGATGCGCTGATCTTCATGGCACTCAGTCAGTGCAAACAGGTGTTCCTCCTCATCATCATGAGCATAATAGTCACTGTTGTACATGTCCACTGCGATGTATTTGTCGCCATCAATCTGGACGCTCTCAGCATCATCCACTTCCGACCCGTCAGCCTCTATCTGTGGCTCTTCCTCCACTTCTTCGATGATCTCGTTGTCCTTGTCGTCACTGACAACATTGCTAGGTGCCACAGCCGTATGGGCCGCTCAGATGTGTGCCTTAGGAGGGATGGGACATTCCTTAGCGAAATGCCTGCTCCTGCCACAGTTGTAGCATGCCGAAGGGTCTCCGGCAGGCCTTCTCTGGGCCGCTCTGGGGCTCCCAGTGGGTTTGCTTGCCATACACACTGCAGGCGCTACTACCCCTTTTGCTGCTACTTGATTTTGACCTGAAAAGGGTCGACTATTCTTTGCTGGCAATTGTCCAGCAGGCTTCGATCGAGGCCGTTAGCCTCCAGGGATTGACTTGCGGACAACAAATCACGGATTGCAATTGTTCTCCATCTCCGTCTGTTTGGCCAGGAAAGTTCCCACCTTCACTGCCTGACAGTTCACGGTTCCTTGGCGTGAACTACGCTGCTCATAATGGTTCGCAGTCCGTGTTGATTGTTCATAACGAATGGCATACGCCAAAAATTCGGTCACAGTATTGACCTCCGGAGACAAATTGTTGTCGCGTATTAATGCTCTCCTCATGTCTGCAGGTATTCCGTTCAAGAATGTCTCACAAATAGTGTATTCATCTGGATAGACGGCCATATTCTGCACATGACCCACCAGGTCATCATAAAAGGTCTGGACGCCAGTCTTAGCGTCATACACTGCCTTTCTAAAGGCATCATGAGCTTCCTGCATTGTAGCAGCGTTGACGAAGCGATTATACAGTCCTATCAGGACTTCTTTAAATGTCCAATGCGGTTTGTTGCGATTAATGTAGAGGACATGGCGATGGAACCAATTCCGCACCTCTCCCTCCATGAATTTGTGTAGCACAAATATCCTTTCCTGGTCCATGTCGTCTCCACCATAGCAGCAGGCTGCCAGATGAGAGCAAACGTCCATGGCCCAGTCCTCCAACTGGGAGAACCTATGTCCTCCAGCATATGCATGTATGTGCTTACCATCGGATTTGTGGGGACTTACCCCAGCAGGGAATTTAAACCTGACTCCAAGGGAGTCATCCACCAAATGAGTGAGACGGTCATGCATATGATCCATATGGATCCTGATTGCCTCGTTCATTCCAGGCGTACTTTCATGCAATTCATGAGGTGCAGGCATCAAAAATGCCTGGGGGCTGCAAAACAGGTGTTCATTGGCTGTTCTTTCTGGCTGTGGGGTGGGCTGTTGCCTCACTTGTGGCTCTGCTGGTAATCCACCAGCCTGCCTGCCACTATCACAACAATTATTATTGTCTCAATTGTCATTTCTATGATCATGCCCTCTACCGTCATTATTGTGACGAGTTGGCTCCCTCCGCTTGTAGTGGTCACTACTATTATCACTACCACCCAGATCTCTGTCCAGTTCAGCAGTTTGAGCTGCAAATTGTCGCTGCATGTCATCGACAGGCATTACACCCTCACACCCTTCAAAGGCTATCCCCTGGTCATCAATCAACAACTCACCATGATTGCGCAAGTCCTGGTTGCGTATTCTCTGGTAATTGACACATTCATTCCAGTTGTCCACTAGGTGGACACATCGCACTACGCGTTGTGGTCGTGTTTGCTCCTCAAGAATGTGGACTTTGTCCACCTCTTCTTTGATAGTGTAGTACTTGGTTGCAAGTAGTACTGATAGTTCTGGGGCTTGATGGTGTAGAAGGTTACTTGCAGTGCACACTGACTTGATGATGAAATTGATATATTTGAAGGCTTTCAATAATCTTCCTGAAAGCAGAGGGTTCTCAACAAACTCCAGCCTAAGT
The DNA here is from genome assembly GCA_027475525.1 of Macrolepiota albuminosa. NCBI lineage: Eukaryota > Fungi > Basidiomycota > Agaricomycetes > Agaricales > Agaricaceae > Macrolepiota > Macrolepiota albuminosa. The sequence continues at coordinate 1,515,238 of JAMWFC010000054.1, read as the reverse complement.
GATTCACTCCCTGGGAACCACCGAGCCTTTGCCTATCAATTGCCTGTCTATTCTCTACTAAACTTGGGCTATTTATACTGTTTTTCTGGTGCACAGACCACTATCTACACATGACTCTTTTGTTGTCAACTTCCCAGCCTCCAGAACATATTTGATAGTCCAATTTCCCTTTTGGGAGGCATGTTTTGGTGCCACCAGTTCCACCATTCAACTTCTTGTTCCACCATTCCTCTGGATGTCTCTGATTGCCACTTCCCCATTTGCTTCAGCTCCATTTAGCATGATCCCATTCATAGATCCTTTTTTCCCCTTTTAGCGCTTCCCTGCATTCCATGCTTCTTTTGACATCCCTCCATGCTTCTTTTCCTTTCCCCTTTCAGTCCTGTCAAATCGGGCATTGTCAGATCTGATCTTGATCTAGATCATCACACATGCTTCTTTTCCTTTCCCCTTTCAGTCCTGTCAAATCGGGCATTGTCAGATCTGATCTTGATCTAGATCATCACAAATTGATCCCATTTCATCACTTCTGCCAGCTCCCATGCTTCCCCTCCCCATTACAGTGGTTGGACTATTGTTGAGTGGATAGCTTGAGCTGGTCCCTGCCCTTTGTTCTGTACTGTCTGTGTATTTATTGGGGTGTTTTTGGAGATATAATTTGTTGAGACTGCTACCAGGAGGCTTACAGTTTTCAGCCTTATGATTAAATGTTTATTTTGACTTCTGGTGCATGTTGTGTCTCTGACTGCTGGTACAGCGTCGTATCAATAGTAACTTGCTTTTGAGGTGTCTTAACCTCCTGCACTGCAAGTAGTGCCTCTGGCTCTGCCAGAGTCGTTGTCACAGTCTCTACTTCGGACAATGCCTGCTGAGGCACTCCGCTGACAATGCGTTGACGGTTTGCGGCGTTTTGATGCCTAACGTAGTCTTGCTGCGACTCATTGGCCTAACGTAGTCTTGCTGCGACTCATTGGCCTGACAAGGTGCATTAAGCAACTCCATTGCATCAGCGATTAATGGCACTCGTCGGCACACACTCATCTCGCATTCCACTGAGTTGGCTGGAGTGGCTGTTGAGACTGCAGACCCTCGTGCTGCTCTGTGCTTAAGGTATTCAACCGCTTCAAGTTCGAAGATACACACAAATAATTTGATATATTCAGTTGAATCTGCACGGGGTACATCATGGCTCCTAGCAGCCAGCAACTGTAAGTGCTTTACTACATAAAGCTGCAGATGCTTTCGCATCGATTCCTTCACGACCAATGGATATTGGTCCAACACCAGCTGTAACTGGATAGACAAGGTCGAATGCAACCTTTTGCTCTCCTCATCATCTGAGGATTCCAGCTCGGACTCTAAGTCCATAACTCTCCTGAGGCCTTCATGCCTCACTTGCGGCTGTTTGCCGGCCCTTCTGTGCAACTCTGGAAGTCCAGGCACTGGCAACGCCTCTTCCAACCTCACGACCTCATTGTCTTCCCTACTGACCACTATTGCTGGTCCTTGCTTCTGTCCTTGTGTCGTCAACAATGACGGTCCTGATTCAGTGGCAGTATCTGCCACATACTCCAAATGTCGTTCTGTAGGTGCAGTCTGGAATGGGGTACTATGCACAAATGTGCTGCCTTGTACCATCTCCGAGTACTGGGTCAGGTCCAGTTGACCCTCGGACTAAGCTGATGAGCTCTCAGGCAATACCAGATACATCAATGAAGGCATTTGGCTCGCTGGCAGCGACACTCCTGAGACCACGGATCTCTCTCCTGGTTTACTACCAGGTCATACGATGGACATCATCTGTGATACGGATAGCCCACCAGGCATTCCAAAGCTTGCACTGACATCGCGAGGAATCTTTTTGTCCTGCTTTGGCGGAGGTTGGTACACTGATGCAGATTGCGTTTTTACAGCTTGACGCACAGGTAGGTCACCTGTGTCTGCAGCTGGAAACAGAGGATCCGGATCAAGAGAACTAGTCATGGAAGCACATTTTCGACGTGATGCCAACAGAAAATCAAGAGGTTTTGATGAGAGTTGCCTAGTTGGTAACAAGCCTAGAGTCTAAAGCCAATAGCAGAAGATTTAAAAAAATGTAACCGGAAGTTACGAGCTAGAACTATCTTGTGTGCCCCACACAGTGCTAAATCAGACCGCAGTATCGGATTTGACTAGAACTAGAGTGGATACAAGATGTTGAGCTTATGTAATACTCTACTGAATGATTATAGCGTTGTTGATGCTGGTAACAAGTGTGAGTCCGTTACAGTAGCGTTGGCCACATAGCTTTTACTTAATTTAGTAGTTGAATATTATATTATATTTATTATAATATAATAATAGTTATATAATTATAAATACCTAGCTATCTGCTGCTTATTAAGCAGCTTATTTTGTATTCATTCTACATAGTCAATAGACCAGACTGGTCTGATTCTGTATAGTGTGAACTGTAAGCTCTCACAAATCTGTAACTCCATTACATAGACCAAAGAGTTTTGGCAAAGAATTCCAAATGTGACAATGCCCACTTTGATGAGCTGCATGACTCCATACTCCATATTCTATGCACAACAATTGATCCCAAAAAGGTTTCCAATCTGTCAGTGCTTCAATATGTGTGAAACAATATTGGCATGAATTTCCTAGGATTCAAACACAAATAATATATATATATATATATATTTTCTTTTTGGTGGTCTTATCTACTGCATGACATATCTACATATGTTAGCTTCATGCAGTAAAGAGGTGTAATATGTTGCTTCTTCAGATTAGTTTCCTTTTACTTATCAGCCCATCACAGGGAAATGCATTTATGTACTGTGTGTGGGGCTCAGCATTTTTGTTTATTTGTTGTGTCCGGGTGGACGGGCAATGCCCATACCCACTAAAACCCTACTTGCTGACTTCCATGCTTGGCACATTCTTCTTTCATCTGCTATAATGTTAATCAACGTTTTCTTCACCAGTGTTTCCTCTATGGCCTTTTTTCTGTACTGTCTGCCATCTGATGCTAGGCAGTCTATCTTTATTCTTCTGTATAGTGTGGCTGTCCACCTGTTTTTGATTTCCTCTTTCATGCCTACTTTTTCTGGGTCAGCCTCTCTCCCTATCTTCCACTCGCATCTTAATTTCCAGATTAGGTGGGCTAACTCTGACATCGTTATTCTATACATGCAGTTTATGGGTGTTGAGGATTGTCTTGGGTTGGAGTGCCTGGGAGCTGCTAGGCTGCATCCCAGAGCTAGCCCAAGGCTCAGTTCTTTCCACTTTATCCCCCTGACTTTGCAGAGCAATTTTGCAAGGTTCCATATAGTTTCTTGCCCTGAGGCAGTACACTGGGTCAAAATGTGTTCCATATTTTCCATAACCTTGCATATGGGGCACATGCTCCTTTGTTTGTAACCGGAGATTTTTTCCCAGTATTCCTCCAGTTTGTATGCATTGTATACTGCTTTCCACATGTACACTCTTGCCTCCATGCTTTGGGATGTCTGAGGAATTGTTTCTTGGGTCCCCCTTCTTGTACCATATTCCAGTTCCTGCCTTGGCATCCTCTGAGCCATTGTTCAGGCAGGAGCCGTCTGTGTAGGCCTTTACCTATTGTATTGGCCCTATCTCATTTTTGTCTTTCAGCAGCTGTGGAGTTCCTGCTTTGGTGGATTGGTCTTCCTCTGGTTGGTCCCCACCTTCTGTAAATACCCAGAAGCCTTCACCTAGGTGGTTTGTGGTTGTGACGTTCATATTAAACAGGGAGGTTTCTTCCCCCAGCAGCAGCCTGGCACTTTTGTTCAGGTTGCTGTTGCCCTCATCTTCAGAGAATAGGGGATTCCACTTGTTATCAAGTTTTTGCAGGAGTTTGCGTGCACTAATTCCGCATCTATGTGGGTTCTTACACCCATGTTGCCTCGCTTCCTTATACCTTATGCACTTACAGTTCTTTCTCTGTTTGTGGGCTGGGTTTATGGTCCCGTTTGTATTCTTTATTAGTTTCAGTAGGTCCCCTACTGTCCTTATGTCGTGGACATCCCAATGACACTTTGCTGTTGCTGAGTTGAAGCCAGGGCATTTTGATCCTATCAGTCCAGTGTGGTACCATATGAGCATTGCCAGTTTTAGAGTGGGGTCAGATTTCAGAGAGGCCAGAGCAACTTGGTGTTTTTTTGCCATGTTGAGCATTTTGCCTAGGGATTTGGGAATACCTCTTTCCTTCGGTTTTGTGCTTGTGCTCAGAGTCTGCAAGAAGATATTTTGGTAGGCATGTTCATTTCTTATGTTCCACTTCTTTTTCAGGTTCATTCCAATCAGGGAGTTTGCTAGCTTGGCCCATGCCTTGTTTCTCCAAGGTTTAGGTACCTTTTAGTTTTCATCAGTTCTATGGCTTTGTTTCTTGACTTTATGTCTAGGAGTTTTTCCCCCCCTTGTGCTATAGGTCTATGCAGCATTTCCATACTCGCTGTGGGTCTGTTGTCCTCTCCCCAAAAGAAGGTACTGATTATTTTTGTCAGTTGCTGCTCTATTTCCTTTGGCATTCCTTGGATGCAGGTCTGGTATTGTGTCCTTCCTCCCACTACCATGCCAATGATCAGGCACTTGCCATCTATTGTGGGGTGGCCTCTTCCCCATCTGTCAAGGTCCTTTTTTATTTTTTCTATGGTGGGTGTCCATATACTTGGGCAGTCAACCTTATTGCCAATAAAGGCCCCCAGTAGTCGGGTAGCTTCACTGTCTCTTGCTATATGGACACGGGTGTCTATAGGTGTTGCTTCTGGAATCTGTTGCCTTGTCCTGATTAGGGTTTCTTGGAAGATTTTGTTTCTGAAAGGTACTAGTGTTGTCTTGAGAGTGTTGAACTTTCTGCCTGATGCCTTACACCACTTGTCCAATATCTCCTGCAGGTTTTTGATGCTGTCTTCCTCAGCCATGTATACAGTGGTATCATCAGCAAAGAGTTTTGCAATTAACTTTTTGGTGTCATCTATTGTCACTCCTTTTAGATCTGAGTCCCAGAGCATCTGGGCTAGGGATTTGATTGCAAGGTTGAAGAGCAGGCAGGACATTGGGTCTCCTTGCCTCACTCCCCTTGCCACAGTGAAGGGTGTGCTCTTTTCCCCATTTATTATTATGGTGGTCTCAGCCCTGGTGTAGAGTGCTCTTATCAGTTGTATAAACTTCCTGGGGAAGCCAAATTTCTTTAGTGTTTTCTATAGGAAGGTGTGTCTTATCTTGTTGTATGCTTTTTCCTGATCCAGGCATACTATTATCCCATTTGTGTCAATTTGTTCACCCCATTCCATGACTAGGTATGCAAGCTCAGTTTGGTTAATGAAGCCTGGCTAGTTAGGGTGGATCAGTCCTGGTGTTATGTTTGTGAGTCTATTTGTGAGTGCTTTTGTTATTATCTTATAGTCCATATTTAGGACAGTAATAGGCCTGTAGTTTCCAATGTCTGTGCAGTTCCCTTTTTTGTAGATTGGGCATAGCCAGCCATCTGCAAAGCCCATCCCAGGGGCTACTCCATGCTTCCCTATATTGTTGTACAGCATTGTCAGATATTCTATGACATTGAAGTTGCCTTCGTTTTGTGTAACGGAGTTGCATGTAGTTATATCTGGGTTTACATTGACTTCTCGTCCTTCCAGGAAGTTTTTACATACTTTGTGTGGTATACCGTCCAGGCCCGCTGCCTTTCCATTTGGCAGCTGTCTCATTGCTTCTTCAATCTTGTTGTTTGTCAGGTCTGTGGCCATCTCTGTGGCAACTGCATGGCTTAGCCTAGTTTTTATGTGGTTTAGGACCTCCTTTGTTTCCTTACAGAGTCTCCTGGGATTTTTCTCTGCTTCATCTTCTTGTAGGTCCTCATGATGTTTCCTGGCTAGCTTAGACATAGCATCTGACCTTCTTGTTAGGGGGGCTTGTAGCATGTTACGGTTTCTCAGGACTGCTATCATGTCCCAAGGTGTCAATTCTTTGTTTGCATTTATGCATGGTTTCTGGAGGCATTCTTCCTCCAGAAAGAATTTGGTTGTAGTGTTGTCCCTTGACCTGCCCATTTTTAGTCTCTTTATCTTGCTTATTCTTTTATCCAGTATGGCCAATTTGTATCTCCTCTTATCTTTGCTCCAGGATTCCTTATTTAGGACCTCTTCTTTGTTCTTTTCGAGGTTCTTTAACTCATGGTCTACTTTTGATGTCAGACTTTTTGAGTACTTACAGATCTCCATCACAATGTTGTTCTTTAGAGCTTTATGTATTGTTTGTGGGTTGCGTTCCTCTGTTCTATTTTTCATGACTTCCTTCATGTCCTCATAGTGTGTCTTTCCTAGCTCATTTATTATGCAGTACAGGTCCTTGTGTTCCAGGAGGAATATGGGCATAGCATACCTTCCAGGGCCCTGATGCAGGATCCATGGATTCACTAGGTTCATTCATGTGAGCAGATGGTCTGTTCTTACTCTGGTTCTGACAATTGTCTAGTTGTTAGTGAATTGTATGAGTCTGTCTTTCACATATATTTGGTCTATTCTTGATTGTGTGGTGCTGTTCTCTGCTTGGAAAGTAAAGTCAACTCTCATGGTGTGCTCCCCTCTCCATCTGTCTGTCATGTTGAAGTAGTCTTTGAGGTCTGTCAGAGCGTTTACTGGTGCAGAGGGGTCGTTGTGTGCTGGCAGTCAATCTATGGAGTCCTCCACCACATTTAGGTCTCCTAGCATGCATGTGGGTTTCTCCCACTTTCCCTTTTTCCATTTGTCTTTTATTTTTTCCCAGAATTCTTGGTTTTTTCTTGGCTTGTTTGAAGCATATACTGCTAGGATGCTCAGGGTGAGTTCAGGGCTCCAAGGCATGTCGAGGTGTGGTGCTCTTCCTTTTACCACCACTCTTGGGGTGGCATCTCTCCATTTAGTTGTGTTCTTTCTCCCCTGTTTTTGGGTGGGTATTTTACTGACTTTGTCATCAGGATGTAGCTCTCTTTGGCTATCATCCCCATATGTGGGGTCCCCATTTGGCTGGAGAGAGGCATTGTGTGTGCCCCCTACAAACTCTGTGATTTGTTTAGTCTCTGTAGCCATGACTCTCTGTGAGTTCCCACCTGTGAATACCTGGTGGGGTTCATTGAGGTCACTACCAGCGGCTTGGTCGTAGGCCCCTCACCCTGAACCATTGCTGTTGTCCTGTGTGTCACCATTGTTAGTATAATCTCTTAATTGTTGCTTACTTTCCATGTTAAAAAAATTTTGGGGGGGGTGCACTTGTAGGCTGTCTTCATGATGCGTGAGGTGGCTAAGTCTCTTTCTGCTCCTTCAAATTTTGTCAGGTAATGTATTCACTTATGTGTCTACCACCTACTATACGAGGGTTCAAAAAGCAGCTTTAGATTTGTCCTTGTCCTCTGGACATTTGTCCTGTGCCTCTACTTCTTTGGGAGGAGTAGCCGCCCCTGCCCCAAGACCTGCCCTGGGCTCTACCTCTGGTTCCAGGGTGGGCTCCTGTTCCGTTTTTATTTGCATAGTCCATTTCACCAGCTTTTCCTACCTGGCCACCTGGTCTGAAACTAAGCCAGCCTGGGAGTTTTGAGAAGGGACAGTTATATGGGTCGTGATCGGCTGACTTACAGCCCATGCAGAGCGGTTGATTGTTAGTTAGTGCATAGCCTTTTCCAAAACCTATAGTGTTGAAGGTGCACACTCTCATCTTCCACATTAGTAGCTTGTGGTTATCCTTGCCAAGGCCAGGGTCTCCTGCAAAGTAAATATTCCAGCATCTCGTCATGCTTTCTCTCTCTTTGATCTGCAGGAAAGATGCCCTCATGTCCATCGCTTGGCCAAGGGCCACATCTGGTGGATGCCTCAATTTCTTCTCAATGATTGCTCTAATCTCTGGTGAGAGGCTGAAGGTGGTGCAAACTAGGTTTTCCACCATCCCCCTTGCATTTTTAGTGTTATTGTACTTTAGTCCTCCCAGTGTCATTATGTATTTGTGCATGGGTGGGTTACAGGGTACAAAGAAGACTGTCGCTTCCTCCATCATTATAATTTCTAGGTCTGTGAGGCAGTTCACTTGTGATTAGCTCAGGCCGGCTACTAGTAGGTGGTAGGGGTATGGGAACCTGTTTGTGCTTACTGCTGGGAGGTCCTGTTCAGGAAAAATCACGGCGACTTCTTTGTTGTTCTCAATATACACCAGTTTTTGTATTATTCCTTTGATTTGATTGCATCTTCAATTTTTGTTCTCCCAGCCTCCATTTGCTCATAGCATGCCCTGTACAGCCTTGCCCAGAGTGTGGGGCCACCTAGAGCTCTCCATTCTCTTAGAGTTTTGGGGGCAATGTTGTAAGATGGGTGGGCCGCCAGGTATACTTGTGGCCAGCCTTCCTCCAGAGTGGCTGTGCATCTCAGACCCTTTCCATTAACTGTTATGTCATTTTCCGTTGTTTTGTACCAAAGCTCAGGGTTGTTGTTCTCCATGGCTGTGGCATTCTCTGTTCCATATTCACCTCTGGGCTCTTGGATAAATGTGCTCATCGGAGTGTCCTCCCTCTCTTCTGTTCTGAGGGCTGCCTGGGAGTCTATGTTGGGGGGGGCCTCTCCCTCCGGACCCATCTCTGGGGGGGTATGCTGTCCTCACGGTGTGGAGGCAGCATGCACTGTGCTGCTGGGGAGTTGCCTTTGTGCATTTGACTCTTGGGCATACCTTTCTGAGAGTCTGGACTCCTGTATATGGTCTCACTCTGAGAAAGGGCCTTCTCTAGGTCCACCTTAAGGAGGGGTTTATTGTCCTTATACCCTAGGCCTGAGATTGACAGTGTGGGGCTGGGGCAGAGTGACTTTTCAGGGTTTCCTCAGGGGCTCGTTGCATGGCGTTTTGCCTTCCTTTCTTCTATGGGGGAGTTGGAGTGAGGGCATTTATTTGAGTCTATGAGTATGTTTTTGTTCTTCTTACCCTTTTTCCTATTTTTCCTTGGTGTGACTGTCTGCCATCCCTCCATGTCTTCCTCTTCACCCTGAGCCTGGGTGTTTGGGTTTTTGAAATAGTCTTGTGCAGGTGTGGAGAGGCCATCCTCTGGGGTCGGGTGGGTGTCTGCTTCTGCGTTACTGAGGGGGGGCACCTGGGTGGGCTTGGGCAAGGGGGGGAGGGGGAGTTCCTCCAGGGCTCACAGATTTTTCACAGCATTGGCGTAAGTGTGGTCTGGGGTAGTTGGTCTGAACATTTTGCTCTGTTGACTGAGGAGTGGTTGTTTTGCTAGTAGAGTATGAGTTTTTCCACATGTCTACTTTTTGTTTCTTTCCTCTTCCTCTTTTTTTTGGGGAATGAATTTTTTTTTTTTTTTTTTGGGTCTTCCTAGAGAGGTGGTGTGCTGGCTCAGCAGGCACGCTTGCTGGAGGGTGTTTGTGCCTTGGGCTCATTTACTCTTTCTTCTCTGTCATACTGCCTGGTTGCATTACTAAGTTATACTGCTCAGTTGCATTACTAGGTTATACTAGTGTAAGGTTAATGCCCTATGGAGCCCCGGTATGGGTTCTCTGCTCTTTTGCAGTTTCTGAAGGTTCCTGTGCATGGGAGATTTTTTGGGGGGGAGAGCATTGTGCTCAGAAACTAACTTGGGCACCACTCTTTGTGGTGCTCTCACTTTGAGTGCCAGTCTGGCCCAGAGAGGGTCTGTGTCACCCTATGTTGGCAGTAGTGGCTGTGCACATGCCTACCTGACTAGGTGGTGGTTCAGGTACAAGTTGGCCCTCTAAACAGAAATAATATCTTGTCCAGTATCACAAGAAAATGGTGTTGCACATTTGACAGGAGATGCTTTGTCAAGCCAACTCCAGGTGAAGTCTTTTTGCATCCTAAAGTGAGCCTCGTGTGCAATCATACACATTGTACATTTGATAGAAGAAATATGCGCTTGTTCAGCACACCATGTGATATTTGTATTTAAATTTTGTTAGATGGAGTGTGTTTTAAGACAACAAAAATATACCAAAGAGTATTGATGGCAAATAAGGTAGTACATGGTCAGTAGACAGCACCTTAAGTTGCATGTTGTTATCAAGGGCAGTAGTTCAATCTCTATTCCCATACTGCAATTGAACCCCAAGACAGCATCTGAAACCATTTGCGAGATGTTCCATTGTTCAATTGAGTCTGAGTATCCTATGAGAAGCCTTTGTTTTAAGCTCTCAAATAATATAGTGCAACAGTATTTGTGCAACATATACTGCAACATGCTCAATTTTGTTCCATCAAGTGGTGTGATATTGAAAAATGGTCTATATTTATTAAGCACAGTAATTGTTGTAGTTTGATGACAACTCACCCTTCTAAGCTATAAAGCACACAGAACAAACAGTCTATTTCCATTATGCTATGATGGAGAATTTCATATCTGGTCAATTGAGTCCCTGTCAGATCTTGCAAGAAAAAGTGTTAGATGACACCATAAGTGGCAACACTTATTGACCCTGACCATAAAATTCTACATATCTGTATCATCTCTGAGCAACACATTATAGTATATATATGCAGCATTGTACATATATACACTCTCAGTCAAGTACACTTAGACTGAGGGTGAGTTAACGTCTTATACATATGACAGACACTTTACTTATCCTACTTTAGAGACATAGCTCACATTGTGAACTCTACAGTTATCATGGACTAGGCTTCAACAAGTTATAGGACTGTGCTGCTCTGTTCACTAGAGACCTGACTTGTTTGACCCTACATTTTTTTTGGGACCCTGTCTCATTTAGATAGGCCGATTGCCCAAAATATTGATAACACTGACTGACACAATTAAAGAGTGTCGCAATTATACATGTCATTTTGCATAATCACCATGTCTCCTGTTACTGGGAAAACAAGCCCTACAGCACTGACTGAAAGCAATGTGGCTGATATGCGCCGTGTCAACAGCTCTACACCTATTGTGACATAGATAAAGGTTTCTCTGTGCTATGCTGGGGAGTTGTTGTCAAAAGATGATGAAAAGTGAACACCATGGTCCAAATAATACAATAACCAGACTATATGAGTACATTTTTGACCTGCCAGATGTGCCTCATAGTGGTTATAAACTTTGGGCCTACTATAACTAGCAAATCTGCCCATGTCTTTGAGGCTTTAATGTCATGCATTTTGGCTTATATCAGGAGTGCCTCAAGAGATTCTGCCTGCTTATATACCATAGCTAATTCCAGTGCATCAGCCCACATGACCCCACATTGTGAATAGTTCAAATGCAGTACATTTAAAGAGCTAAGGCCTCCCCAAAAAATCCACTTTAGAGACAATTCCCATGTCAAGGCCACTAGCATTGACATGGCATGGTCATGCTTGACTGTGTAGTCAATGGCTGCACCAAAACTATGGAACTTAAAAACACCTTATGTGTCCCCTTCTTCCAGCTCAGCTTCATATCAGTATGCCAACTTGATAAGGCCAGATATTATATGGTATTCAAAAATAGAGCATGTAAGATCAGGACCTCAAAAGGGCAAAAAGTAATGCTCACAGGGTCACAAAAGGTAGATCTATACCATCTGAACATTTCCTCTCTGACACACACACTCACATCCATTGACATCAATGTGTTGCACTGTTGCCTTGCACACATATCTCCAGATTGATTGGTCTAAATGGTAAACAACAGATGCATTGAGGAAATTGATAAAATGATGAAAAAGCCAAAATTTTGTGAACCATGCATGTTAGCCAAGTCAAAGAAGCTTTCTTTCAAGCACAAAGGGCAGAGAGCCACCCACCCATTTCAAGTCATATATTCAGATGTGGGGAGGCCAGTGACATTAGCAGATTGCCATAGAAACAAGTATTGGATCTCATTCATTGACAGGTATGAACATTTTCCTTGGATGTACTTTATGTAAAGAAATGATGAGGCTCTATTACAATTCTGTGAGTTTAAAAATGATGTCCAGACTTACCTAAGAGCTGAAATTGGAGAGCTTCATTTTTCAGAAAATTTCATAAATTTCTTCCAATCAGACAATATTGAAGAATACAGTGGAAAAAGATTTCAAGAAAAACTTGGAAAAACTGGAATTTTACACCTAATAACAGCACCTAACACCCCTGAACAAAACAGACTAGCTGAGCACATGAATCAGTCACTGATAAACACTGCAACTGCAATGCTCATGGAGTCAGGGCTACTAAAGACCTTCTGGTCAAATGCGATAGCAATAGCTGCCACCATCATTGGAAGGATGCTGGCCTCCAGTTTAAAGGGGAAAGTACCTTATGAAGTAATCTTCAAGTGCAAGGTGGATGTCTCCTGGTTCTGACCACTCAGATCAACCACCTATATGCTCATTCCCAAGAACATACATGAGAGAAAGTTTGCCAGCAAGGCACGCAAAGCCGTGCTCATTGGATACACTACTGGGAAGAAAGCTGACAAACTTCTAGATGTAAAGACAAAAAAAAAGTTTAGCAGCCATCATGTCCATTTTGATGAAACCTCCTACTCACCTTAAGAAACCCTGGGACCCAAAGAGCAAATCATGCCAATGTCAGAGCATAAGTGGCAACTTGTAACGGAGTCACACTTGTTACTAGCGTCAATGACGCTATAAGCATTTGTTAGAGTATTATGTAAGATAACGTCTTGTATTCACTCTAGTTCTAGTCAATCTGGTACTGCAGTCTGATTCAGCACTGTGTGAAACACACAAGATAGTTCTAACTCGTAACCAATGGTTGCATTTTTTTGAATCTTCTGCTATCGGCTTTAGACTCTAGGCTTGTTACTGACTAGGCAACTCTCATCAAACCCTCTCAATTTCTGTTGGCATCACGTCAAAAACGTGCTTCCATGACTGGCTCTCTTGATCTGGATCCTCCATTCCCAGCTGCAGACACAGGTGACCTACCTGTGCTTCAAGCTGTAAAGACACAATCCACGTCTGCATACCAACCTCTGCCAAAGCGGGATGAAAAGATACCTTGTGATGTCAGCGCGAGCTTTGGAATGCTGGGTGGGCTATCTGTATCACAGATGATGTCTATTGTACAGCCTGGTAGTAAACCAGGAGAGAGATCCGTGGTTTCAGGAGTGTCGCTGCCAGCGAGCCAAATGCCTTCACTGATGTACCTGGTACTGCCTGAGAGTGCATCAGCTCAGTCCAAAGGTCAACCGGACCTTACTCAGTACTTGGAAATGATACATGGCAGCGTGTTTGCATATAGTACTCCCTTCCGGATGGTGCCAACTGAATGATATTTGGAGTATGTGGCAGACACGGCCACTGAACCAGGACTGTTGTCGTTGATGACACAAGAACAGAAGCAAGGACCAGCAATAGTGGTCAGTAGGGAGGACAATGAGGTAGTGAGGGTAGAAAAGGCATTACCAGCGCCTGGACTTCAAGAGTTGCACAGAAGGGCCGGCAAACAGCTGCAGGTGAGGCATGAAGGCCTCAGGAGAGCCCTGGACTTAGAATCTGAGCTGGAATCCTCAGATGATGAGGAAAGCAAGAGGTCGCATTTGACTCTGTCTATCCAGCTGCAGCTAGTGTTGGACTGATATCCATCAGTCATGAAGGAATTGACGTGAAAGCGTCTGCAGCTTTATGTAGTAAAGCACCTACAGTTACTGGCTGCTAGGAGTCACAATGTACCTCGGGCAGATTCAACTGAATATATCGAATTGTTTGTGTGTATCTTTGAACTCAAAGTGGTGGAATACCTCAAGCACAAAGCGGTGCGAGGGTCAGCAGTCTCAACGGCCACTCTGGCTGACTCAGTGGAATGCAAAATGAGCGTGCACCAATGAGCACCATTAATTGTGGATGCAATGGAATTGTTTAATGCACCTTGTCAGGCCAATGAGTCTCAGCAAGACTATGTTAGGCGTCAGAATGCTGCAAACCAGCAACACATTGTCAGCGGAGTGCCTCAGCAGGCATTGTCTGAGGTAGAGACTGTGACAACAACTCCGGCAGAGCCAGAGGCACTACTTGCAGTGCAAGAGGTTAAGACACCTCGAAAGCAGGTCACTATCAAGGAAGAGGTGGACAAAGTCCACATTCTTGAGGAGCCAACATGACCACGACACGTAGTGCGATGCATCCACCTAGTGGACAAATGGAATGAACATGTTAATTACCAGAGGATATGCAACCAGAACTTGCATGATCATGGTGAGTCGTTGATTGATGACCAGGGGGTAGCCTTTGAAGGGCATGAGGGTGTAAAGCCTGTCAATGACATGCGGCAACAATTTGCGGCTTGAACTGCTGAACTGGACAGAGATCCGGGTGGTAGTGATGATAGTAGTGATCACTATGAGAGGAGGGAGCCAAATCGTTGCAATACCAACGGTGAAGGTCGTGATTGTAGGAATAATGATTGAGACAATAATAATCGTCGTAATGGTGGCAGGCATGGTGTTGGGTTGCCAGCAGAGCAAGAAGTGAGGCAACAGCCCACTCCAAGGCCAGAAAGAATGGCCAATGAACACGTGTTTCACAGTCCTTGGGCATTTTCAATGCCTGCTGATACGATGCTGTACCAGCAGTCAGGGACACAACATGCACCAGAAGTCAAAATAAACATTTAATTATGGGCTGAAAACTGTAAGCCTCCTGGTAGCAGTCTCAACAAATTATATCTCCAAAAACACCCCAATAAATACACAGACAGTACAGAACAAAGGGCAGGGACCAGCTCAAGCTATCAACTCAACAATAGTCCAACCACTGTTATGGGGAGGGGAAGCATGGGAGCTGGCAGAGGTGACAAAAGGGGATCAAATTGTGATGATCTAGATCAAGATCTGATCTGACAATGCCCAATTTGATATGACTGAAAGGGGAAAGGGAAAGAAGCATGGAGGGATGTCAAAAGAGATGAATAGAATGGTGGCACATGCAGGGAGGTCAAGAGCAAAAAGTCATGTGATCTGATGGTCTGTGCACTGGAAAATTAGTATAAATAGTCCAAGTAGAGTAGAGAATAACCAGGCAACTGATAGGCAAAGGCTCGGTGGTTCCCAGAGAGTGAATCACTTAGGCTGGAGTTTGTTGAGAACCCTCTGCTTTCAGGAAGATTATTGAAAGCCTTCAAATATATCAGAGTGAATCACTTAGGCTGGAGTTTGTTGAGAACCCTCTGCTTTCAGGAAGATTATTGAAAGCCTTCAAATATATCAATTTCATCATCAAGTCAGTGTGCACTGCAAGTAACCTTCTACACTATCAAGCCCCAGAACTATCAGTACTACTTGCAACCAAGTACTACACCGCACTGCATGAGGTGCGTGAAACTACACCTGGAATGAATGAGGCAGTCAGTATCTATATGGACCATATGCATAACCATCTCACTCATCTGGTAGATGACTCCCTTGGAGTCAGGTTTAAATTTCCTGCTGGGGTAAGTCCCCACAAATCCAATGGTAAGCACATACATGCATATGCTGGAGGGCATAGGTTCTCCCAATTATTGGAGGACTGGGCCATGGACGTCTGCTACCACCTGGCAGCCTGCTGCTATGGTGGAGACAACATGGACCAGGAAAGAATATTGGTGCTACACGAATTTATGGAGGAGGAGGCTTGGAATTGGTTCTGTCGCCATGTCCTCCACATTAATCGCGACAAACCACATTGGACGTTTAAAGAAGTCCTGATAGGACTGTATAATTGCTTCGTCAATGCTGCGACAATGCAGGAAGCTCAGGATGCCTTTAGAAAGGCAGTGTATGATGCTAAGACTGGCATCCAGACATTTTATGATGACCTGGTGGGTCATGCACAGAATATGGCCATCTATCCAGATGAATATACCATTCACGAGACATTCCTGGACAGAATACCTGCAGACATGATTTATCTCCAGAGGTCAATACTGTGACCAAATTTTTAGCATATGCCATTTGTTATGAGCAGTCAACACAGACTGCAAATCATTATGAGCAGACTAGTTCATGCCAAGGATCCATGAACCGTCAGGCAGTGAAGGTGGGGACCTTCCTGGCTAAATGGTTGGAGATGGAGAACAATCACAATCCGCAATTTGTTGTCTGCAAGACCATTCCTGGAGGCCAACGGCCTCGATCGAAGCCTGCTGGACAATGGCCAGCAAAAGATAGTCGACCCTTTTCAGGTCAAAACCAAGTAGTAGCAAGAGGGGTAGCAGCACCTGCAGTACGTCAGGCAAGCAAACCCATGGGGGCCCTTGGAGCGGTCCAGAGAAGGCCTGCCAGAGACCCTTTGGCATGCTACAACTGTGGCAGGAGCAGGCATTTTGCTAAGGAATGTCCTGCCCCACCTAAAGCACACATCCAAGCAGCCCATATAGCTGCAGCACCTAGCAATGTTGTCAGTGACGATGAGGTTGTCAAAGAAGCGGAGGAAGAGCCGCAAGTAGAGGCTGACAGGTTGGAAGTAGATGATGCCGTGAGTGTCCAGATTGATGGCAACAAATACATTGCAGTGGATGTGTACGACAGCATCTATTATGCTTGTGATGACAAGGAGGAACACCTGTTTGCACTAACTGAGTGCCATGGAGATCAGCACGTCCAAATGAGACGCGTAACCCTGCAGAAGGCAACTAGTAAGTTGCAGTGACCATGCTATACTTCCAAGAAGAAGGAGTGCTTGGTCACCTATGTTGATGTCAATGGACGTCCGGCATGGACGTTGTGGGACTCAGGGAGTACCACTATGGGTATTATGCCTCAGTTTGCTCATGTCAACGTGATTCACATTCATGAGCTGGAGGAGCCATTGATGCTCCAGCTGGGGACTGTAGGGAGTCGCACCATGGTGCAGTTCAGCACTGAAGTGAGAATAAAGACGTGAGGGACGTTGACCAAGGAATATGTAGACATAGCAAATTTTGATCGCTATGACATGATCATTGGTACGCCGTTTATGTGTAAGAACAAGGTGTCGTTGGACTTTGTGAACGACATGGTCGTTGTAAATGGTACGCCTTTGAAGGTGGAGAAAGTTGTGTTGAACGACACAGATGGCTGTCTGAGATGCTATCGTGCAACTGAAACATTTGAGGCCACCAGTAATTCCGTAAGACTAGCTCCAGTGTCTTCCATCTGCCAGGATGTCCTGCAACTTGAGAGTCATGATGCTGCTCCACAATCTGCCTCCAGAGGTCTGGCAGGTTGGGAACATAAATGCATCCCCGGAAGGTGAGAAGACTATTCTCCAAAGACCACTCGTTGGTGTGGACAGACTTTACTCCAGTTTTCTCTTGAGCATGCAAGGCCATGGCAGCCTTAGCTACCAGATCTTTTTGAGTGCCCTCCCGGTTACCTCGTTGGATGTCTCAAAGGATGCTCACTTCTTCTCCCTGGCCAACCACACCTTCTAGAGCATGGATAGCAAATAGTTCTGGCTTCAGGAGTACAATATTGTCATTGTCACTAGCTCCTGAACCATGATCTGCTCGCCTAGAAAGTGCATCTGGCTTGCCCATGCTCCGT
Source organism: Macrolepiota albuminosa (assembly GCA_027475525.1). Lineage (NCBI taxonomy): Eukaryota > Fungi > Basidiomycota > Agaricomycetes > Agaricales > Agaricaceae > Macrolepiota > Macrolepiota albuminosa. Next base: position 1,497,771 of record JAMWFC010000054.1, on the reverse strand, counting down.
CCAGGTTTGTGATGCAAAGAGAAGTCAAAGTTGGCCAGATACAAGGACCATCAAGCCTGTCAGTGGTTAAGTTTCTTGGCCGTCCAAAATTACTCTAAGTTCTTGTGATCAGTCCACACCTCGAATTTATGCCTGGCACTCTCAAGGAAATGTTGCCACTCCTCAAATGACCGAATGATAGCCAGCATCTCCTTGGCATGGATCTTGTAATTTTGCTCCCATTGAAACTCCTGGAGTAGAAGGCCACAGGATGCCACTTACTATCCTCTCTTGACTGCTGAGAGAGAACAGCTCCAGTCACAAAATCTGAGCTATTGGCTTCGACATGGAAGGGAGAGTCATCATCTGGGAATAGGAGGACAGGCTTTGAAGTGACTGCCTGTTTGAGGACTGTCTGCTGTGCCACATCCCAGTGCCAAGGAGTGTCCTTAGTGGTGAGATCAAAGAGGGGCTGGGCATGGTGTGAGAAATCCTGAATAAACCTCCGGTAGAAGTTGGTGAAACCCAGAAAGGTCTGAACCTCCTTCTTGTTCTTAGGCTCTGGCCACTCTGCCACACCAGCCACCTTGACTGGGTCCATCTCAGCCATTCTATGAGAGATGATCAGTCCAAGATATTCAACCTTAGTCTGCTCGAACTCGCATTTCTCTGGCTTAAGATAGAGCTGGTGTTGGCAAAGATCAGTCCAAGATATTCAACCTTAGTCTGCTCGAACTCGCATTTCTCTGGCTTAAGATAGAGCTGGTGTTGGCAAAGACGTTCTAGTACAATGCACGTAATCTGACGATGCTCCTCTAGAGTCTTGGTATAGATGAGAATATTGTCAAGGTATACACACACAACACCTTCTGCTATGAGGTCTCAGAAAATGTCGTTCATCATGGTCTGGAAGGTGGCAGGGCTATTAGTGAGGCCAAAGAACATTACCAGAGGTTCAAAGAGTCCACGATTTGTTTGGAATGCTGCCTTCCACTCATCACCTTCTTTGATGTGCACGTTGTTGTAGCCCCAGCAGACATCTAACTTGGTAAAGTAGCATGCACCTCAGAGGTTGTTGACAAGCTCTGAAATGAGTGGTAAAGGGTAGCAATTCTTCACAGTTATTGCATTCAAGACTCTGTAGTCCTGAACCAGATGTAGAGATCTATCCTTCTTCTTAATAAAGAAGACTGGAGAGGCCATTGGAGACTTTGAGGGACAGATGTGACCAGAGTCTAAATTCTCCTGCAAAAAGGCATCAAGCTCATCCTGTTCTTTGTGAGAGAGAGGATAAACCTTGCAGCTAGAGGGCTCAGCATTAGGCATAAGCTCAATTGCATGGTCCTACTGCTTATGCTCAGGGAGGGAGTCAAATGATGCCTTAGAGAAAACATCCTCAAAGTCTTGCAGGTGATGAGGAACTGCATCTCGGAATGACTTAGGAGCAGAGTTGGCAGCAAATGCCTGAGCTAGCTGCTGGGAAGTAGTTTGGCTAGCTCTAATCTCTGCTACTGTTGGTGGAGGTCATAAGGTAGTTGCATAAATCCTATCACCTGTCTCAATAGCCTCGTCTGGAGACTCTGGGTCAGGAGCACACCCAAATTCACCCTTGCATCCATCTTCCATCTGGGCTTCACTCACTACACCTTGAATGTCCTCATAGAGGGTCTCTCTATAAGGGATCGCCAGAGGGGGAGGATCCAGTAGATCGAGGTCTGCAAAGGGGACGTGTCCAACTTGGCAGGCCCAGATAGCAGCATGCTCACGGACTGACTCTCTATGCTCCTCTCTAACTTTCTTGGCACATGTGGAACACCATCGAGGGCAGCGGTTCATGCTCACCTTACTCTTGGCCCAGTCAATCTCAGGATTGTGATCATGCAGCCAGGAGAACCCAAGTATCATGTCCTGCTTTTCTAGGCTGGTGATCGCAAAGACAGCATGCTCAGAATGAGTCTGATAGCAAAGGACTAAATCCACTACTGAGCAGATGGATCCAGCTTCATTGAGTGTGCCGTCAATGTTATAGACTGAAATAAGATGGGAGAGGGGTCAGGTAGTGAGCTGGTATTGTTCCACATAATTGGTGTCCAGGAAGAGTCCAGTAGCACCACTGTCCAAGAGAGCTATAACACTTCAAGTCTGCTGAGTGTCAGTTGTCTCAATCTTGACATTCAGGTGCAGAGAATTGGGAGAAGGAGTGGAGGCAACAACATAGCGACAAGGAAGGCATTGTTCCCAAGCTGGGACACATGGTTGTTGTAGTACTTGGTTGCAAGTAGTACTGATAGTTCTGGGACTTGATGGTGTAGAATGTTACTTCCAATACACACTGACTTGCTGATGAAATTGAGATGTTATAATATTGAAGGCTTTCAATAATCTTCCAGAAAGCAGAGAGTTCTCAACAAACTCCAGCCTAAGCAATTCACTCCCTGGAAATCACCAAGCCTTTGCCTATCAATTGCCTGGTTATTCTCTACTCTACTTGGACTATTTATACTAATTTTCTAGTGCACAGACCACCAGATTACATGACTTTTGCTCTTGACCTCCCAGCATCTCTGACCTAATTTGTTGTTCCATTTTCCATTTTGGTGATGCATGTTTCAGTGCCACCATTCCATTCATCTCTTCCTTCCTCCATTCAATGCATGTTTTAGTGCCACCATTCCATTCATCTCTTCCTTCCTTCATTCAATGCATGTGCCACCATTCTATTCATCTCTTTTGACATCACTCCATGCTTCTTTCCCTTTTCCCTTTCAGTCATGTCAAATTGGGCATTGTTAGATCAGATCTTGAATTAGATCATCATAATTTGATCCCATTTTGTCACCTCTGCCAGCTCCCATGCTTCCTCTCCCCATAACAGTGGTTGGACTATTGTTGAGTTGATAGCTTGAGCTGGTCCCTGCCCTTTGTTCTGTACTGTCTGTGTATTTATTGGGGTGTTTTTGGAGATATAATTTGTTGAGATTGCTACCAGGAGGCTTACAGTTTTCAGCCTCATAATTAAATGTTTATTTCGACTTCTGGTGCATGTTGTGTCCCTGACTGCTGGTACAGCATTGTATCATCATCAGACAGGAGGAGGAGGAGAGGAGGTCTTAGCTGAGGCTTGGACCAAGGGGGTATTTTGTACATTGGAGAGGGTGCTTACAGTTTCAGTCAGAGAATCATGAACAGAGAGCGGTATATTAGAAGATTCTACTGATAGACATGTGAACCAATTAGCACCAGGTGGCAGAGGCATACAACTCATCCATCGCTCTATTGAAAACCCTTCCCTGCAGAACCAAAGGACCCATCCAATGGTTCTGCTACAGCTTCCACAGGACTCAAGGACTCTTCCAAAGGTTCTGTTTCAGTCTGTACATCTGGGGAGGGGTTTTCTCAAATGTCTCAGGCAGCAGAGTGCTGAAGAAGGAGCTCTTCCTGCTCTAAGGCTGAGAGATAGTGCACCTTCAACCCCTGGGGGCAATATCAAGCGAAGTGACCAGGCTTTCCACAGTGACAGCAGAGGAGAGAAAGAGAGGAACATTGATGAGAGGCATCAACATACATAGGTACTCTGAGAGGGAGAGAACACGCCATTGGTATCTGAGCCAGGGTTAGAGCTCAAAATAGAAGGGAAGGCTGGATAGAATGACAAGCAGAGAAAGATGCCTGTGAGGTGGAGCTCTTTGATATTGATGTGTTTGACATGGGCATGTAGAGTGGGATCTGTGGATAGTTTTATGGTGGCATTGTTGTCACACAGAATGGGAGTTGACGTGCTAGTAACGTTATAACCAATGCCTTTGAGCAGGGCTCGTAACCATATGCATTCTTGTGCACTCTCAAAAGCTGCCATGTATTCAGCTTTGCAAGATGAAGCAGCAACCAACTTCTGCTTGCGTGCCATCCAAGATATCATGCCCAAGCCCAGACTTCACACATAACCACCGATGCTCCACTGCATGTCCAGGCAGTTGGCCTAATCAGAGTCAGTAAAGCCAGTGAGCCTGACTACCCTCCAAGACCAGCTTCATGTTTTGTGTACTTTTAAGATAGCAGACAAGCCTCATGGCTGCCCACCAATGGACGGTGGTGTAACTATTGACAAATTGAGTGAGTTGCTGCACAGCATAAAATATGTCAGGGCAGGTGGAGATGGCAACGTAAAGCAGGCACCCAACAAGGGACCTGTAGGAAATTTTCTGTAGAGTGCTGACCTCATCAGGAGGAAGCGAGGATCTGTTGGCACATTGCAGCTTCAGGCTGGGTTCCATGGGGAGAGAGAGAGAGGTTGTGTCAGACTGACCAAACTGAGTTATGATCTTTTGGATAAGAGCTGACTGCAATAGCTTTATGGTGCGTGTTTTGCAATCCTACTTGATGGCAATGCCCACAACAAATTTGGAGAGTCCTAGGTCAGATATAGTCCATACTGAGCATAGTTGTTTCTTGAACCGTTCATTCTCTGCCTTGTTGCTTGCAATGCATAGAAAATCATCAATGTGTACTGCTGCAATGACAGTGCTGGTGTTACTCTTTCTGTAGTAGATGCAGGACTTGCAGGGGAGTCACATGAATCCCCATGAGAGCATGTTGTTGTTTAAGGTTTGGTTCCAGATTTGTCCAGCCTGAGTCCTCTCAGTAAGCACCATACCCAGCTCTTCTTACCTGGTTTTTTAAACCCCTCCAGCTGCTCCATATATTGCGTCTCATCTTCTGGAAGTAAGCTATATAGGAAGGCAATCTTGATGTCAATCTGTGCTGCGTCGCAGCCCTGAGTTGCAGCTAGATGTAGCAAGACTCTCCATGATTCCATGCGCACTGTGGGTGAGGTAGTCCTAGTGTAATCTCATCTATAGATCTGCTCCAAACCTTTAAATACAAGTTGGACTTTGAAGCATACTGCTCATCCATTCTCATCCCTCTTGACCTTAAAGACAGGCCTACTCTTTCATACCTTGTGACCTGGTGGGACTTGGTCTTGCAGGATCAATTTGTATACTCCCATATCTTTGAGTGACCTCAGCTCCTCCTTGTAGCCTTCTTCCCACCGTTTTGCATCAGCCAATTCCTTTGCTTCAGCCCATGTGCATGGTTTGTTGCCAAAATCAATGGTGTGTGGATCTCCAAGCAATTCTGCAACTGCTAACAGATGTTCTATGTCTTCCATAGAAGCGAGGTTGGCTAGATCTGGAAGCACATTGTTGATGGTGGCTTCTCCTCCTGGCATGGGTATATTGAGTTGATGTTCCCTGGGCTCAATCTGTTGATCACTATTGTGTGCTGGTTGGGGTTGAATATCATTATTTGCAGCCAATCTTTGTCAGTTGTTGCATGCTTCTGTTTGGGATGCATGTAGCCTGTTCTCTGCAGCTTGTGAGTCTAGGACAGCTCAATAGATGCATGTAGTTGGTGGGTGGTCAGAAGAGGCTTTTGCTGTAGGGATACAAGTGCAATTAGACCATTGTAAAACTATTGCTGCACTATTGTCATGTTCTTGTGGTATATCTTGGCAGTTTTTCAGTGGTATAATTGTCAGGTGTATTGGTTCATTATTGTCATTTGTGGAAAACGGTATGATGGATGATGTTCTATGGATTTCATCGATTGTTGTCAGTTTGATTGTGTCATGTAGGTGATGCATGACTGCAGAAAATGCTTGCCCATTGCTCAGTCAGTATTGAGCATGTCTGGGAGTGCTGGGCAAGGGATATTGGCATGAACTGAAGGGGAGGCCTGAAGGCGAGGGACTGGGGGTGTGTCAGCCCTAACTAGAGGTGCCTGGAGAGAGGTAGGAGTGAGAGGGAGATGCTCTAGGAGGGCCTGAAGAGAATGGGAGATTGTGTTTGTGGCCTGGCATAATCTAGCAAGTTTGGTGGTGTGAAGGGTGAGAGAAGCTTGAGTAGTCTGCACCTGAGTCTCCAGAGCAAGCAAGCAACCCCAGGCATTATCCTGAGGAGCAGAAGCATCCAGAGGAGTGTCTGAGGGGGCTGGTTGGGTCATAGAAGCAATAGAGGGACAGGGAGTAGTCCAGTAGGGGAGTGATCTAAAGAGGCAAGAGAGGGCTCAAGCAGGCTGAAGGGGGCTCTCAGACTGAAAGGTCGAGACTTGTTCTGCTGCAAGGGCAACCTCTGGAGGCTATAGCTTAGTCACACAGCTGGCAGAGGGAGATCCAAAGAGAACAAATCTAGGGATTTCTTATGCCAGGTTGGACACTTCTGGGGCCTCTGAAGTGTGGGAAACAACTGTACAGTACAACAAAACCTTAAAAACTGAAAAATTGCCTACATAAACAATTGCACAAAGAAGGGGCAAACTCTGGCTTATGTAATCAATCTGAAAGTGGTGCTAAGAGGCCCACAACTGTCTGAATAGTAGCTAAAGAACCAGAGCACCTCAAGGGCTGAGAATAGTACTAACAGATAGCGTTGAAAGAATAGAAACAGTAAAATGAAATAATGTCAGAAGACATAAGAGAATGAATGAAAGGAGAGTGAAGAGATAAGGAGTGAAGGAAAGAAGAAATGAGGAGTCCCCTGACATCCAGGTGGTATCACCTAAGCTCTATCTCATCTCAAATTTGAGGTGTCCATCTAGTGTTCCCCAATAACCTATGAGGTCATCCAGGAACCATTTCTAGTCATCACCAGTCCCAAAGTTGTAAGGTTCCAGCATTGTGCAATTAGGAAACAGCACATCACTATTGGCCAGATATGGTTGCAACAGCAACACATGAAACTTGGGCACTACTCTGCACACCTGCACCACACAGGGCAGTTCCAACATGTAATTAGACATGCTAAGTTCAGCTTCGAGGACCCTATATGGTCCAATCTACTTGAAACACAACTTACTTGCTCTGCCTTTTGGTAGGTTCAAGTTCTTTGTTGAAAGGTAAACTAAGCTCCCTTTCTTCAATATCCAATTCATCATGCCTGCAATTATTTGCATGTTTTGTTTGCCACACATGTGATTCTATAATTATATCATGGGCATCTGCTAAGTTTTTTAGTGCATTGCATGCAAACTATTTCACTTCAACATGAATAACTTTGTCAGTGCAAAGTTTGCGAATCATGGATGGCATAGAGCCATTATTAAGCTCAAAGAGTAAGTATCCTGTGGTTTCTGATATGCTTGAGTTTATCGTGAATTCAACAAGTGGACATCTATCAACCCAGTCCTTCTGGTCAGGACACACAAAAGCCTGGAGTATCTGCACAATATTTCTATTCATGCATTCTGTCTGTCTATCTGTTTGCAGATAAAAAAATGTCAACATGAGCAGTTTTGCTCTCAGCAGATTGTATAGTTCCTTCCACCATTTGGAAGTAAACTTGGCATCTTGATTGCTAACAATCAAGCTGAGCAATCTATAGAGGCATACTATCTTCTTGAGATAGATTCATGACAAGTCTGAGGCAGTCATAGTTGTCCTCACAGGGAATGAGATGAACCATACTAGTCATTCAACAAATCACTACTCACAGGTAGTTAAAACCCTTCAACTCAGAGAATGGACCAATAAAGTCCATCCTGATTGAGTCCCAGGGTTTGGTTGGAATCGGAAATGAGTGCAGCTTCCTTGGTGGCTTCAGGATTGAGACTTTCAACTGTTGACATGACTTACATGTTGAGCAGAATTAACTCATTTCTTGGCTATTTGTGGCCACCAGTATCAGTGATGCACATAATCCAATGTTTTCTGAGTTCTAAAGTGGCCTACTACTTTGTGGGCCTGGTTTAGAATAGCTGTGATCAACAACTGCTTCCAGGGAATGCAGATGACTTTGGACCTAGTGGGTCTGGTGAGATAAACAAGCTGCTGTTTCATTGTAAAGTGTGGATGTGCCTGTATATGGTTCATAATCTCTAGGAAGAGAGCATCATTTTCGTATCTTTGCGAATGTGTGTGTGAAACTGCATATTGTCTCTATTGGTTGGGGCAGGATGACAATCATGCAATTCCAATGTATGTTGCAGCATCATCTTGTTACTGCCAGAAGGCACTTCCAGCTTAGTTGCTTTTAGTAACTGGGTAACCTCATGGTCTACCAGTACCTAAGCCTCAATTTCTCAAATTTCTTGTTGTTCTTGCAGTTGCTTACTATGATGTGTTTCCTGCACTCTCATGGCACATATTTTAATTGTATGTTCCTTTATTTCATGGAACCTGTGTAAGGGCAAGTCTTTGCCCTCTGAATCTATTTGTTTGTCCACTTAGACATAGTCATGCACATCATGGACATCATCTCAAATGTCGCTCTCAAAATATCAAGACAAACAGTCTGCCACCTTGTTCAGTTTGCCTTTTACATAGATGATATCAAACTGATAGTGTGACATGTAATCAATTCAGCAATGTTGTTGCAGTGATAAGTGCACTTAAGTCTTGAAGAACTCAAGCACCTTATGATCTGTAATAATATAAATCTTATATCCCATCAGCTTATTCTCTCATTTCAGGAGGGCCTCTAAGATGGCAAGTGTTTCTAACTCGTATACTGCTTAATTCTGCTGTGCAGCTGTGAACTTCCAGGACATAAATCCTTGCTGGACCCTTTCTAGCTGCTACTTGATTTTGACCCAAATAGGGTTGACTATCTTTTACTGGCAGATATCCAGCAGGTTTTGGTTTAGGCCATTGGCCTACAGGAATTGTCTTGTGGATGACAAATTACAGATTGCAATTCTTCTCCATTTTGGACCATGTGGCAAGGAAAATTCCTACCTTCATCACTTGACAATTAATTGATCCTTGGCATGAACTACACTGTTCATAATGATTTGCAGTTTATGTCAACTGCTCATATCTAATGGCATATACCAAAAACTCAGTCACAGTGTTGACCTCTGAAGACAAATTGTCATTGTGTATCAACACCCTCCTCATTTCTGCCAGTATTCTATTCAAGAATATCTCTTTAATTGTATATTTGTCTGGATAGATGGCCATATTCTGTGCATGATCCACCAGGTCATTATAGAATGTCTGGATGCCAGTTTTAATGTTGTACACTACCTTTCTGAAGGCATCACAAGCTTCTTGCATAGTTGCAGCATTGACAAAACAATTATACAGTCCTATCAGGACCTCTTTATATGTCTAATGCAATTTATCATGATTGATGTGAAGGACATGGCAGCAGAACTAATTCTGAGCCTTTCCTTCTATAAATTTGTGTAACACAAATATTCTCTCCTGATCTATGTCATTGCCACCATAGCAGCAGGCTGCCAGGTGGTAGCAGACATCCATGGCCCAGTTCTCCAGCTGTGAGAATCTATGCCCTCCAGCATATGCATATATGTGCTTACCATCAGATTTGCAGGAACTTACCCTGGCCAGAAATTTAAACTTGACTTCAAAGGAGTCATCTACCAGTCAAGTGAGATGGTCATGCATATGATCCATATAGATCCATACCACCTTATTCATTCTAGGCATATTTTCACACAAATCATGAGATGCAGGCATTGAAAATGCCTAAGGACTGTGAAACAGGTGTTTGTTGGCTGTTCTTTCCAGCCATAGGGTAGGCTGTTGCCTTACCTCTCAATCCGCTGATGGTTCACCAGCCTGCCTGCCACCATTAAAATGATTATTATCATCTCAATCTCCACCATCATTACTGTGACAATTCTGCTCTCTTCTATTATAGTGATCATTACTATCATCACTGCCCTCTGGATCTCTGTCTGGTTCAGCAGTTTGAGCAGCAAACTGTTGCTGCATCTCATTGACAGGCGTCACACCTTCATGCTGATAGGACCCCATACAGGATCAGTGCATCAACGGCAGGCCACAGCAACATGGTACTGACTCAGGATACCTTAGTGCATGCTAATTAACCAATTTTGGCAATATTTGATGGCCACATATAGCAAAAAACAGATTCAATCAATAATAGTGCCAATGGCAGACAGAATAACAACTGACAAATGACATCAGTCACTGATAACAGTGCTTAGTGAGAAGACTGATGATCTATCAAAAACTGATGAACAGCTTGGCATTTGACCTTGGCATCTGACATTGCTTAGCACTTTGATTTGGCACCTGACATCATTTAGTAGCTTGGACAGACAAAAGATTGATGGATTGATGGTTTAGCATCACAATCTGCTACCTGACATTGCTAAGCATGTTGAATGGACAGTAGGGATCTTAAACCATTGGAGCCACCCCATAAATTTTCCATTCACCACACTTTGACGTTATTAGTCACTTGGCAATGGTGAACTTCTTGTAGTATAAAAAGTACTTACTGACTTGTGCATAATAATCAGAACAGAGTTTCCTGCTCTACTTACTCTAGTCTTCCTTATGATCTAAGTCTCATTTATAGTCAGCAACATCAAAGTAATTGGCAGTTGCAGACTATCGCTAGCCAACAACATCCTTGTGCCTTGCATTTATGGCAGGCATTAACAACACTTAGACTTTGCTAAGCTTACCATGTTCTTGCTACTTATTGCCATGTTTGCTTACTGCTGCTTCTACAAGCACTTCTATCTTAGTGCTTGACACTTGCCAACTCTCTTCTTGACTTTACCTTATTTTATAGGCGTGTTCTCTGGGACCTGCCTGGGACCCCCCTCAACACTTTAAGCATGCCCAATGCAAGCTTTTGGCTCAGTAACACTATTCCTACATTTGTTACTGACCAAACTTTAGGTGTCATCAATGCCCTTCAAAGACTATCCTCTGGTCATCAATTAATGACTCACCATAATTGCGCAAGTCCTGGTTGCACATCCTATGGTAATTGACATGTTCATTCCAATTGTCCACCAGGTGAACACGTCATGGTTGTGTTTACTCCTTAAGAATGTAGACCTTGTCTACCTCTTCCTTGATGGTAACCTGCTTTCAAGATGTCTTAACTTCTTGCACAGCAAGTGGCACTTCTGGCTCTGCTGGAGTCATTGTTACAGTCTCCACTTCAGACAATGCCTGTTGAGGCATTCTGCTGACATTGTGTTGGTGATTTGCAACATTCTGATGCCTGATATAGTCTTGCTGAGACTCATTGGCCTGACAAGGTGCATTTAGCAATTTCATTGCCTCTACAATCAATGGCACTTATCAGTGCATGCTTATTTCACATTCTACTAAGTTGGCTGTAGTGGCCATTGAGACTGCTGATCCTCATGCTGCTTTGCACTTGACATACTCCACCACTTTGAGTTCAAAGATATGCACAAATAATTCAATATATTCTGTCAAATCAACACAAAATATATCATGGCTCCTAGCAGCCAGTAACTGTAAATGCTCCACTACATAAAGCTGCAGATGCTTTTGCGTCAATTTCTTAGCAACCAATGAATATTGGTCTAGCACCAGCTGTAACTGGATAGACAAGGTCAAATGCAACCTCTTACTCTCCTTATTGTCTGAGGAATCTAGTTCGGACTCAAGTCCAGAGCTTTTCTGAGGCCTTCATGCCTTACCTGCAGCTGTTTGCCAACTCCTCCAAGCAACTCCTGGTCTTTAAGTGCCAATGGTGCCTTTTCCAGCTGTACAACATTATTGTTTTTCTTGCTAACCCTTATTGCTGGTCCTTACCACCACACATATGTTGCTGACGACAGCTATCCTGGTTCAGCAGCTGTGTCCACCACATATTCTATATGCTGCTCAGTTGGGGTAGTCTGGAACAGGGTGCTGTGCGCAAAAGCGCTGCCTTGCCCCAGCTCTGAATACTGTATAAGGTCTGGTTGACTTTTGAACTGAGCTGGAGCTAATGAGATCTTAGGCAATACCAGGTACATCAATGAAGGCATCTGGCTTGCTGGTAGCAACACTCCTAAAACTGCAGATCTCTTCCCTAGTTTACCACCAGGCTATACAATGAACATCATCTGTGATACAGATAGTCCACCCAGCATTCTAAAGCTTGCACTAACATTGCAAAGTAACTTTTTATCCTGTTTTGGCAAGGGCTGGTAAGTAGATGTGGCTTGCATCTGCACAGCTTGAGACACAGGTGGGTTACCTGTATCTGGGAAAGGAGGGTCTGGATCAAGAGAGCCAGTGTTGGAAGCACATTTTCAATATGATGCCAACAGAAGTTGAAAGTTTTTGATGAGTTGCCTAGTTGGTAACAAGCCTAGAGTCTAAAGCTGATAGCAGAAGATTTAAAAAAATGTAACTATTGGTTACATGCTAGAACTGTCTTGTGTGGATTACACAGTGCTAAGTCAGACCACTGTATTGGATTTGACTAGTACTAGAGTAAATAAGATGTTGTTTTATGTAATACTTTACTGTGTGCTAATAGCATTGTTGATGTGTGATGATCTGTTATACACAGGATCAGATTTCTTTGTTTGTTCAATCCTTAACCTCTTCTGTGAGAGCAGCCTGATCTACCATATCCTCATTCCTGCATCAAAGTTGCTTCCTCAGATTGACAGGCTCATTGTCGTGCATGTTGATGTCCATTACAGGAAGTGTACAGTGCATCAGAAAAGCAGCAGATGATTGGCTCCTAGTCATTCAGGGAGACTTGTGCCAATGGGCTGTACATGAAAGCATGAGTGCAGAGAAGGCAATGGTTATGGGAAGGGAGGTGGAGAGCATTGAGAGCACAGGCAGAGCCAGAGAGTGCATTGGCAAGTGTGGGTATTAGAATGGGGCATGGGAGGTATAGGCAATGGCAGAGGGCTGGGTGTGGGGTGTGGATGTGGCTGAAAGAAGGGGCTGAAAGTGCATACTTTGGGCAGCTTGAGAGTTGAGAGTAAGGATGAGGGTACAGAACTTGGACACTCAAAGAGCATATGAATGAAGAACTAAACGAGTTACAGTGGGAGAATCAGTAGAGGCAGGAGCCTTGTGGAAGATTGCAATTAGGTCAAGGTCAAGCAATTTGGGGCACTTGATTGACCATGCATATTTTGCTTGGAGACAGAAGGAGAAGGAGATTTTTTGGAAATGATATGTGCCATCTCAAATGACAAGATGAGTCTGAGGAAAAATAACATATCAAGTTCTAAAAAATACATGCAATGCTGAAATTAATAAGCAGTGTGCATGAAAAAGCCAAAGACTTCAGGCTAGACTCACTAAGTAATAATGTCTACTGAAAAATGATAAAAATAACATCCAAAGTTGAATCAGAGCACAGTGAGCAGTGAAAGAACAGGTCACATGCAGGTCTCACAACTGGGCAACCACCTTTGATCAAATCTTATTTTGTAGAAGTGATAATGCTGTCCAAACTTGCCACTAGTTCCTATAGATTGTTTATAAAGACATTCTCTAGCCCCATTCAATATACTGCCATGGCTTCCCACCTCAAGTGGCATGCCTCCAAACAACTCTTGACTTTGGCCCTGGTTGCCTTGCCCACTTTGCAGCCTGCCAAAAGCCTACTTACTTGCCTATATCTCATGACACTTACCAGTTCCTATAGTTTATTGCTTCTATTTCATTCATAAAGACATCCTCTAGCTCTGCCACAGCTCCCCACCTGCTCAGCCCAAACAACAACAAGTCTGTGCATTAAGTAAGTACCTGTTGTGGCTTTCTATCAAAACCATAGTTGATTATTTGACCATCTAAGCTTCAATCCAATCCTCCAATGTTGTAATAAAGTTATGGTTTGAGTGAGCTCAAGGTTCACACTACACAGAATCAGACCAGTCCGGTCTATTGACAATATAGTATAAAACAATAATAAGCTGCTTAATAAGCAGCACATATTAAACTATTTATAATAATGTATTTAATATTATATTATAATAAATATAATATAATATATTGACTACTAAAGTAAGTAAAAACTATGTGGCCAACACCACATAGCTTACTATGCTATACACCCCCCAATCAGACCAAGCTATGGTCTCAAAGCACCATGATGGTCAGGCTGTCAGTAAGTCAGGGACAGGGGCAATTGGAGAGTCCCCGGGCTCCCAGAATAGATTGACAGTCATGTCATCTATATCATAGTTGAAGAGTTCATCCTTGGGTGCAGGCTCGTGAGATGTGCCCAATGGTCCTGCCATATGCAGGGAGTCATCATAGTCCTATAGTGGAGACAGCATAAGGGTTGGGTTGACGGTCAGCTCTGAAGTAGGTGGTTGGAGATCAGGAAGATCTCCATTGTCGCACAGGTATTGGCACATCCAGATCTCTTGGGCATGAATGTCCTGCCCAATGAGGAGATACATTCCCTTAGTGAATGCATCATCAAATGCACAACAACTCTCCTGCTGCTAAAGCATCAGGCATTGGTGATTGCTAATAGTGGCCTTGTGCCACCTATCTCACTGAGCAAGGGACTGAGGTGTCCCATAATGATTGAGGTGTTGCAGCCTCTCGTTGTCAATGGTGGCAGCCTTGTTGTAGAGGCAGTTGTCATTGAAGAAGATATGGGCCAAGTAGATGACCCCATAAGTATACACATAGTCAGCCCAGCTGACCAGAATTTGGTTGTAAATAAGGACACATAAAACATCCAAAGTGATGAAGATGGAAGCCAATGCTTTCAGGATATCCACTGCCTGAGCCTCAAAGGTTGAGTCCTTGGAGTGGAGGGGCACAAATGCTTGCTCCATAGCTGTCTCGTATTCAGCAATGGCCTCTCTATAGAGGCCAGGCCATGCAAACACGTATGCCAGGTCTTGGAGAGGCAGCTGGCACTGATAGCACATACCAGCACAAACCCAAAGAGGCTGTGCCAGTGGATGCACATGGCACAGTCCATAGCCAGACCAGTCCACATGTTGGGCATTCCAGAATGCCCATATAGAAGAGCATACAAGCCCAGATAGTCCAAAGCAAAGGGTTGCTTTGGATCAAGAGGTGTCAGGCCAATGAAGGCCAGCCTCCCGCTTTTCTTGCAGTGATAGATCTGTGAAGGAGCAATCATCTGCAGGACTTGCTCCCACTCCTCAAAACTTGCAAAATGTACTGCAATGGTTTTGTATGGGGCCTCTTTGAGTAGTTGAGACATTGTTCTGTCTCAGGCAGTAGAGTAGCAATCAAAGGCCACCCATTTAAACTTGTTGAGAAAGAGATAGCTCAACTGATGCTGATAAATTGGCGTAAACTGGTTGTTTACCAGTGAATGGAGCTTGTGGAGTTTCTGAGGGCTGCAGAGAAACCCACAAGGTGCAACTTGGTACACCTTACTGTTGTGGGGCATCTGCATGGCATTGCCTTCTTTGTCGGCCTCAAAGACCCTGGCTGTGTGAGCTTCTTGCCTGATGAAAATAGTGTTGGTCACTGGTGACCAGTAGAATTAGGGAGACAACCCCATGCCAAAGAATGAGTTCTAGTGCTTAATAGTGTGATCTTGATAGATCACAGCACCAAGCGCATCAGGGATGCACCCAGTCTCTTCTTCAAGAAGGGCAGCTCCTCATTTGGTGCTATCTTGTGCCCAATGGTCCATCTTGGCCTGTCAAGTACTGTTGTGCCGCTGTCTCGTGCGGCACAGGGAATCCCATTTGAGCCTCTTCAGGCTCCTCATACCAATCATTGTTGGAGGGCAAGGATGGCACCCTCTCCAGAACAGACTTCTCCGAATGTGGGTCCATTGACCACACACACTGAGGATATTGGGCTGGGGGGCCCTCTACCAATACAGCGAATAAGAAGGGGATATTAGCCCCTGAGGCACCCTCAGGAAGTGCACATTGATGTATGCATGCCCTTCTATTTGCTTATCCCACCAATCCTTTCAGGGTTGCAAGGCCTTGGCCTCAGTAGAGCATGCACCAATGTCCCAGAAACTCTGCTCTCCAGAGTGCATAGTAGATACCACAGATAATGGTCATGAAGATATGACCTCAGATGCACTGCTAGCAAGGCACTGAATCAGCTGGAGGGCAGCTAGAACAGAGACATCTTCATAGGAGAGGATGTCCTGTCCTAGGCTGGCCTTCCAGCCAGAAATGGCAATGCTCAACTGAGTCGAGCAGGAGGACATGTCCTCCACTCCTTGCAAACATGCTCTTTTGCTAGAGTTGGTGTCCTGACTTGGGGGTGTAATCTGCTGCTTATGAGTGGCTGAAAGGGCAAGGAGATCAGTTTTGTGCTGAGCATGCATATGATTCATGTCATCCATCATCTGACTCATGAGGACAACAGCTTCTGCATCACAGAGGAATGATGAGTCTGCAAGTACATTGTACCCAATTTCTTCCAGGCATTGGAGGAGAGAAGCCAGGACTAAGTTCTGGTTGAGACTGGGCTCAACAGCCCATGCTTTTCCTTTGTCACATTGAGGATGCAACTGTTCTTCTAAGCTGGGCTTGGCTTGGTATGGCATCTCCAGCTGCTGTAACAAGGAGAGCCTGGCCAGGCTCTCTGTCAGCACTTCAGCCAGAGACTTGCTGCTTTGTTCTGTATTGAGAGCTTCTGTGCTCTCACATGCCATTGTTGCCAGCATGAGGAATGATCTACATCCCTCTGGACTGTCAGCCAGCATTGTGGCTGACTAGGAGGTCAATTTTCCTTCCTTAGTGGGTGCCTTATATGAGGGACCATACTGGGGCATCGCACCCCAAGCTCCCATCCAAGCTGGAGAGTATAGCATCATTGCTGGCACACCAGCCATGCCAGAATAGTGTGCTAGGGCCATAAACTGGGGCAAAGGATGTGCCCCCATTGACCTCCTTGCCAGTATGGGGGCAAGCTGCCTCCATCCTGACGTTGCTTGGGGGCTAAATAGCTCCCCATACTGGACTTGTTGGGATTGGCCCTCAGCGTAATGTGGTGTATAAGTGCCCTGTACTGTCTGACAAGGTGGAAAACCACCCACAGATGCATTCTGGGGCATAAAGTTGCTCTGCATGAGTTGTTGTGGTGGATAGCCACTGATCACTGGCTGCTGTGGTGGGTAGACCGCTGCTGGTTGTTGCTGCTGCTGTGGGAAGCCCACAGCCTGTTGTGATTGTCCCCACTAGGGCACATTTTGGATAAGTGGGGGAGCCATCTGCCCCTCCCCTTTAGCCAATGGTAAGACAGACAGCAAAACCTCAAGTGCATGCTGCTGCTGCTGCTGATCATCCTGGTCCATGGGCAATGTGTCCATGGTTAAGGAAAGAAAGGGAAAAAAAGAAATTTCAAATTTTATGACATGTCTCTGTCAGGAGACTCCTCATTTCTTCCTTCTTTCACTCCTTATTCCTTCACTCTCCTTTCATTCATTTCCTTATTTCTTCTATTATTCTCTCATTTTGCTGTTTCTATTCTCTCAACACTATTTGTTAGTACTATTCTTAACCTTTGAGGTGCTCTGGTTCTTTAGCTATCATTCAGACAAGTGTGGGCCCTTCAGCACCGCTTCCAGACTGCTTATATAAGCTGGAATTTGCCTTTCTGACTTCTAAAGTCCAGAGTTTTCCTGCCTTGTTTGCACAGTTGTTTGGTTAGTCAATTTTTGAGTTTTTAAGGTTTTGTTGTACTGTACAGTTGTTTCCCATGCTTCAGAGGCCCCAGAAGCATCCAACCTGGCATAGAGAATCCCTAGACTTGTTCTCTTTGGATCTCCCTCTGCCAGGTGAGTAGTTATTATGATATTGTCAGTATATACTCTAATACACTTTGGATCTCCCTCTGCCAGCTGTGTGACTGAGCCACAGCCTCTAGAGGTTGCTCTTACAGTCTCAGCCACAGTTGCTGACCAACTCAGCCAAGCCATGATTGGCACTGCCAATCAAATTAAGTGTCAGCATGCTTACCTAACTGATGTGGGCACTTAACACCCTTCAACTCCAAATAGCAGTCAAGTGCCGCTAGCTTGGAGCAATGGGAGTATGGCTTCCATGTTGTATTTCTGAGGGACCAACATACCTCAAACTCAAGTGTATTCTGCTCAGTTCACCAGTGCCTGATTATGCACTCAATGAACCATTCATCATTGTCTTGTGCCCCAAAGTCATAGAGGCCCAGGGTTGTCTGTCCTGTTAGGGAATAATGTGTTGTCAGATGTGCTATATTGTTGCAACAGTGACACATGGAACTTTGGAACAATTTGTTGTTCCTGCAATGCCTGCAGCAGCTCCAGCACATAGTTGGAGGTACTTGGCTCTGCGTCTAGCACATGGTATGGGCCTACCCATTTTAGGCAGAGTTTACTTGCCTGTCTCTTGGGCAGCCTCAGGTTAAACATTGACAGATAGACCAACACTCCCACTGATATAGGTGGATCCATTTGCCTACAGTGATTGGTGTTTTTTGCCTGAAAAACTCATGTCTCAATGATGGCATCATGTGCCAATGCTGTCAGGTTCCGCTGAGTCAGGGGCTTTCCGGGAAAGCAATCACCCTTACAATGCGGACTTGACCTATGGATACTCAGGTGTCTGGAACTCCAGGGCTAGGACTCCGGGGTTCAAGACGTGGACAGGGGTGGTCCCAGGAGAGGGGACTTGGTCCGGGGGTTTCGGGTTTTGGGTAGCTGAGGATAGGGAGGGGGTCGAGTCATGAACCGGGGGTTCTAAGACAAGACTGGGTTAACAAATTAAAAGTCGCGAAGTGCGTACCAAACTTAGAGCACACGGTTATTCAAGCATGCCAGTTAAGCGTGCCAGTCAATGTATACTAGTCAAGCAGAGGGCACGCAACAATTCAAGTAACCAAGTTAATGCAATATCAAGACTAGTGAATACAATGGGAAACTACACTATAAGTACTACGGGACCGGGTCTCGGGGTTCTGGGGTGTCTGGGATGGGTTCCAGGAGTCATTGAGTAGCGGGCAGGGACTGTATATGTGGATCGCGTGTGTGGGACGCACGATCAATTGGTGTGGAGGGAGCTGTGATGCGTGATGCATGATGGCCAGAAGTGAGTCGCGTGATCCAATTGTTGATCAGGGCAGGTGGCGGCTGATGGTGGCCCTTGATGCATGTGATGGCGGTGTCGGTAGTTGGGATGGCGGGGCATGTCCTGTGGGGTTGGAGGGAGGGTCCCGGATGGTGTTCTGGGGGTGTCCCGGGGTGGATCCGGAGGGGAGGGGTCATGACAAATGCAATATTCTCCAGAGCCTGCCTGGCAAAGTTGACTACTCCTTGGTGGGCAGCCACATCTGCACAAATCTTATGCAGCATGGAGGGCATGTATCCTCTATTGAGCTCAAAGAGTACATACTCTGTAGCCTCTGAGATACTCGTGTTAATCACAAACTCAGTGAGTAGGCACCAATCCACCCAGTCTCATTGATCAGGGTAGACAACTGCCCTTAGGATCTGGCCTATACTGCAGTTGGCCTGCTTAGTCTGCCCATCTGTCTGAGGATGGAATGAAGTTGACATGAGGAGTCTGGCTCCCAACAGCTTGTGGAGTTCCCTCTACCATTACAACATGAATTTTGAGTCATGGTTGCTCATGATAGTACTAGGCAGCCCATGCAGCCTTACAATTTCCCTAAGGTAGATCCATGACAGCTTCTTAGCCATCAGCATCGTTCACATTGGTATAAGGTGCACCATGCTCGTCATGCGACATATCACCACCCAGAGGTAGTCAAATCCTCTTGACTCAGGAAAGGGACCTATAAAGTCCATCCCAATGAAATCTCAAGGCTTTACCAGTACTGGTAGCTGGTGCAGCTTTCGGGCAGGAGCTTCAGAGGGCAGCTTTGCCCTCTAACATGCTGTGCATAATGCGCAGAACTTGGTACCTCCTGGGCCATGCATGGCTACCAATACTATCTCTGGATGTATCCCAACATCCGTGCGGCACCAAAGTGCCCCACCAGTGCATGGGCCTGGTCCAGTACTTGTGTCACAATAGTTCGCATATAGAGAAGGCAGACCACTGCCACTCCTTGATGGTTCTCCATCATGATTAAGCTGTCAGGCCCCTGCCTGAACTGAGGATGGTTGTTGAGATTGGTGATTATCTTGGTGAAGAGGGAGTCATGTTCATACTCCCACACCACTTCCATATAGAAGTCATCTTTTCCCAGGCTAGGGGGCTGGGACAAAGGCAATTTGCCTTCTAGCATTTCAGCCAGAGTAAAGAGTCAATCAGGGTGCTCAGGTTCCCCAGGTGAAGCTAGTTCTATGACCTCATGCTCCTTTAGCAGCTTGGCAGCCATGTCCTGCTCTTCACACTGCTCCCTAAGGTGAGTACTCCACTTCCATTCATTGTTGCGCATTGTGCATACTTCCAGGACATGTTCCCGGATCTCCTGGTACTAATGGAGAGGTAAATCCTCTCCATCCAGGTCTATGTGGCAGTCTGCCTGCACATACTTGTGAGGCTCATGAACCTCTCTGACTACATCACTCTCAAAGTAGCAAGACAAGCAGTTTGCCACTCTATTGAGTTCACCTTTAATATAGGTGATGTCAAACTGGTATCTTGACATGTAGTCAATCCAATGTTGCTGATGCAGCAACAAGTTCATCTGAGTTTTGAAGAATTCAAGCACCTTGTGATTGGTAATGATATGGATGGGGTATCCCATCAGCTTATCATCCCACTTGAGGAGGGCCTCAAGTATGGCTAGGATCTCTAGCTCGTGCACAGCATAGTTTTGCTGGGCAGTCATGAACTTTTTTGACATGAACCCTGCTGGGCAGCATGTCTGCTAGCTACTCCTCTGGCCATACATGGCACCGACGCCTGTCTTAGACATGTCACAAATGAGCCAGATAGACTTGTCCCATCTGGGGTCAATTGGTCAAATAACCAGAGTCTTTGTACAGATCTGCTTGACCATTTTGAAGCACTGCTGGTGCAGTGGCCTCCAATTGAATGGTGACCCATTCTGTATCATGGCCATGAGTGGCCCATTATAGGAAAGCTCGATATGTAGTTGACAAGGCCAATGAACCATTGGATATCATTGTAGTTTCATGGCGTACGCCACTCCTGAATATGGTCAAGCTTGTCCTGATCAGGATGTATACTCTGCTCATTGATGACATGCCCTAGGCAGTCTATACTTTGAGTGTAAAGCTCACACTTCTTTCATTTTAAATACAACTTGTACTTGCGTAGTCATTCAAACACAACTCTGAGGTGCTGTTTGTGCTCCTCCATGGAATCCAAATAGATGAAGATGTTGTCTAGGTAGACGTGCATAAAGCGTCTTATCATGTCTCAAAATATAGAGGTCATTAACCTCTGAAAGGTTGCTGGGGCATTACAGTCCCCAATTTGCATGATGTTGCTCGTAAACATGTCCATGATCAATGCAAACACAGTCTTGAGTATATCTTTGGTGCAAATATGCACCTGCTCACAAGCGCTCATAAGGTCAATTTTCAAGCAATACTCCACTTGAGCCATGTCTTTCCGGATCACCTCTTGATCTGGTAAAGGAGTTACATCCTTTATGGTATTATTGTTGCACTGGCACGTGTTAAGAGCAGTGCAAAGGGTATTGTCCTTTTTCAGGATGCACAGTAATGGTGCTGCCTGAGCAGTGGTGCATGGTGACCACCATTGAGCATTCAAATAGCAATTAGTTTTATCATGTAGTTGCTCCTGAAGTGCGCATGGACAGTGCAGCAAGTAGTTCTGGTACTGCTTGCTCTCATCTATGAGATTGATCTCATGGGTCACCTCCCACCATAGCGGGAGCTCTTCCTTGGTCCCATTGACCATATCAGCAAATTCCTCTTGCCATTGCTGCTGCAACCAAGGAATATCATCCTCACAAAGGCTTGTCACCTTCTGTTTCCCCTTCAGTCTCATCAGGAGAAGTACTTCCACCATAGCTGATGGTGGCCAAGGCTGCTGTGCATATTGCTCACATATTGCAAGCACTCAATCAAGACTGTCATTGGGTATGTGCAGCCTTAGCAGGGGTTCCACTATTGCTGCCCTACGGGCCACTAGATTTTTCCTCTCATATATAGGGGAATACACTACAGAAACTTCGTCCAATGCTGGCTGGCATTCGTCCAAGGGAATACACTACAGAAACTTCGTCCAATGCTGGCTGGCAATATGCTGGTGTAATGGTCATCCATCACTGGTGTGCATCTTGCACACACGTGGCTGCCACCAGTTTCTTCCACTCCTGTGGCATTTGAGGGTCATATGCCCAGTCATACTTGAGGAGGGGAGCTGGTCACTCCTATAAAGACTGTGTGTCCTCACAATATGAGGCTTCTGCCTCTTGGCTGCTGTCCCTCAAGTCATCTAACTTGACTCATGAGGACGTAGGTGGACATACATTCACTGAGTCCTCAAACTTTTTTATCTTCTGCTGGCATTTACCTGGAGGCTTTGCACCTTGAGCATTAGGAACAAGTGTTTGCTCATCTCTCATCTTGGAGGCTTGATACTCCTCCTTGCTCATCATCACCACATTGTGGTCTGAGCTCAGTCTATGCATAGCCTGTTCTTCCTCATTCACATCCTCCACTGCTGGCGCTGATAGGACCCCATACAGGATCAGCGCATCAACGGCAGGCTACGGCAATGTGGCACGGGCTCGGGATACCTTAGTGCGTGCTAACTAACTAATTTTGGCAATATTTGACGGCCGCGCACGGCAAGAAGCAGATCCAATCAATGATAGCGCCGATGGCAGACAGAATGACAACTGACAGATGGCATCAGTCACTGACGACAGCGCTTAGGGAGAAGCCTGATGATCTATCAAAAACTGACGGACAGCTTGGCGTTTGACCTTGGCGTCTGACATCACTTAGTGCCTCGATTTGGCGCCTGACATCGCTTAGGTGCTCTGACAGACAGAAGGGTGATGGATTGATGGTTTAGCTTCGCGATCTGCTGCCTGGCGCCTGACATCGCTTAGGTGCTCTGACAGACAGAAGGGTGATGGATTGATGGTTTAGCTTCGCGATCTGCTGCCTGGCGTCGCTAAGGTTCTTGAATGGACGGTAGGGATCTGAAACCGTTGGAGCTACCCCTATGAAATTTTCCAGTTTACCGCACTTTGGCAATGGTTGGTCACTGGCGACGGTGAACTCCTTGTAGTATATAAAGTACTTACCGACTTGTACATACCGAGAGAAAAATAGATGAGAGTTTCCTGCTCCCCTTTCTTCAGTCGCCCTTACGCTCAAGATTTCATTTACGGTCGGCAACGTCGAACTCATCGGCAGTTACAGACGCTTGCCAAAACTCGACACATTCGTGCCTTGCAGCTACGGCAGGCATTATTGACGCTTAGACCTCGCTAAGCTTACCGGGTTCTTGCCGCTTACCTTTGCCGTGTTCACTTACTGCTCCTTTCCTAGGCGCTTTACCTTAGCGCTTGACACTTGCCGACCCCGTTACCGACTTTTCCCCATTTTCACAGACGTGTTCTCTCTCACATCACTTATAGCGCACCCAACGCAAGCAATTGGTACGGTAACACTATAGTTATATTTGTTACTGACCAAACTTTGGGCGTCATCAAATTGGAGCCAACGCAAGCAATTGGTACGGTAACACTATAGTTATATTTGTTACTGACCAAACTTTGGGCGTCATCAAATTGGAGCCCACCGCGAGGGATCTCTAGGGCAGAATTCCGCCAGAAACCCATCTCCAGCGTAGGCGCCGCCTGCTAGAGCAGTCGGCAGAAGGCATAGCTCCTTCCCACCCATCAACTCCACAACCACCTGGTGCCTTACCAGGTCTCTCTCTTGCACAGGAACTACAGAACGCCACTGTAGACGCATTTCCTGATCTCTTTCCGCATTCCCTCGATTATAGCGCCGACGACCCCTTAGCGTCGCCATTTACCGTACCGCAACCAGTCACCCCCATTACTCCGTTAACACCTCTTTCTCAACTTATCTCTCTTACCCCGTCGCCAATCTCTAGAACTCCTTCCCCACTACCGCTAACCAAACTCGCCAACACAGTCGCTATGGAACAACAAGTCCGTCGCCAATCTCTAGAACTCCTTCCCCACTACCGCTAACCAAACTCGCCAACACAGTCGCTATGGAACAACAAGTCCAGTGCATGCCGCCACGCAACTACTTCTCGGCACCGAAATGGGACGAGTCCAAGCCATGGGAGCTCTCCCAGTATTTTAAGGAATTAGAGTATTTGTTCAGGGATTGTGGCATTACCGACCACACACAGATGAAGGAGTACGCGGCAAGATATGTATCGTATGACACGGCAGAGACGTGGACAGGCCTTGCCGAGTTTGCCGCCTTTGTCCCTGCCGCACCGCCAGTTCCAGCCCAAGGCGCTTCGTATGAAGGATGGAAGACGGCAGTGATTCAGTTGTACCCTGGCGCTGAAGAAGCTACCCGATACTCGGTAAACGAGCTCCAGAAACTAGTACAGGAATCATTCAACAGTGGCACATTGTCTCTTGGCGCATTCTCCACGTATTACCGCGAATTCCAAAAGATTGCTAGGTGGTTAGTACAAAACGGCAAGTTATACATTAACGAGGAACGTCGCCTATTCCAACAAGGCATCCCGACTTCGCTTTGGACTTGTATTGCTCGTTGCCTAGAGATAGTTCACCAGGCTCATCACCCAGACGAGCCCTATAACGTTGCCGACGTCTTTGAAGCCGGTAAATGGGTTCTCAAGGGAACGGACACTGGCGTTGGGCTGCAACGCACTAGGACGAGCCCACCACCTGAGCGAACTAACGGTATCATTCCCATCCTGCCTCCTGCTGCCGACTTCATTAAGAAGGAGGATCTAGCCCACCACCTGAGCGAACTAACGGTATCATTCCCATCCTGCCTCCTGCTGCCGACTTCATTAAGAAGGAGGATCTAAACGCTGCCGTTACCGCTGCTGTCGCTTCCGCCATGACTCGTATTGAAACTATGATCACCACCAATCTCGCTAACCAACCCGCTAATGTACCTGCATCTGGCCCTTGCCACTTCTGCGGGGAAATTGGCCATACTATGACTAGAGGACGCTGCGTAACTTTAGAAAACTACATTCGGCAAGGAAGGATTCGACGGGCTATCGACAGCAAGATAGTTCTCACCACTGGCGCCACCATCCCCAACTACCCGGACAAGAAGTCCTTCCAGGAGCGAGTTGATGAATGGCATAGGCGCAACCCAGGACAAATTGTTACCGGCATGCTATCTGGCAACGCCAACCCCCACCCAGAACAGGCGACCCAACAGCAAATGATTCACGAGGTCTTACACTTCGACAGCGTTGGCGACCACCCTACTTTCTCGCGAGAAGAACGTATCGCCAAGCTCCAACAGGAATTGGATTCGCTTAAGAATCAGGTCTTTGATGGGGTTGAAGTTAAGCAGCCTAAACAACCTCTTAAAGGATACAAGCCAATGCCTCCTGCTAGCAAGCTACCGACTCCTGCTCCTGCCGCACCGCCTGCTACTACTGCTACTACTCCAGAACCATTGTCGACCGCTGCCGCTCCTGAACCGCCCTTGCCACCTCTCCATCCCTACTCAGGGATTCCCAACCGTTATCACGCACCTGCACAACGAAATTTTGCCGCTCCCGAGAAACGTCCTGAGGGTGGCTACCGACCTACCACGCCAATTTTTGACATAGAGAAATCAAACCACATATTTAGCCGCATCATGAAAACCGCCG
The DNA here is from genome assembly GCA_027475525.1 of Macrolepiota albuminosa. Taxonomy (NCBI): domain Eukaryota; kingdom Fungi; phylum Basidiomycota; class Agaricomycetes; order Agaricales; family Agaricaceae; genus Macrolepiota; species Macrolepiota albuminosa. Next base: position 1,472,298 of record JAMWFC010000054.1, on the reverse strand, counting down.
TCACCTTGTCAGTAGAAGAACTTTGTAGTATTGCTCCCGACATCCACAACCAAGTCAAGACGGCAGTCACTCCTCAACGTCCCTTGGCGACAACCATTGCCGAGGTCGAGGATCTCGACGATGCGCTCCCTGGTTTTTTGGTTACCATCGACTCTTTGGACACTGAAGACTCTCCTGCTGACACCATCGCTAACGCCACCTCTGTGGACCCAGTAGAAACCTACCTTAGGTCAGTAGACCATGGAGAGGACCCCGCCATTCTTACCATCGCTCAAGAATTGCACGCTATCCGCTCAGTAGCGCTAACGGTAGACAACAAGCACAAGGTAGAGGCAATCGTGGATAGCGGGTCTCAAATTATTTCTATGGCAGCCGAAGTTGCTAACGATCTGGGCCTTATTTATGACCCTACCGTTATACTAAACACGCAGAGCGCTAATGGTACAGTGGACAGATCCCTAGGCCTTGCCAAGAATGTGCTGTGCACCCTTGGCGACATTATGTTTTATCTTCAGATACACATCTTATGTTCCCCGGCATACGACCTACTACTTGGCAGACCCTTCGACGTCTTGGTGCGATCAGTCATCAAGACAGTTACTGACGACGAAACAACCTTAACCATTAGCGACCCAAATTGCGGAATCCGACGAACGGTGCCAACGTTCCCTAGGGGACAACAAAAAGGCGCCCGCGCTAAGCCCCTGGAGTTTACCAACCAGCATGCCAACGAGCCTCCCCACCGGTGTTTTCACAGACCATCGAGGAGGTGATTGGCAATGATCACGGAGATGTAGCGCTAATGCTGGAATATGACCATTATACTGGTCTTGTAAATGTTATGTCTACTGCTTTTCTTGACGAAGATGTTTTAACTACTTTACCCGCTACTGACGCAGAGCTTTCCCAGAAAAATCAAAACATTACCGACTCCTCTCTTGCCTACTTATACCTTACCGCTTCCGAGTCATTTCAAAATATTGCGTCTACTGATACCTATCTCACTACCCTTCCCGGAGCCTCGTCTCCTGCCGTTCTTGGACTTGCTGCCCCTCGGGCTACAGTTCCCCTTTCCACCTCTGTATATAACCAAGCTAACGCTCCCAAAAGGAAAGGGGTTCAAGTCAAAAAGAAATATAAGCCAGTTGCGCTTAAAACAAAACCCGTTGCTACGCACTCTCCCGAGACGTTTAGAATCGAGCGCCAGATCATTGGCAACCCTCTTGCCTTAAAACAAAACCCGTTGCTACGCACTCTCCCGAGACGTTTAGAATCGAGCGCCAGATCATTGGCAACCCTCTTGCTGACATACCAGCCTTATCACCAAATCCGCCACCCTTTCAGCCCACAGGACGTTTTACCGCAGAGCGCCAACAACAATTCACGAAGGAGCATGACACAGGATTTTTAACCAAAGATGAGTTGAATGTCCTTACCGATCTTGTTGCTAAGCAGGATAAAGCCTTCACCTGGGAGGACTCGGAATGCAGCAGTCTACGTACAGATTTCTTCCCACCTGTTGTCATCCCAACCATTCCTCACATGCCGTGGACTGAGCACAACCGACCGTTACCGCCTGGAATCGAAGCCAAGGTCTGCCAAATCATTAGGACCAAGATTAAGGCTGGCGTCTATGAACCTTCCAATAGCTCTTACCGTTCCCGGTGGTTTTGCATCCTCAAAAAGAACGGCAATCTACGCATAGTTCACAGTCTCGAGCCGCTGAATAGAGTTACCATACGACACTCTGGCGTGCCGCCTTTCCCTGACCATGTTGCCGAGTCCTTTGCTGGGCGCATTTGTGGCGCCACCCTGGACCTTTACGTTGGCTACGATGAACGTCTGATACACCCTTCTTCCCGTGACCTCACCACTTTTCAAACTCTGTTTGGCGCGTTACGCCTAGTTACCTTGCCGATGGGCTGGACAAACTCAGTCTCTATATTCCATGACGACATCACTTTTATCCTCCAACCTGAGATACCGCATAATGTCCTTAGCTTCATTGATGACGTTGGCGTCAAAGGCCCCAAAGACTGGCGACTCGTAAACGGCTTACCGGCGACCCATTCAGAGAACTCCAACATTCACTTAGCGCTTTGGGAGTTTTTCCAGCTACTCAATCAAGTTCTCCAACGTATGAAGTATAGCGGTGGTACCTTTAGCGGCCATAAGCTCCTTCTTTGTGCGCCAAGGTTCAAAATACTTGGTCACATCTGCACTCCCAATGGACGCGTTCCCGACGAGTCTTGCTTAGCACTCTTGGAGCGATAGGGTCCTTGCCGCGACTTATCTGAAGTTCGCGCCTTTCTCGGTACCGTTGGCATTCTCAGGATATTCGTTAAGAACTTTGCCCATTGCGCACACGCACTTAACCGACTCACCCACGCCAATGAGCCCTTCGAATTTGGGCCAGACCAGGTCACTGCGCAACGAGATTTAGTAAAAGCCCTACAAGATGCCAAACCCCTAGTCCCCATCAACTATAGCTCTGCCGACCCTGTTATCTTGGCGGTGGATACCTCGTACATTGCCGTTGGTTACTTCTTGTGCCAGTGCCTTAGCGACAATCGGAAACAGCGACGCTACAACCGCTTTGGGTCTATCACGCTAAACGACAGAGAGTCTCGCTACAGTCAGCCTAAGCTAGAGCTCTATGGACTGTTCAAAGCCTTCCGGGCGCTAAAGATGTATTTGATTGGCATGCGGAACCTTATCGTTGAAGTCGACGCTAGGTACATCAAAGGCATGCTGCAGAATCCCAATGATAGGCTTCTACTCAGACTGAGCGCATCAAGGGACATTATAGGCCAACCAACACTTGACATACTGAGGGCTCTAGCGACCAGTTGGGAATATAGAGCAGCTCTAGCTCTGGCAACTGACTACAGGATCTAGACATTTATCCTAACCACTAGCTACCCAGCTTTCAGCATACTCCATTCACCTATCCCAAGGACGAAGGAGGCCCATAACGTATAGCGCTAACACGACGGCAGGAGAGGACTCTAAATAAACCCCGATCACTTCCAGAAAGAGCCAGCAGCAGGCGCTGCCATTTGACGAGGCACTTCAATCAGAAGTCTAAAAGGATCAATGACGGCAGCACTGGATATACTTAAATCCGACATCTGGACCTGTCAGGAACTAATACAATGAGTAGCGCTGACACTAGCGCTCACGGCATCTGTCGAGGATTTTCCGACCATACCCCAAAACAGCCTGGCCAATTGGAGTTAGAATAAAAGTGAGCAGACTCATGCAATTCTAAGCCAATATAGAGTCGCCGCTGGTCGCCGTGGGTCAGAACGCTGTTGGTCGCCGTCATCCATGTGCCAAAGGTTGCCGTTGACAGGTCGCCGTTAGAGGAAACCATGAGGAGAGGCGCTAGGAGGTAGCGCCGCAGGTGGACTTGTATCTGGACAAACACGGTAGCGCATAGTATATAAAATAGCTACTTTACATGTATATAACAACGAATCGTAACCCCTCGAACACACAGTTACACTTAGCGTTCAACTCGCGCTAGCTTCCTTTGACTTTGTCACTAAGTCGGGCGCTAGCTTTGTCTATCTCGTCTTCATCATTTACGGTGCCACCTACGGGCACAATACGCTGCGCTATTCGTCTTTTCTCCAATATCTTTGCCCAAACTACGACGCTTACTGTCTGCCAGGTAGCCTCCAAAGCGCTATAATCTAGCGCATCGTTTTACTACCTCCACTCGAGCACACTGGGACCCTGTCAGGACTCCTCACAACTACGCACACCAAGCGCTGGAGACGGCGTTGTACTGCGTATACGTCCAGCGCACCCAACCACAGTTGGCATCATCATTTTGGAGCCCACCGCGAGGGGTTCTTCTGAGACAGAATTCCGCCGGAAACTCGAGCCCAGCGACAGCGCCGCCTCCTGTTGGAGAGCGCGTTTGAACCAAGTACCACCGACTCACCACACTTACCAGGCGCGCTACCGAGACAGACTTTGGATCAGGAGCTTGAGGCCGCCCCAGACAGCTTAGCCGAAAGCTTTTTCCCTTTTTCCCGACCATTTGAGTACTTAGCAGGCGAAAACCATACGCCGCTGACTCCTCTAGAAGAGTTATCTAGGTTATTATCGCCAGAACCTAGCGACTCGGAGCCAACTGAGATGGTACCTACAACATCGACGCTAAGTAACACGAGCACCTCCACTCTTCCTACCTCGACAAACACACCTATTGGTATGGATCAGCTGAACAATCAGCGCATGCCACCCCGAAACCACTTCTCGTTGCCAAAATGGGACGAAACGAAGCCTTGCAAACTAACGCAGTACTTCAAGGAGTTGGAGTATCTGCTACGTGATTGCCAGGTGACCGACAATACACAGATGAAGGAATACGCCGCCAGATACGTCTCATACGACATAGCCAAATCATGGACAGGGTTGAAGGAGTTCCAAGGACTTACTAGCAACGCAGCGCCCAGGCCTTTTACCTATGACGAATGGAAAAAGGCCATCATTCATCTATATCCTGGCACCGAAGAAGCTACGCGTTATACGGTAATGGAAATCCAGAAGCTAGTACAGGACACCTTCGCAGCTGGGATCTATACTCTAGGAGCGTTATCGACTTATTATCGTGATTTCCAACGGATAGCGAGATGGCTGGTCCAAAATGGGAAATTATATGGGAACGAGGAGCGCCGTTTGTTTCAACAAGGATTCCCGACTTCGTTATGGACTAAGATTGCGCGACGCTTGGAGATCATTATGCATGACCATCACCCCGAGGAACCATACGACATAGAAAAGGTCTTTGAGGCAGGAAAGTGGGTATTAAAAGGCACGGATACAGGTATACCATTCCAGCAACCTGGTACGGACCATGGAGGAAGCCAGCGCCTAGCACCGCCAATGACCGTAACGGGTATGTCAAGAAGGAGGATTTGGAGAATGCCGTTAACAATGCAGTCCCTAACGTCATGAATAAACTGGAAACCTTGATCTCGACTAGTCTTTCGGCGCCTAGAAACAACGTACAGATGGGACTTTGTCATTTCTGTGGCGAGGCAGGACATACCATGACCAGGAGTAGATGCGCTATACTTGAACAGTATCTGCGACAAGGGAAGGCGCGCCATGGAATGGACGGGAAACTAGTCTTACCTTTGGGCGCTAGCATTCCCCTTTATCCCGAGCATAAGACGTTCCAGGGACGCATTGACGAGTGGCACCGCCGGAACCCCAGGAACTTAGTGACAGGCAACCTGAATAGCACGGCGACAACAGAAACCGAGGCAACTCCTCAACAAGCACTAATTCACGAAGTTCTTCAGCTAAACGCTATCAGTGACCGACCCACACTGTCCCGTGAAGAGAGGATTGAGACGCTAGAGAAGGAACTGAAGTCGCTAAAGAATCAGGTCTTTGATGGGGTGGAGATCAAAAAGGGCAAGCAGCCTTTAAAGGATTATAGACCTTCGGGTGCGACGACAGGCCCCGCTCCAGCACCAGCCTCAACCTCTAGCGCTAACGACGAAGTACTAGAAGCTACCAAGGCGCCGGCCGTTCCGGAGCCACCGCTACATCCTTACGCTGGTCTCGGGGGCAACTACGCCCCGCCCCTTAATCGTAACTTCGGAGCGCCAGATAAACCTACAGAGGGATATCAACCCACAGCGCCTATCTATGATCTGGAGAAGTCAAAGTTGGTTTTTGATCGCATTATGCAAAGTCAAGTTATGCTATCAGTAGGAGAGTTATGCAGCGTGGCGCCAGACGTCAGGAACCAGATGTGTACTGCGGTTACCCCTCGACGGAACGTAGCTAACAATGTAGCAATGGTGGACAAATGCAACGACGTGCTGCCTGGTTTTGCATATATAACTGAGACGGTAGCTCCGGAAACCCAGGAAGAGGTCACACCACCTAAAGAAGCCACGTCCATCGACCCGGTCGAAACCTACCTTAAATCACTAAGATCTAGCGACGATCCCGCCATCTTAACTGTAGCCCAGGACTCTCACGTGATTCACTCAATTATGCTGACAGTTGATGGGAAAAGCGAGATAGAGTCTATTGTGGACAGCGGATCACAAATTATTTCAATGGCTGCCGACGTCGCTAACGAGCTGGGCATCATTTACGATCCAACAATCATTCTTAACATGCAGAGCGCTAACGGCACGATTGATCGATCCTTGGGGATGGCTCGGAACGTGCCATGTGCTATAGGCGACCTTACGTTCTATCTGCAAATTCACATACTCAGATCGCCGGCCTACGATTTATTATTGGGAAGGCCCTTTGATGTGCTAGCGCGATCAGTAGTCAAAACAACGTCCAAGGATGAAACAACACTAACTATTAGCAACCCCAATTCTGGAGTCAGGAGAACGGTACCAACATTTCCTTGAGGAAGGTTCCAGAAGCCGGGACCGAGAAAGCGACCTTACGTTAGCGACGAACCTTGCGAGTGTTTTCCGGCGCCATCGAGGAGATGAGTGATGAGGATCATGGAGATGAAGCGCTTATCTTGGACTATAATCATTGGACTGGGCAAGTAACCTTTATATCACATACCCCTTTAGCCCCTGAAATCTTGAACACTTCTACGTCGCTTACTAGCGAAGCTTTATCCTACTTATACCTCACTGCATCCGATATTACTGAAAATCTTTCGACAGACACTTATTTCGTTTCTACCCCTGATTCTAAAGCACCTTTGATATCCGGTTTCGCTAGAAACCAGTGTTCCATTTATAATATGTTTGCTAACAACAGTACCCCTAAGCGCAAAGGGGTTCAGGTTAAAAAGAAATACAAGCCAGTAGCGCTTAAAACGAAACCGGTAGCGAGCAGCGTACCTGAAGAATTTCGCATCGAGAGAAAGATCATTGGAAACCCGTTAGTGACCCTTCCCGAGCTTAATCCGAACCCACCACCTTTTGAGCCTACCGGACGATTTACGGAAGAACGACAAGCGCTATTCCTTAGCGCCCACGATACAGGCTTTCTATCGACGGCGGAACTAGATGTATTGACCGACATTATGCGAAAACAAAACGAAGCATTTGCTTGGGAGGATTCCGAACGCGGTAAACTTAGAACTGACTTCTTTCCACCAGTGGTTATACCGACAATACCTCACGTGCCTTGGACCGAGCATAACCGACCTATACCACCAGGTATTGAAGCTGAAGTTTGCCAAATTATTCGTTCCAAAATAGCGGCAGGAGTTTACGAGCCTGACCTATACCACCAGGTATTGAAGCTGAAGTTTGCCAAATTATTCGTTCCAAAATAGCGGCAGGAGTTTACGAGCCTTCCAATTTGGCATACCGATTGAAGCTGAAGTTTGCCAAATTATTCGTTCCAAAATAGCGGCAGGAGTTTACGAGCCTTCCAATTTGGCATACCGATCACGATGGTTTTGTGTACTGAAGAAAAATGGAAAGCTACGTATAGTTCACAGTTTGGAGCCGCTAAACAAAGTCACGATTCGTCATTCAGGGGTACTGCCCTTCCCCGATCACGTCGCTGAATCGTTCGTGGGAAGAATATGTGGCGCTACTCTGGATCTATACGTTGGCTATGACGAGCGCTTGATTCACTCTTCCTCTCGCGACTTAACGACATTTCAAACGCCATTTGGAGCGCTACGACTGGTTACACTTCCCATGGGATGGACTAATTCGGTACCCATATTCCACGACGACATTACGTTTATTCTACAACCCGAAATACCCCACCATGTGCTTAGCTTTATTGACGATGTAGGCGTTAAGGGCCCAAAAGATTGGCGCCTTGTAGATGGTAAGCCCGAAGTGCACCCGGAAAATCCTAATATCTGCATGGCGCTATGGGACTTCTTCCAATTGGTTAACCGGGTGCTCCAGCGCATGAAATATTGTGGCGGAACGTTCTCAGGACACAAGTTGGTTCTTTGCGCACCACAATTTAAAATTTTAGGGCACATTTGCACGCCAGAGGGCAGGATCCCTGAGGAGAGCCGATTAGCGCTTCTGGAAAAGTGGGGAGTCTGCCATAACCTCTCAGAAGTTCGCACGTTCCTAGGCATGGTAGGCGTGCTGCGCATGTTCATACACCATTTTTCACATTGAGCGCACGCGCTAAATCGCTTAACTCGTTCAGGGGTCCCCTTCGAATTCGGACCTGCCCAAATTAACGCCCAAAAAGATTTAGTGAAGGCGCTGCAGGAAGCGAAGCCATTGGTACCCATTGACTATACTACGTCCGATCCCGTTATACTTGCTGTTGACACCTCTTACATTGCGGTCAGCTTCTTTTTATGTCAATGTGACAGCGCGAATCGGAAAATCAGACGCTACAATCGCTTCGGATCAATTACCCTTAATGACAGAGAGTCGCGCTATAGTCAACCCAAGCTGGAATTATACGGATTGTTTCGAGCGTTTCAGGTGCTATGCATGTATCTTATTGGGGTCTGAAACCTGATTGTCAAAGTTGATGCACGCTACATCAAAGGAATGCTCCAGAATCCAGACATCCAACCCTTGGCTAGCATGAATCGCTGGGTAGTAGCGATACTAATGTTCCACTTCGAACTTGTGCACGTCAAGAGTGCATTTCATGGACCTGATGGACTATCTAGGCAACCTAGGCAGCCAGAGGACAAAGCGCTAGACGAAAGCGATAATGACGTATTTGACGACTGGATTGACCGGTTGCACGGTTTCATACATGTTATTCAATTGCCTATTTCGGCCCTTCGCGAAGACCAACCTATTTCGACCTGGCTACACCCTATCATTCTGTACCAACCTAAACCGTATCAGGCTCCATCGACTTTTTACACGGCCAGTATCTATAACGTCGCTAAGCCGCATAATGATCTAAAGATAGTCGAGGAACCAAGACCCTTACGGGAAGATAGTCGCAACCTTCCATATTCGGCAGTACCTCGTAGCGCCAAGGCTAAGTCAGAAGACCAACGAGTTGATCAGGTTAGGAAGTGGTTACAGGATTTGCGCCGACAATCAGACCTGATGGATATGGAATACGCCACCTTCATTCGATATGCAACGACTTTCTTTATGGTTGAAAACTGGCTTTGGCGACGAAATAGGGCTGGCGCTCACAAATTAGTAATCAAACCAGAAGGCCGCGTTAGGATTTTGCGCACAATGCACGATGACTTGGGGCATCGAGGACTCTACGCAACGCGGGCAAATGTATTGGAACGTTTTTGGTGGCCTCAAGTTAGCGCCGATATCGCATGGTATATTCGCACTTGTCATCTCTGCCAAATCCAACAGACGCGCCAAGTCCTTATACCCCCAACCGTAGCGACTCCAGCACCCTTGTTCGGAAAAATATATATCGACACTATGCACATGCCCAAGTCGGGACGCTACAAGTACATTATCCAGGGAAGGTGTTCTTTGGTACATTGGCCGGAGTTCCGTATGCTCCAGCAGGAAAATACCGACGCTATAGCTAAGTGGCTCTTCGAAGATGTTATTTGTAGGTGGGGCGCCCTTCACGAGATTGTTACAGACAATGGAGCGCCGATAGTTAAGGCGCTTACCTACCTCACTAAGAAATACAACATCCACCATATTCGAATCTCAGGATACAATAAACGCGCTAATGGTATAGTGGAAAGGCCGCATTTTGACGTACAACAGGCGCTATTTAAGGCGGTAGATGGTGATGAAAGTTGCTGGAGTGAAGCGACTTATTTGGTCTTTTGGTCTGAACGAGTTACCGTACGGAGGAGGATGGGCTGTTCTCCTTACTATGCGGCAACTGGCACCCATCCCCTGCTTCCAGCGGACGTTGTGGAAGCGACATACTTACAGCCTCCACCTAACTCAATCCTGTCCTCTACCGATCTGATCGCTAGGCGCGCCATTGACTTACAACGATGTATGGAGGATGAAGAACGCCTACACGAGGTGGTATTTCAAGCTAGACGACAGGCCGCATTACGATTTGAAAGCAAGCATAGCGCTACTATCCAAGACTACAACTTCACAGCTGGCACCTTAGTACTAATGCGCAACTCGAAGATTGAAGTCACCCACAACAAAAAGATGCGACCCCAATACCTAGGACCCCTCATAGTTGTTTCCCGCAATAAGGGAGGTGCCTACGTACTCTGCAAATTGGATGGCTCAGTTTTGCATCGACCGGTAGCGGCGTTCCGACTCCTTCCCTACTTAGCGCGTGAACATATTCCACTACCTTTGCCGGCGCTGGACATTGACACTGCCAAGCTTCGAGAGCTGGAAGAGACTGAGTTGGTGGACGATGATGAAAACACTCTGGATGAAGATGAGGAGCAATAAACTTATACGAAACGCGAGGCGCTAACTGTTAGCGCCCCTGGAGATCAGACTTAGGCAATCCAAAATCCAGAAAAGAATAAATAAGCAGTACTAGTACACAGGGAACAGGTGATTAGACTACGACTACACCTAACAGAACTACCCTAAAGATGCAGACCGTCGACGTGGACCTTTCACTTGATCTTTAGGTCGCCTGCGGGTGGGAGGAGCACCTGGAGGTGGCGCATTAGCCGAGAGAACAGGAGGAACGGGAACGCTAGGAGGAGGTGCGGGCGGAGCGCCTGGGCAAGGAGCACGAGGAGCGCCTGGAGGAGCGGCCGAGGGGTTTGGGGATGAGTACCACCCGTCCTCATCCGGGCAGGACTCAAACAATGGGTAAGGAAAGGCTGTGCGTGCGAGTATAGCCCGACGCGCATCAAGATTGACGAGTGGGGGGAGGGGGAGCCAGGAGAGACTCTTAGAGACATCATGGAGTTAACAACCTCAGGTTAGGAAAAGATAAGAACTAACCAAGGTTCCAGTTTCGCGGAGTAGGCTGGTCAGACTCAGAGTGTTACCCGTAACCGGCTCCTGCACAATGCATGAGTATTACTCACGACCCGCGCTAAGGGAAGGCGTACGGCGACTATGGATGGGTCGACATCGATCATCCATTCCTCGGAAGCGGCGAGAAGAATCCGGTACCTGCGTACCAGGGTCATCATATTTCCATTCTCGTGTGGAAAACCGCCAGTAGGCATGAGCACGAGGAACTGTTCTAATCGGTCTAGGATAGCGGGACGGTACAGACGTTTGGGCTCATCAAGGAGAAGGGGAACTACTGGCATGAGGTGATACTGACTGGGTTAACCGTGCCAGAACCCATAAAGTACCTCAAGCTACTTGCAGGGTCGCAGATACTAGGGAATTCTTACATGCGCAAAACAATCACGAGGGGGGGCAACAACAACAATGCAGTTCATATAACTACGACAAAAGAAATCAAGTATCTAAAATCTGTCAGTCCGGTGGCACCACGGAAAAGAAGGAGCCGACTTACATAAACGACATGAGAGACGGACGAGCATCAAGGCCCAGGCAGAAGGAGAGGCCTGGGAGGCCTCCAGCCTTCAGCAGGACCACGAAAAAGCTGGCCACCGGTAGACGAGTGGGGCGCCTAGCGAAGCGACGCGTTAGAAGGAAGAAAAGAGGTAGTAAGGTAACAAACCAGGTAGTGACTCTCCTCCAGCAGCAGCTCAAGACACTCTTTCATTTCCTTGGTCGCGATTTGCTTGATTTGGAGACTATCAGAAGAGAAGGAGGGCGAAAAAGGCAAGAGCGCACCTGAAAAATCTGACTCCAGTTCTTCTCCATACCAAATCGGGTCAGCGGCAGCTCATCGTTCCAAATCTCGCAAGCCGCATGAAGGAGCTGACAGCGACGACCTAACTCAACGACTCTGTCGGTCGGCCTGGGCATGCTGACCGCCGGGTAGTGGTGGAAAAACGAGGTAGCGCGTTCCAGAAAAGTGGGGGGATCAATCATGACATGAGTGCGATCACAGCAGGGGGTCCACACAATGCCGGTTGGGCTTTCCATTGCGAAGACTGATGAGATGCTGTCGAGGCATGGGCAATTTATAGGACTCGGACAGTGTTTCAACTAGCGACAGCGTGGGAGGGCACTTCTCAAGGGGCTTGGACCCTGACGCAGACACGAACCAATAGGATGCGCTTGAACTAATGTTAGGTCGCACAAAGAGGAAGTTAACCTTTGAGATCTAGCGCTTATAGCCACCATCACCGAATAACCACAAGCGATCAGTGGCACTCTATTTCTTATACATTAAAATTTCTTACATGAATTGACTTACTTTTCTACAGACGATACCTATTTCTTCCTAGGCTGGCGTGATATTGGCTATTGGGTCACGCTGGTAATAGGGGTTTTCTACGCTATGATGATTTACTGAGTGTTTCCCCTTTTTCTTACTTTGTGTTTTGATTACTTACAAACTGACAATTTCGAAACAAAAGGGGGGGAGCGTTTATTTTTGGTTAGGGCTATCACAAACTACGTATCAAAATTTTTGAAAAGTCCATAAAAAGTTCGAAGCGCTACGGGCCGGCGACTACGCATCAGACGCGGAGGGAGCGGGATCACCCAATGAAAGCAAGTCCCCGTCCTGAATGGCGTTACTTGCTTGCCACTCAAGCGCATCAGTGATGTTGTCATGGAGCTCAAGCAGGAGGAGCTCATGGCACGCTAATGTGGAGACACGAGGACAGAGGAGGGCGAGTTCGCTACCGATGACGTTGGTCGCGTCCTCGACCTGGCGGAGTTGTTGATGGAGATCGGCGGCGGGACAAAGGGGAGTGACGGGATAAGAGAACTCATCCCCAAGCCAAGGGTAGGCATCGCCGGTAACGCGCATGGTGGGGGGAGGAGTCCAGAAGAGATCGAACTTAGCGGAGGTCAGCGGAAAGGCGAACTAACTATGAAATGCAGACTTACTCGAACGGTTACGGGAGCACGGGGGGTCCATTCATGGCGCTCATCGCCTGGGGACATGGCCCTAGCGGAAGAAAGGTGGATACCATAGGAAGGCAAATACCTCCAGCGGCGGGGCGGCTCGTCCTGAGCCACTAAGGTCCCTTCGGACTCAGGCGCAGTGGAGGACTTGCGAGTACTGGGGAAGGAAGAGAGGCTACGAGGAGGGGTAAGAGATGGGGTAATAGGAAGGGCGACAGGGGAGGCGCTAGCTGTGACAGGTTCAGGAGCAGGGGTAGTGCCAGCGACCGACATCACGACATCTTCGGCGGGAGGGATGTTCACGACGACAGGAAGTGAGGGAGTAGGGGACCTGGCGACAAAGAAGTTAGCGCAACCTAAACAGGAAAACACGAACACTATGCACCGATTACCACTGGGGCCACTCTGATAAGGGTTAGCAGCAATAGGGGGAGTAATGCGAAGCAGAAGAGCGCGTACCGCCAATAGCGCATCGGTGTCGACTACAGGCCCCGCCTCATCGTCATCCTTGCCCTCAGCATCCCTCTCGGTATCCTCGCCTTCATCAGTAGAGGACTTGGTAGAAGACAAGACTACGGGAGTAGCAGGCGCTAGCTCCCGGCGCTTACCGGGACTCTTGCTAGGAGAGGCGACAATAGGCTTACGTTTCAAGGGGACGGGATGACGGGGAGAGCGGGCAAAGGGGGCCGCAACGGTGGTACCATCTTGGGTGGTGGGAAGCGCTAGGCTTGCAGCGCTAATCACAGTGGGCTGGCGAGTAGCAGCCAGATCGCATTGTTGCAGGACGAAGGCCTGAGCGTTACGAACTAAGACTGCGTGCTCGTAATTGCGTTGCATGATGGCGTCCCTACCACGTTCACGGGTGCGAATCCCATTGAATGCACAGCCCCGTTTCAACGCATCACAGCGGTAGCAGGGAAGAGAGGCGGTAGGAAACCAGCAACCCTCGGGATCGTTTTCAGACCAGCATTTATCGCACTGGGAAAGAAGTTAGCGACGTCATCAACCTTCCAGGGACAAACAAGCACTTACCACACCAATCTTCGCCCTAAAGGCGCGGCGCTCCACGGGTGCCACCGTAACCTTCTTCTTAGCGCTGAGTACTTGGACACCAGCCAGGAGGCCGGTATCGATGACGGTAGTATTGCGACGAAGGCACAGCAAATCACGAAGCTCTGCGTCGGTAAACATAGTTTGGTTGGGCGCCTAAGGAGGGCTCGATCAGGCGCTAGAAATAAGCGATCTTAAAAGGAAACACTTACGACATATAAAGGGGCAACGCGAGCAGGGAGATTGACCTGAGGAGCAAAGTTAGTAGAAGAACTAGAGGCAAGAAGACAAGGATGCACGGTACGTTTAGGAGGGCTAGCAAGAGCAGGGGGCGCACGATCAATAACCACGGCGAAGTTACGGGGGGGAAGGCGAGAAATAGTACGAGTAGGTCTGGGCCAGGGTTCACTGGCGGTAACGGCAATCCGTTTGATGGCCGAATGAGGAGGCGCAGTCCGAGTGGGAGAAGCGACAATGGGTGCAGTATGAGCGGGAGAAACATCGCCATGAAAAGGACTACCAAGAACGGGAGGAGGTAGAACAGAGACAGGAGCAACAGGAGGAGCGGCCAGAGCGGAAGGAACGGTAGAAGCCGACGGGGCACTAGGAAGACTGGTGACGGTGGGCGACGTAGCAACTGACTACTCAGGGTTAACATGGAAAATGTGAGGAAGAAGAGGAGGGAACTCACTTCGCCAACCTCGGTACTAGCCAGCAGGGCGTCAATCTCGTCGGATAAAGAAGGAGCCTAGTATGGGTGCTGAACCTTAGCGCCACGAACCCAAAAATCAAACCTAAAAAACTTACGAACAAGTCCGCGAAGGGTAGTAACCAATCGGCACCCTCATATTCATGGTACCGAGCCATGCACCATTCACAAACCTCGACGCCCCATGCCCAGGAACTGTCAGAGCCACGGACCACGAGCCAGCACCTATAAAGTTGCATAATGCCAGAGACAGTTTGTGGCGCATCGGCGGGACCGACAGACTTAGCGCGATCAAATAGATAGGAGGCCTTAGCCAGGAAATTGTGAAGAGCAGAGGCATCAAAAGAAGTGGACATGTTGGAAAGATGGGAAGGAAAACACGAGAAGATGAAGTCGTGAAAACGATTTTTATAAGGCGCCGGCAGCATCATACGGACCGTAGCGCAGTCAAATTAATGACGGTGTTTGACTGAGGACAGTCAATTTTTCAGTTGGGGGGAGATGATAGGCTTCTACTCGGACTGAGCACATCAAGGGACATTATAGGCCAACCAACACTTGACATACTGAGGGCTCTAGCGACCAGTTGGGAATATAGAGCAGCTCTAGCTCTGGCAACATAGGCCAACCAACACTTGACATACTGAGGGCTCTAGCGACCAGTTGGGAATATAGAGCAGCTCTAGCTCTGGCAACTGACTACAGGATCTAGACATTTATCCTAACCACTAGCTACCCAGCTTTCAGCACACTCCATTCACCTATCCCAAGGACAAAGGAGGCCCATAACGTATAGCGCTAACACGATGGCGGGAGAGGACTCTAACTAAACCCCGATCACTTCCAGAAAGAGCCAGCAGCAGGCGCTGCCATTTGATGAGGCACTTCAATCAGAAGTCTAAAAGGATCAATGACGGCGGCACTGGATATACTTAAATCCGACATCTGGACCTGTCAGGAACTAATACAATGAGTAGCGCTGACACTAGCGCTCATGGCGTCTGTCGAGGATTTTCCGACCATACCCCGAAACAGCCTGGCCAATTGGAGTTAGAATAAAAGTGAGCAGACTCATGCAATTCTAAGCCAATATAGAGTCGCCGCTGGTCGCCGTGGGTCAGAACGCCGTTGGTCGCTGTCATCCATGTGCAAAAGGTTGCCGTTGACAGGTTGCCGTTAGAGGAAACCACGAGGAGAGGCACTAGGAGGTAGCGCCGCAGGTGGACTTGTATCTGGACAAACACGGTAGTGCATAGTTTATAAAATAGCTACTTTACATGTATATAACAACGAATCGTAACCCCTCGAAGAGACAGTTACACTTAGCGTTCAACTCGCGCTAGCTTCCTTTGACTTGGTCACTAAGTTGGGCGCTAGCTTTGTCTATCTCGTCTTCATCGTTTACGGTGCCACCTATGGGCACAATATGCTGCGCTATTCGTCTTTTCTCCAATATCTTTGCCCAAACTACGATGCTTACCGTCTGCCAGGTAGCCCCCAAAGCGCTATAATCTAGCGCATCATTTTACTACCTCCACTCGAGCACACTGGGACCCTGTCAGGACTCCTCACAACTACGCACACCAAGCGCTGGAGACGGCGTTGTACTGCGTATACGTCCAGCGCACCTAACCACAGTTGGCGTCATCACCGACATCCAGCCATCCGCTAGCATGAACCATTGGGTGGTCGCTATCCTCATGTTTCACTTTGAGTTGGTACACGTCAAGAGCTCTTTCCACGGACCAGATGGACTCTCTAGGCGACCACGGCAGCCTGGCGACCCGGCAGTGGATCTCCAGGCGGATAGCGATTTCGAGGACTGGATCGACAGATTACATGGTTTCGTGCACCTTATACAACAGCCAATTCCTCTACTACGATGGCAACAGCCTGCCAGTATCCTTCTACATCCCATTGTCCCTTACCGCCCCGAGATCTTTAGCGCACCCCTCACATTTTACACGGCAAGCATTTTCGGTCAAAACTCGCCACCAGTAAAAGTCGTACAGGAACCCCATCCGCTAAGAGAAGACAGCAAAAACCTGACCTACGATGCCGTTCCCCAATCCGCCAAGGCAAAGGCGGAAGACAGTTGCTTGTTAATAGTTGAACAATGGATACAAGACCTTAAGCGACCCACAGACCTTACCGACGAACAGTACGTGACCTTTATCCGATATGCCACCCACTTCTTCTTTACCGACAACCGCCTTTGGCGACGAAATCAAGATGGCGCTCACAAGCTGATCATCAAGCCAGATAGTCGCTTACGAGTCCTGCGTGCCATGCATGACAAACTAGGACATAGAGGTCTGTACGCTACCCGAGCTTCTCTGTTAGAACGATTCTGGTGGCCACATGCTAGTGCCGACATCGCTTGGTACATTAGGACTTGCCACCTCTGCCAAATTCAACAGACACGCCAAGTGCTCATACCGCCAACCGTTGCAACGCCAGCTCCCCTCTTCAGCAAAATCTACGTCGATACCATGCATATGCCCAAATCTGGTCGCTACAAGTACATCATTCAAGGTCGTTGCTCGCTAATCCACTGGCCTGAATTTCAAATGCTTCAGAGAGAAAATACGGACGCAGTCACCAAGTGGCTATTTGAGGACGTCATTTGCTGTTGGGGAGCGCTAAGAGAAATTGTCACGGATAATGGTGCGCCAATTATCAAAGTGCTAACATATCTCGCCAAGAAATACAACATTCACCACATTCAAGTATCTGGCTACAACAAACGCGCCAATGGCCTGGTGGAAAGACCACACTTTGACGTTCAGCAAGCGCTCTTCAAGGCAGTCGATGGCAACAAGTCTCGTTGGAGTGAGGCGACGTATTCAGTGTTTTGGTCAGAAAGAGTTACTATTCGTAAGCGCATGGGTTGTTCTCCCTATTACGCGGCTACTGGCACCCATCCGTTACTCCCTGCCGACATTATAGAAGCGACCTACCTTTAGCCAGCACCCAACAGCATCTTAGCAACTACCAACCTGATCACCAGACGAGCTATTGATCTCCAGTGAAGGAAGGAAGATTTAGAGCGACTCCACGAGGTAGTCTTTAGCGCCCATTGCCAAGCAGCCCTACGATTCAAGACTGAGCATAGCGCCACTATCAAGGATTACAACTTCCTGAGGGGCACGCTAGTGCTTATGCGCAACTCCAAAATTGAAACCTCATACAACAAGAAAATGCGCCCGCACTATTTGGGACCTTTGGTAGTTATATCTTGTAACCGTGGAGGCACTTACGTGCTCTGTGAATTAGATGGTTCAGTACTACATCGACCTGTTGCCGCCTTTTGCCTATTGCCATATCTCGCCAGAGAACACATTGACTTGCCGCTTGAAGCGCTAGATATTGACACCGCCAAGTTAAGAGAACTTGAAGAAACAGAATTATTGGACGATGATGACTTGCCGACTCTAGTTGAAGAAGAAGAAAATGATTAGAAAAGACTATAAATTGATAAGCTCTTTCTTTCTATTACTTACCTTACTTATCTTTCTTGCCGATACTTACTGTACTATATCCAACAGACAATTCCTTACATAGTCAAGTCGCAGCGCTAGCGTGTTGCCAACGCTTAGTGCCCTGCGCAACTCTCGCCAAGGGTTTTTCGCTATGATGATTTACTGAGTGTTTCCCTTTCTCCTCAAAAATTTGTCTAAGTCCCACACCTATTACTCCTTATGCTAAAAACCTATCTTAGAATACTTGCCGCTTGCTTTCTCTGTGCTTTACTTTCTTTGCTCTATGCTGTTGCACTAACTCAAAATATGAGACTTATCGGTCCACTCGGCAAGGAAGCGGCAAAAACATTTATAGGACAAGACGGCAAAAAGAAATATATATATACATAAACGGCCTATCTACGCTAAGGTCCGTTTACTCGCTAACATCGTCCATTGAAAGGGAGTCGTCAGTAATGGGCAAGGAGGAATCGCGAAGGGGAAGCAGGTCGCCCGGCAAGATATTATTGGCGGTTTGCCAATCCATGGCGGCTTGGCAATCGTCTTGGTAGTCTTGCAGAACATGTAGACTGCGGCCCAAGTTGGCATAGCGCAAGCGAAGCGCCATGAGCTGGCCACGTACTCATTCCCGCTCTTGTTCCATTGATGTTGCCATCGTTGCCGCCCTCCTCGAATACTGCTCCAGCATCTCGCGAGGATTGAGCGCCACGACCGGGTAGATGAGATCTTGCCCCAGCCACTGGAAGGCGTTGCCAGTAACGGTCAGCTGCAGCTGAGGGGTCCAGGCAGGATTAATCCTGGCGATTACGGGGCGCCTCGGCTCCAATCCGGCAACGTCCTCAGGGTCTGAGACTTCCCAGGGGGCAACGTTACTGTAGGGAGGCAGCCAGTGCCACTCTGGCTCCTCCCTGGCAACTCCTGCCGCTCCCTCCCCTTCTCCCGCTACCGCCTCCTTGGTGGGGGCCTCCTCCTCGTCACCTTCACGCTGGGTCGCCAAGGTCTCGTCTGGCTCCCCCTCCGCGTCCTCGTCACCCGCCATTGCCGGGGGGCTTCCTTCTCCCCTTGTTGTCGCCACCGCAGGTTCCACCTCTTGGGGCTCTTCCCTTGGCAGCGGGTCCATTACCACGTTGTCCTTGTTGGCGGTTGGCAGAGAAGCCCCTCTCAGGTGGATTGGGGAGAGCAACTTGCTGGGCCTGGCTTCAGTGTCCCTTGGCGGTAGGCAACTAGCGGCAAGCGCCTTCTCCAGCTCCTCCATCTCCACGTCCTCGGGGGTAGGGGGAGGAGACTCCACTACCCGTGCACGCTTAGCCTTGCCCTTCCCTTTGGCGGGCGAGGAGACTTGTCATTTCGAAGGGACCATAGTCCCTTGGCGCTCTCCGGCGCCACGGTTGCTGACTGTTGCAGATTCGTCCCCTTGACGCGTCGGCAGCGCCAGGGAACTCTTGCTAATTGCGGCCACGTCGCCAGCGGCCTGCTTCTTCCTCTCCCCCTTGACGAACTCCCATGCCCTTCTGACGAGTACGGCACGTTTGAATGTGCGCTCCACTACCACGTCAGGAGCTCCACCGCATTCGCGACTCTTAGCGCTGTCCAGAGTGCAAGCCCTCTTCAGCATACTGCACCGGTAGCAGGGCTGGCCACCAGTGGGGTACCAACACCCCTCTGGGTCGTTATTGGCCCAGCACTTGTCGCACTATAAGAATGTTAGCATGAGCGGTAAGGAAAGTCAAACTACTTACCGCTCCTTGAGAGTCCTTGAACTCTCGTCTTACCGCTGGGCTTGCCGTCTTCTTGTCCTTCATCTCCGGCAAGACCACCCCCGCCTCCAATCCTTCATCCAAAACCGCCTCATCTCGTCGCGCTACCAACAAACCCTGCAGCTCTGCGTCGCTAAAGGAGGTTTGTGTTGGTGCCTGCCAACTAGTTGGTTAGCAGGGGAAGTACCTTGGCACAACGAACTTACCGTGTAACGAGGGGCGGCAGCCTTACGAGACTTGAAATAGGATGAACAACGGTCGCCAGCGGTAAGAATGCCCAAACTTACCTTTTTCTTCAAAGTCTTGCCAGGCTTGATGGGAGAGCCCGATGTGCTTGCCGGCAGTGCTGGGCTTCGGGCACTACCGGCATGGGAATCCTTCTCACTTGACACCTGCTTTCTTGCAATTGGCGACTTCTCGCTGGCGACCAGGTTCTCGCCAACGGCCTCTCGCTCCTCCAATGCCTTGGTCCTCTCTTTGGCGTCTTGGGAGGCCTCTACCAGCACAGTCTCGCAAATTGCCACCATCTCGGCATCCACCTGCAAATTGGCGAGAGGCGCCAACACCTCTTGTTTACTGTGGGGTGATAAATCAGACCAAAGCTAAGTCAAAAGAATGGGTTAGGAATACTTACTCAGGTGCAGGCGCGCTTACCGTCATGGGCAAGGCGCCAGAGAGGATGTCTTCTAACTCGTCCTCGATGGTCGGGACGGGAGGAGGCGCCTAGGGAACTCGATCAGCTAGCGACACGGCAGGCGACAAAAGCAACTTACAAAACGGGAGAAGGGCGCTAACCACTCAGTGCCACAATTGTCTACGTACCGCGCCCGGCACCACTCCCGCACTTCAATCTCCCTGTCCCAGCCTAAGCCAAGGACACAAACTTTGTACCATCGCTCTAACAACTTCATTACAGCAATGACCAAGTTTGAAGGCGCCTCTGCACCCACACCCTCGATGCGCTTGATGAAATTGTTTGCCTTAGCAATGTAGGCAAAGGCTGCGTCTTGAGCCTCACGAGACGGTACGGGGGGCGGAGTTGGAATATGGAAGGACATATTTTATTTTATTGAGCGCCAGATAAAGATGGGGAGGAGAAACGAAGTACACACTCATGCGCCAGGACTATAAACAAAATCTCAAGAACGCACGGGCCACTTGTCACAAAAGCGGTAACAGTAGCCTTATTTGGTGACTGAGGACAGTCAATTTTTCAGTTGGGGAGAGATGATAGGACCCCATACAGGATCAGCGCATCAACGGCAGGCTACGGCAATGCGGCACGGGCTCGGGATACCTTAGCGCGCGCTAACTAACTAATTTTGGCAATATTTGATGGCCGCGCACGGCAAGAAGCAGATCCAATCAATGATAGTGCCGACGGCAGACAGAATGACAACTGACAGATGGCATCAGTCACTGACGACAGCGCTTAGGGAGAAGCCTGATGATCTATCAAAAACTGACGGACAGCTTAGCGTTTGACCTTGGCGTCTGACATCACTTAGTGCCTCGATTTGGCGCCTGACATCGCTTAGGTGCTCTGACAGACAGAAGGGTGATGGATTGATGGTTTAGCTTCGCGATCTGCTGCCTGGTGTCGCTAAGGTTCTTGAATGGACGGTAGGGATCTGAAACCATTGGAGCTACCCCTATGAAATTTTCCAGTTTACCGCACTTTGGCAATGGTTGGTCACTGGCGACGGTGAACTCCTTGTAGTATATAAAGTACTTACCAACTTGTACATACCGAGAGAAAAATAGATGAGAGTTTCCTGCTCCCCTTTCTTCAGTCGCCCTTACGCTCAAGATTTCATTTACGGTCGGCAACGTCGAACTCATTGGCAGTTACAGACGCTCACCAAAACTCAACACATTCGCGCCTTGCAGCTACGGCAGGCATTATCGACGCTTAGACCTTGCTAAGCTTACCGGGTTCTTGCCGCTTACCTTTGCCGTGTTCACTTACCGCTCCTTCCCTAGGCGCTTTACCTTAGCGCTTGACACTTGCCAACCCCGTTACCGACTTTTCCCCATTTTCACAGACGCGTTCTCTGGGACCTGCCCGGGACTCCTCACATCACTTATAGCGTGCCCAACGCAAGCAATTGGTATGGTAACACTATAGTTATATTTGTTACTGACCAAACTTTGGGCGTCATCAGCGCTTTGTGCTGACCAAGTCATGGAGAATCCTTGCACTTCTCTGTAGTGCCGTTGATAGGCTTTTACTCGGACTGAGCACATCAAGGGGTACACTATAGGTCTACGGACACAGGCTATACTCGAGACCCTAGCGATCCTCTCGGACACAGGAAACCACAGATCTTGGCACTCAATTATAGGCGCTGGTTATCAGTCTTAACTACCATGATCAGGCCTTCAGCATATACCATTTATTGACCTTGGAGGATTAGGAGACCAGGGACTCTGGGTGCTAGCAAGACGGCGGGGACATGACTTTGACCAAACCCCAATCAATTCCATAAAGGGGTTAGCATTAGGCGCTGCTATTGGACGAGGCACTTTAATCAGAAGTCTAAAGAATCAACAGCGACGGAACAGGATATACTCTAGCCCAACATTCTATTCATCAAAAATTGATACTAGATTTAGCGCCGGCAGCAGAACTCACGGCGTCTGTCGAGGATTTTCTGACCATACCCCGCCAAAGGCCTGGCCAATCGGAATTACACTAAAAAGTGAGCAGACTTCTACAAAAGTTTAAGTCAGTTTGGAGTCGCCATGGCCAATGGGCTATAACGCCATTAGTCGCCGTTGCCCTATGCATACCGGTTGCCGTTGACAGGTCGCCATTAGCTACAACCACGAGGAGAGGTGCTAATTGGTAGCGCTGCTAATGGACTCATTTTAAAAATATAATAGCACATAGTATAAAAGATAGCTACTTGGGATGTACATAGCAACAAATCGTAACTTCTTGAGCATCCAAGTTACCCTTAGCGTTCAAATCATGCTAGCTTGCTCAAACTTTGTCACTAAGTTGGGCGCTAGCCTTGTTTATCCTGTCTTCGTCGTTTACGGTGCCACCTATGGGCACACTATGCTGCGCTATTCATCTTGTCTTCTATATCTTTGTGTAAACTACGACGCTTACCGTTTGTCAGGTAGCATGCAAAGCGCTATCATCTAGTGCGTCGTTTTAACACCTTGGCTCAAGCACACCAGGACTCTGTCAGGACTCCTCATAAACTATGCACGCCAAGCGCTGGAGACAGTGTTGTACTGCGTATACGTCCAGCGCACTCAACCACAGTTGGCGTCATCACCGTGATGTCACAGGCAATTATCAGTGTCATCTGCTGTAGCCCATTTGGCTGGGATTATGTTCCCATTCACTAGCACCTGACAGTGTTCAAAGTATAGCATGACTTTGTTATGCTGCATGAATGGTGTTCCCAATATCATGTCATAGCAATCAAAGTTTGCTACATCAATATATTCCTGGCTACGTGAGCCTGGTGTCTGGACGGTTATGGTTTGTCCCATACTGCACCATTGCATGGCTCCCTACAGTGCCCAGTTGCAAGGCCAATGGAGTCTCTAACTCCTGTACAGAGATTCTGTACACGTGGGTGAATTGGGGCATAATATCCAAAGTAGTGTTCTCAGAGTCCCACAAGGTCCACGCCTTGTGGCCATTTACATCCACATACAAGACCAGGCACTCTTTGTCTGCATGCTTCAATGTAGGGCACTGCAAAGTGCCTTCTGCCTGATGAAGAGTCATCTTTTTCATTCATACAACATTGTTCTTAACGTGATTGTTTGATGGTCGTTCATGGAGTACTCAGCCTCAGACTCAGCAGAGATATCCCCATCACTCCTACTTGCAGCTGCAGTATGTGAAGCCTGAAGGTGGGCTTGGGGTGTATACTCCTTTCCCGGGGCTCCTGCTCTCATAGGGCAGTTGGTAGCATAGTGGCCTGGCTGGCTACATGCAAAACATGTCCCTGTCTGACCAGATGGGTTGGCTGGCTTAATGTCCAACCTTGGCTTAGGGTGTTCCCTGTCCAGCACCTGCTCTGGTTGTGGGTGGCTATGCCCTCAATTCCCAGCAGGGGCTCTGCATACTACAAACCATGTGTTGCGGTCACAATCCACATCAGCCTTCTTAGCCAGAAATGTCCCTACATGCTGACCTTGTGAGGGTGCCCCAGCAGGCAGTAGTTGCCTGCTTCCTCATTTGTGGCTACTACAATGCTTGTAGTGGTTAGCAGTCTTAAGGGACTGCTTATATCTTATGGTGTACACAATAAACTGCTCAACATTATTGACCTCTGGGGACAATCCATCTCCACGTATCCCATAGTGGCACATGTCTGCTGGAATACCATCCAAGAATGTTTTGAGCATAGTGTACCTGTCTGGGTATACTGCCATATTCTGGGCATGGTTGTTAAGGTATTGTAGAACTCTTGTACACCCAACTTCTTGGTGTACTTGGCAGACTGCAAGTTTTTCCTTGCATCCTGTAACATTGAGAGGTGCATGAATCGATCATACAATCCTGTAAAGACTCTCTTGAATGTCTAATCATACTGGACCCAGTTGACATGCAGTACTGCTCATCAGAACCAACTCATGGCCTCTCCAGCTAAGAACTCAGGCAAGACAAAAATTCATTCTTGTTCCATATAGTCACCTCCATATAAGCACATGGCAAGGTGGGTGCATATGTCCATTGCTCAGTCCTCCAAGTCACTGAACTTGGACATGCCTGTGTAGGTGTGAATGTGCCTACTATCTGCTTTATGCAGTTTCCTCCCCTCTGGTAGGCATCATTGATTACTCAATAAAGGCAGTTGTGCATGGCTTCACAATGCATACAAATGGCCTCTTGCTGGCCCAGGAATCTAGCTGCTAGATCAGCAGCTTGGGGAAGCAATTTCCCTCATCCACTCTGCTGTGGATGTTCTGAGCCTCCTCGACTGTGGACATAATTGCCTTCATCTCAGAGGATTGATCTAGGGCGCTTGTCCTGGCCTCTACCAGGAGCATCATGTCTCATGGTGCCATCTCAATCAGGAAAGTCTCCTCAATCATGATCATGGCGCTGCCCTAGTTCTGGAGAAACTTGATTCTCCTGGCCCTGCATCACGAATAGACAAAGCATCTTGTCAATGAACTTAGTGCCCTTGAATACAATGCCCTGATTGTCAATAAGGGACTGTCCCTTAGTCCTGAGATCACCATTGTGCATATGTTGATATGCAACTCTGTTGCTCAACATTTCTGCCATTGGCATGTGCAGCATCAAAGATGCCTTGCTCTCTATCTTAAATGCAGTACTAGCATGTCTATCTGGGCCTGACATCTCTGTCCTAGGGTCTCAGTTACACATATGTGGGGGCTTCTCACACCACTCTTGTCCTGCTGGAGTATAAAAGGTACTCACTGGATTTGCCTCAGGCACTTCCTGCACCTGTGCTAGTGCTTCCACTAGCTCAACTCCGACATCTTGATTACAACATGCTAAGCATTCCTTGGAGGTGTGGCTCCAGAGGGTTGATACCCCCAATTGCCATGTGGCCTTATGCTGCAAATACATCTGGAGTTCTATAGTGAGAACTCTCACCATTAAATCAGTATATTTAGTACTGAATACAGTGGGAACCTCGTGCCCTTGTTGCCTAAGTGCTACTATATGCACTGAAGCGTATTGCTTGAGTCATGCCTGAGTGGTGTACTTCATCACCTCTGGGTATAGATCCTAGAACACCTGCAAGCACACAGTGTAAGCGGTTTTCAACTGCTGCTCCTCTGCTCCAGTGTCATTGTTGGTAGACAACTCAACAACCTCATCTGGGAGATCTGCAACCTCCTGGAATTCCTCCACTGCTGGTGTGGGCAGAAAATGGTTTTCTACACTGCCAGCTTCAGGGGTCACATCCTTCTCCAGTACCTCCTCTATGCAGATATCTGCAATCCTGGTGGGCATTGAGCCCACTGCAGCCCATCTGGCCCCACTACTCCAGCTTGGGGCCATAGGTCCCCCAGTCCATGCTAATGAATCTGTCTCTTCTGTGACACCCTGGGTGCCTGTTGACTGCTTGACCTCATTAGGTGGCCCTTTAGAAGCTAGCTGGCTGGACTGTTGAAGTCTTCCTGGCAGCTGCATCACTGAGGGAGTTAATCCCCCTGGCATTTTGTCCCATGGCCATTGCTGGCCATCATATTGTGAGCTCTCAGCTCTCTGGGCCTCACTTTCATTCCTAGGCAAGTTGGTGCTCCAACCTCGATCTTGAGCCTTGGGTCTCAACTGACCCACATTGGACGCTTGCATGTTCTGAGTGTCTGCTGGGTCTCCCCATAGGTCGTGGGCGTTACGCCCACCGTCAGTGGTGACTGCAGGTATAGGGTTACTCATCGATTCCCTGTTTGAAATTTGCATGGTGTGGCTGTGCAAGAAGCTCAAGAAGCTAATAGAGTTCTGTCAACAAACTTAGCGACTGACGTTGGATGCTAGGCAATAGATCCTAGCTGGTGAATTCAAAAAAATGTAACAAAGTTACAGTTTGAGTGAGCTCAAGGTTCACAATAGACTGGACTGGTCTGATTCTGTGTAGTGACAATGTAGTATAAAACAGTAATAAGCAGCACATATCAAACTATTTATAATAATGTATCTAATATTATATTATAATAAATATAATATAATATATTGACTACTAAAGTAAGTAAAAGCTATGTGGCCAATGCCACATAGCGGACTATGCTACAAATGTGCCTACAGTATTTATATTTGATCCATGTTTCTCATCACATTGTTGTGACTAGAAGCTTTAGCAGGCAACTTTTACGTGTCTTTATTATCTTTACAGATTTCTCTCTTTCCTCTTCAGATGGTTCTTCCTTGGTTTTCTTTGTCATACTGGATAAATAAATGTTTCAGGTATTATTGTATACTTACAGTAGGTTGGTTGAAATGGAAATGTTTCTTGCTCGCTCCAAAGCTTCAGCCATGTGGTTTTGGGAGACCTCTACCACACTGAGTATCCGTTCCAAATGTTTGTCTTGTGGATCTCTTGAACACAAACTTTCTTCTTGTCGATCCACATCCAAATTTCTTCATAGAGATGGAAGATCATAGTGCACTCCCTCAGGTTTTTCCATCTGCTTCACTTTGAATAGTGATATGGATGCCTCTAAAACGAGGCATACAAAAGACAAGAAAGGCTCCCTAAAAATAAACAAACCAAATGGTTATCTGCTGAAAACTGTAAGCAGGTGTTGAAAACTGTAGATGTGGGAGCCTGTACTTCAAACCAACCCACAATGAGTAAGGACAACAAACTCAGCGCATAAAACAGCAAAGTAAGTGACATGCCAATATTATGATCAAGGAGATAGCCAATGAGTGGCAGTGCTTGGCAAAGACAAAAATCTCAGGGCTTGTCCCAAGATTAAGCTCCATCTGATCTGACATCAGCCATTAAAGCTATCCCTGAATGATGACATACCATTACAATGACACTGAACTTGTGTCCTCAGCATCTTGACATGACTTACCATGACCATGCCACCACAACATGACCAGGAATGCAAGGAGAGGACAAGGAAGGGAGAACAGAGGCAGATAAGAGGATAGGAGGAGATGGCATAACAATTAGCTAAAAAAATCAGTGGGAAAAGGATTACCCACCAGGCTGGTCATTGGAAAGGCAACCACTGGTGCCCAGCCCCAGGAAACTCGACAACTGAATATTTAGACCCATCAAAACACAACGAAGCATCGTTACCACACAAATAAGCAGTGGTCTGTATATAGAGAAGAAAGTATAAAGGTGGAGGAACAATGGGGGAGTTGGGCAAGCAATCACCTTGTCACGGCTCGGAGTCCTCAGGGAATGGACATCTTAGGCCTTATGCATATTGATTCACTTCACGCTCAGTAATAATACTATTTTGACTCATTTTTGAGTATGAACTTAAGTTTTACTTTCAAATAAATCAATTAAGTATTATAACATTATTAGAACATGTGCACATGTGTAACTCAAACCCCCAGAACCCAGTGAACTGGAGTTTTATATTTAAAATCTAAGTTTTGTTCAATTCCACTTGAGCAACTTAAAATAAATTAAAACTTACATTTTGCATCAATGGCTTCTCTAGATGCGACAAGGCATCTAAATGTGTCCATTCCCATGTTTGTTCCCTGTGCAGTGCTTCTCTGCATGGGGCTCAGGCCTGTTCAGCTTGATTCAATTTTTCCAGTGTCCACCCTGTTAAGAGCTGGCCAATGGAAGATTGCCCTGCATGATGCTGGGGTGTTGGACCTTTTTGCAGAGATGCTGAAAGGCCTCCATGTTGGTTTTGATGTCGGTATAAATTCTCTATCTGTGTCTCAGTCTTATTGTCCACCAAATCATTTTTGCACACCTGAAGCTCATGTTTTTATCATAACTAAGTATACTTCTAAAATCGCACTTGGGAGAGTCTCTCCAGCCTTCTCTTCTGCTCTCGCAGAATGTCTCTTTGGTCCCTTCTGGATGGCTCCGCTAAACGTTGTTACAAGCGCTAGCAGCAAACTTCAGGCAACTCTAGACTTGTCCTTTCCTCGTAACAACCCTGCCATTGTGTCTGTCAACTCTTATATTGACTCTGATGACTCCCCTTGTGATTGGGGTACATTTTCTGCTTGTTGGCTCTTGGTCACCAATGCCCTCCCCAGATCCCAGGCAGCTGTCTTTGATGTCAATTCTGCCTTTCAAAATATTCCTACAAGGCCAGTGGACTGGCCTAAACTTGCAATTTCCATAGATGGTAACATTCATTATGACTTTCAATTGAACTTTGAAGCCTTGTTGGCACCTGAGGTGTTTGGCCACATCACAGACACAATTGTTAAAATCTTCTTGCATCGAGGGGTCAATGATGTGTTGAAGTGGGTGGTGTATTCTTCAGATACCCTCACCAACTCATTGCACCTTTTGCTTATTCCTACAATGAAACCCTAATTTGTTCCATCTCGCACAACCTTGGATGGCCATGGTCTCAAGAAAAACACACACCCTTTGCATCAAATTTTACATATATTGGTTTTGTTTGGTCTCTGGATAGTGATGACACCCAAAGTTTGGTCAGTAACAAATATAGTAATAGTGTTACCATACCAAAAGCTTGCGTTGGGCATGCTAAAAGTGATGAGGGGAGTCCTGGGCAGGTCCCAGAGAACACGCCTGTGAAGTTAAGATAAAGTCAGCAAAGGAGTTGGCAAGTGTCAAGCGCTAATGTAAAGCGCCTATGGAAGAAGCAGTAAGTGAACACGGCAATGTGAGCAGTAAGAACATGATAAGCTTAGCGAGGTCTAAGCGTTGTTAATGCCTGCCATAGCTGCAAGGCACAAGTGTGTTGAGTGTTAGCGAGAGTCTGCAACTGCTGATGACTTCGATGTTGTCGATCGTAAATGAGATTTGGACCATAAGGGAGACTGGAGTAAGGGGAGCAGGAAACTCTGTTCTTGGTTGCCTATGTACAAGTTGGTAAGTACTTTTTATACTACAAGGAGTTCACCATTGCCAGTGGCTAACAATCGCCAAAGTGCGGTAAACTAGAAAATTTTATAGGGGTAGCTCCAATGGTTTCAGATCCCTACCGTCCATTCAAGACCCTTAGCGACGCCAGGCAGCAGATTGCGATGCTAAACCATCAATCCATCACCCTTCTGTCTGTCCAAAATGCTTTGCAATGTCAGGTGCCAGATCAAGGCGCTAAGCGGTGTCAGATGCCAAGGTCAAATGCCAAGCTGTCCATCAGTTTTTTGATAGATCGTCAGTCTTCTTTCCAAGCACTGTTGTCAGTGACTGATGCCATCTGTCAGTTGTCATTCTTGCTGCCATCAGCGCTATCATTGATCGGATCTGCTTCTTGCCGTATGTGGCCATCAAATATTGCCAAAATTGGTTAATTAGCGCATGCTTAGGTATCCTGAGCTGGTGCCATGTTGCCGTAGCCTGCTGTTGATGCGCTGATCCTGTATGGGGTCCTATCAACAGGAAGGTTGTTGAGTTGCCTGATTCAAAACGTCACTTGCTAAATTGGAAAATTGGATGTTGGGGGAAAAGGTTACCTTGAAAATGACAGAATCTCTGATTGGCATGCTCAATCATGTATGCTTGGTGCTGCTGCAAGGCCATGCACACTTGCCTTCCCTTTTTGCTTTTTGAGCAGGTTTTTCATTGGACTGTGGTCCTTTTGTGGCTCATCGCCCTGGTGCTGTGGTCCTTGAGAATATCACCTGGTGGTGCTTCCAGCTGCAACATGCATGGTGTGGTTCACATGTTTTCTGGCCTCCCAACCCTCTAGCAATTGATGTTTTTGTAGATGCATTGAGCTCTTGGGAAATAGGTCTAATGGTCAACAACAAATGGCAAGCATGGCAGTTACGTCCCAACTGGAAAGCAGAAGGCCACGACATTGGTTGGGCAGAAATGGTGGCCATTGACCTGGCAGTTTGTGCCCTGATTAAGGCTGGCCATTCAAACTGTCACATAATTCTAAAATCAGATAACGC
This sequence comes from Macrolepiota albuminosa, assembly GCA_027475525.1. NCBI lineage: Eukaryota > Fungi > Basidiomycota > Agaricomycetes > Agaricales > Agaricaceae > Macrolepiota > Macrolepiota albuminosa. The sequence goes on along the minus strand of JAMWFC010000054.1, from coordinate 1,441,930 downwards.
TGGGGTAGTCGGAGCCTTGGCAGCTGGATGCTCTTGAAGCGTTCAACAAATGCAATTTTAGGTTGTATTGTTGATGTTTTCCAATCAAATTCAATCTGGGTCCCCTCTGAAGAAAATAAAGTGGACAGGCCCTGCAGCCTCTTATTTTTGTACCCTGTTGCAGCATATCACAAAACAAATGTATTTGTGTACAAATATATATTAATATCTGGAGTCAACAATCAAAGATAATTTTGTTAGAGTAAGTAATGTAAGAATAAAATAATAAGAGCTCACCTGGAGTCAACAATTGAAGATGATTTGACTCCAGGTGATGGCACATATATAACTGATTGTATTGGTGAGACATGTGGAGTAGGGTCAAGGGCTTTTCAAGTAGGATGAGTAAGATACAGTAAAAGTATTAAAAAGAAACATGAATCATAGTAAGACATACGAGGTTATGACAAGAATAGATGACATTAAGAGCCAGAGTTGTCAGTCAATTTCCTCAACATACCCACCTCATGTTCCTTCTTATTTGACTTGTTATGTGCACAACACCATCAGATTCTGCCAGTTGTCTGTTTAAATCAAACTTTCTTCATAACAAATTTAGCTTGTCTGGTGTGTTTTGCTTCTCCTTGATAGTGTCTATAGTCTTGTTCATCTTTTCTCTCTTGCACATTTCTGAAGACTCCTATTGTTGTATATGTATTATGTGTATTGAACACAAGTTTAGTTTGTATAAACACTCTCAATAGTCAGCCGTGGACACTATGCCGCTCCACTTGGTGTTGTTCCTGCAACACGGGCGTCAAGAGAACACAACACGTTCATTTTACAGATACCATCCATACAGCTCATCTTCAAATGTCTGTGGGAGGCCTCCCAATCATGAACACCTGATACCAGGGTCAATGAACATCTCACAGGGTGTCTACCACCTGAGTTCCCCTGCCTCTTTATCAGTTGCTTAGAGTAATCTCATCGATTCAGTAATTGCTCACTCCTGGGCTCCCTTCACTTCCAAACGTTATAGTTTGTTGGTGGCCACTTTCCTAACCTTTTGCAACTGACATCACATTTCCCATCTGTCAGCCTTGCCTGCTTCGGAAAATCTCCTTTGCTTTTACACGGTGTCCATGGCTGGATCACTATCAGGACGTGCAGTGTCTAACAAGATTTCTGATTTGCACACATGGCATATCCATGTTGGACACCGATGGCATGACCACCATAAGTGCCAAGATATGACAATCAAGGGTCATTACATTACTTCATTAATTATGATATTCAACCCTAACAGACTTGACAAACACATATATATATCTGCTCATACAATACACAAACCCTCGGTCAAGTATATGATGACTGAGGGTGAGTTATATACATACCTAGACCGGACACTGTACTTATGCCTACCTTACCAGTGCACGTAACTTACCCATGTATATTTAAGTAGGCTAATCTCAGTCAAGTATACGACAACTGAGGTGCACGTAACTTACCTGTGTATATTTAGGTCTTAGGTTGTAACAATCCAGCACGACTTACCTTGGCCAGGCTCTATCAGACTTAAACACGCCTTGCAGGAAGCAGAGAATCTTTGGCCAGACTCTTCCTTTCAGGAGAAATGTCCTCCCGTGTCACTGGAAATGTTGGGTATCATTAGAAGAAACTTGGATCTTTCACATCCGCTGCACGCCTGCATATGGGCTGTTATGACGACATCTTTGTGGAGTCAGATTCGCCTCAGCAAATTTCTTCCCCCTCGGGAACAAGGGTTTGATGACTCCGTAACTGTTGGGCGACGAGATACTATAGGGTCACCATAAGTGGCAGTGGCCCTACTATTAATACATTAAGTATGTCCCTGGACAATGGACCATATATAAGGCATAAATACCTTAGACACACCCTCAGTCAAATATATCGGACTGAGGGTGAGTTAAACTACGAGACTTACTATCACTTATTGCTTATCCTACCTCTAGAATACGTTTACAAGTGTTGTTCTATAGGTAGGGCTCAGTCGAATATATCGGACTGAGGAATACGTTTACAAGTGTTGTTCTATAGGTTGAGTCTTGGATTCTAACAGTAACCCCTTGTTGGGAAAATTTCGGACTTCCTAACGACACTGGAACGCGCTCTCTGTTTTTGCCTCGTACAAAAACTTCAGGTCGTCAAGGGGAAACTGTAATTGTCACAAAGCAAGAAAACAATTTTGATCCTATCACTGCATTTACCTCGGACTAAGAGGGGTGGAGTGAAAGGGGAAACGGTGGTGGTTACTCGGCAGGACGCGATCAACGACCCTATTGGAGCTTTGGAAAATCATGCTCGTGTCAACAATTGCTCTCGAACAGATACAATCGCTTCCTTCAGGAATGCCGCCGGTTTGATGATAGGCATGACAGTGCGTCGCATGTTGAGAAGACTTAATGGGATTCTCGCCAACGCACAACACTCTCGCATCACTGGACATTGTTTCCGCATCAGCGGCACTACACACTTATTATTTCAAGGTGTTTCCCCGGACGTTGTTAAGTTGATGGGCAGGTGGACGTCAGACACGTTTCTTCGTTATTGGAGGTCTTTGGAGATCATTGCTCCAATGTATGTTGAACTGTTAAGACCTGTTATGGCACATCTGGTCATCGCCTACGGTAGGGGTTCGAGATCCTCTTCGCTTTCTCCGGTCGCCTTGGCTACTGCGATGAGGGATTACAACATCTAGCGCGAGGAGGAATCTCAGCCGCCCATATTTAATGTCTGGTCGGCTACCCCCATCATTAGACAACGTATGTAGAAATTTAAGAATCTTATATTGAGTTGAATCTTATATGGAGTCAAACCCATCCATAAGGCATGCTGTAACGGGTGCAAATGATATCACGGCATTTTCCGAGGACCAGAAAATTGCAAATAAAATCTCGTCTAAAAGAAGTAAGCTGAAAGAGTAGACCCCCCCCCTAGAATGTTTCACGCCTCTTTTCGGATCGACTGTCAGCGCGTCTCGCAGCGCCACTGCCACTGGCATCAACATGTCAAACGTTCCGCGCTTTAGTTGACAGTGTCAAACACACCATTCCCTATGGGCCATCGCTTGTACTTTTTACCTACGCAAGTAAAGTTGATGATCTTACATATTTACTACTCGGATCTAGCGTAGATCATTTTTGATCATTGATCGAGTTAATTCGAAGGTTGGGAATCACAAAAACTGAGCTCTCAATCACATGAAATTCTTCAAAAACTCTAGAAGATTTTACTGCCCCCATGCACCCCTTGGAGGATATTCCAACAACACTAAGACCTGAAGGTCCGTATCTACAGTGTAAGACTGCTACCCTTCACAATCAACCTTAGTCCACTATCCAACGATCCGCATTGATAGTGTCTCGATCATTCACGATGGATGATAGATATAGTTTTCTCAAACTTACACCCCTTGATTGACTTACCAGACCTTACTGCTCCAAGTGTCACGATTGGCTTTCCCCTTTCGTCTACATGTGTATCCTATAAAACCGGTCCTCTATCAATTTTTGATTCTCAAATCCATCTTCCATCTTAGAGCTACGCAAGTTTGATATATGGAGCTCGAAGTATCTGAAGTAACAAACCTCACACAGGACATTTTGTGGGAAGACCACATGAGACAGGTGGGTGATTTCTTCCACTCTGAAAGACATTAAGTAGCTGATGCTGTTACTAATAGTGTACCATCTGTTGAGTCCCTCCATACACCACAGACCAACCCTTAATTAATGATGTGCAAAAGACGCATGTCTTGCATTATGGGTAGGCGTTCTCAAGCATATTTCTTCACAGTTCTTCATGCTATCCTACTTCAGTCATATGAGTATATATGCCTGTTTCCTCTGGAATATTTCGTCATCTGGAAGGCTCAATGGAAATTTCCCAAGATTCTCTATCTCTTGACACGATTGATTCCCCTGGTCACACTATTGGCATTGCTATCCTTCAATTCTATTCATCCTGGGTCTGGTGCTATCTTTGCAATATGTGTGAACATTTTTTCTGTCTTTTGCTGGACACTGACAGTTGTTCAGGGGGTGCAAATGCATCTTTATTTGTTGCTGACTGTTGGGTTTCTCGGTTCCTCTTCAAAACACATCTTAAAATTCCCATCAGTGATATTCCTTGTTAGGACTTGGGTTATCTGGGGTAAAAATCGACTAATCATGGTTTTCCTTATTATCTTTGCTCTCGCAACCTTCGGTGCAGAAATTGGTCTTCTTTCAATATCTGTGAAGAGTTCCCTCAAGGACGCATCCACTTATGATGTATTGTTTGGTAATCACTATGTCCGAGTCATTCGCTATGTCCTTTTTAGTGCTTATTCCTTGGGTTTGTCATTCATGCCTTTTAGGGAAAACTACTGATTGAGGGACAAACAGTGGAGTTCTGTCTTGTGTCTTTCAAAGCAGTGCAGTTTTCAAGACACTCAAGACAGCTGCTTGGGCAAAAAATGCCCCTTCAAACAGTCATGCACTATGATGGTTTTTTTATATTCCTTGTTTCTGTGCTCACACTTATGCTGATACACTGATCATATCTTAGGAACCCTTTATTACTTGTATACAGTTATGATTGCAGCATTCCTCCTCATTGTTACTGCAGCCTTCCCTGTAAGAGTTCTCAACCCACTTATCTTTAAGCCTAATGTGCCATAGATTTTTTCTGCTGTTTATATTGAACCCCTAACAAATATGTGAGTATTGTGCATTGTCTTTACCATTGAGTTTTACTCTTCTTAATATAGGACTGCACTTGCTCTGTTCCCACTCCTAAGCTGTCGAATGCTGATCCAGCTTCGTCACCAAGGGAATCACTTGGGAAATAGTTCCATGCACACTTTATCTTCTGTGTCAAGAAATGGAGATACACTTATGTTCAGACAGGTGGAAGAGTGCCAAGGCCTTGATTTAGGTGACAGATCTTCTGTAGAACATGTAGAGAGAAGGAGTGACAGAGGTTAAAGTACATATTAATTGTAGGTAGAAAATTTCAGAATAGCATTTGAGGTGGATTTTGAGGAGATTTCTATCCAAAGCTGACTCCAATCCAGATTGGCCAGTGGCTATAGTGTAGTGTAGTTATTGGATTGTTTGATGTGAGCTGGAATTGTGTAAAGTTATGCAAGGAGATGCAGTCCTGTAGAGTATTGCACTATGTGGCCATGACCACATAGCTCATAGTTAGTAGTAAACAAAATTATATTATATTTATTAGAATATAATTTCATTATAATATTTACTTATAAATACTTACTTACCTGCTGCTTGATAAGCAGCTTATTTTTTGTTCTATCTACATAGTGTCAATATGTTGGAGTGGCATGACAAATGTGAAGACATGAAGAGTATACCATGGCCACACCATCAGGGCCACATGCAGGGGCCATGCTCACTTTGTCTGATGACACACTTATATACAGGACAGCATCTAATGTATCCTCAGTTCCATTTACATGTTCTGAGGGTATGCTGCTAGTTTTACTATGAACACTTACATACTTACTAATATAAACCCATACCTAGACATCATACTTATACATGATCTATCTAGGTATATACAATATAGTTCCATATAGGAAGACAGTCTTGATGTTGATCTGTGCTGTGTCCCAGCCCTGGGTTGCAGCCAGGTGTAGCAAGACTCTCCACGATTCCATGTGCTGTGTGGGTGAGGTAGTTCTAGTGTAGTCCCATCCATAGATCTGCTCAAAACCTTTGAATACAAGTCAGACTTTGAAGTGTACTGCTTATCCATTCTCATCTCTCTTTACCTTGAAGACAGGCCTACCCTTTCGTACCTTGTGATCTGGTGGGACTTGGTCCTGCGGGATCAATTTGTATACTCCCATATCTTTGAGTGACCTCAGCTCCTCCTTGTAGCCTTCTTCCCACTGTTTTGCATTGGCTAATTCCTTTGCTTCAGCCCATGTGCATGGTTTGTCACCAAGATCAATGGTGTGTGGATTGCCAAGCAATTCTGCAACTGCTAACAGATGTTCTATGTCTTCCATGGAAGCGAGGTTGGCTAGATCTGGGAGCACATTGTTGATGGTGGGTTTTCCTCCTGGCATAGGTACTCGTACTGCTAGATGCGCAGCCTTAGATTCTTTGATTGTCTTGCCAGCCATGCCTCCTCCAGGGCAAATACACCACTCTTTTGTATGGCCATGGCATGTGAGCTTCAGAGCATAGCAAACCTCACAGCAAGGAAAGTTAGGGCCATGATTGTATAGATGTGTAGACAGTTTGGAGTCAGTGCAGTGTCAACCTGTGAGGTCCTACTAAGCATGGACAGACTGTTGACAGTCTGGAAGAGTTTTCTAATCTGTGAGGAGGTGTATGGTGAGGTCATTGTGGTGTCAGACAGACCATGTGAGACTTGAGTTTGGAGAGACTCAAAGGATTTGTACATGGACAAGGCTTGGCATATGAGTGCCACCTGTTTGACGGGTCCCTCTCATTGGGCATGGAATTTCAATGCGTCATAGCATTTCTTTGCCATTCCATCAGTTTTGAGCCCTTCCTGTTCCACCTTGGAGACAGCTGCATGGATAATGCTGATGATAAGATTGTTGTTGAACAGCCAGTTGGCATAGGCATTGGGTTTGGTTTTTGGATCAGGTTGTCTAATCAGCCTTTCAGAATTCTTCTCTGATGCGAAGATGTAGCAGTCAAGGCTGCTTTGTTGCAGGAAGATCTCAAGCTTCATCAACCATTTAGCAAATTCACCAGATGTTCGATCAAAGGGAGGCTCAGTAGCCGACCAGTGGGCATTAAGCTTTGCAGGACGGATTTGTGGATACGTGGCATCTGTAGATGTGAACATGGTAACGGATGGTGGGGAGACAGATCCCACAGTTCGGGGAGTTCAAGAGTTGTACTGGGCAGAGGTCTTTTGTCTGCTTAGAGAACAAGAGGGTTCGCCTGGTTGTCTATTCTGGCTGATCGGAGTCAGGGTCCGAGGATTGCCAAGAGATTTAGTACCTTTGTTTCGGGTGAAGGGGTGATTCAGAGCAAGGCTGTCAGAATGTTGTCTAAAGTGTTGCGTTTGATAGGCCCATAACCTGTTAGAACTAGATGCTTTATAGGACTGACAGAGTATAAGTAAGTTTATAATCTGTACGGCAGCATAAGTACGCATTAGCTAGAGTTTATGACGATATACGCTTACCCTCAGTTCAATATTCGATTGACTGAGGGTATTCGTAGTATCACGTCTGTATATATACGCTAAGGTAACAATGGAAGTCCATGACATGGCCAGTGTGATATTAGTGAAGGGCGAGAGAATGTCGAGGTGACAATGGAAGAGGCCACGATGTGGCCAGTGTGATATGAGTGGAGGGAGATGAAGAAAGGGGTGAATGTATGGACGTAAGGATCGATGGTGCGCTTTGAGTCTTGAAAGACTAACAGCTAATTCATCTCCTCCTGGAGTTGATTGACTTCCTAATGCGGGGTCCTTGGCCCCATCTTGATTTTGATGGAAGGATCGTGCCTCCCGATGGCATCAGCCGTTTCCATATCCGCGAGAATGCTGCTATGGAGGATTATAACAATGCTAGTATTCTCAAGACTATTAATACAAAGAATGCTCCCACTCGTCAACCCAGAGATCTGGACGTTAGCCCTCTTCTCAAGCCTATTTACTTTTACTCTGAAGACAAAATACAAGACTCAGTAGACAGCAAAACCTTGTGCTCTTTCCTGGCTCTACTACCACCCTTGCTTCTCCATGTGATTGTTGCCAGTCGGGTACACAGTAAAAGCAAGCTGAGGATGAATGCCAGTGAGGTGCTTCTGCATCGTCATGCCTTCCTCACGGTGCTCTGGCGTGAACTGCAGGAGATGAGGAAGAAGGTTGCGAGCTTCATCCGAATTATTTCGAGTCATTTTTAGACCTCTCCGAATCTGTGGCAATCATACCTTGTATTGTAGCGAAGCGGGCAGCAAGCTTCGTGAGAGACTTCAAGAGGTGCTCCTCTTCGTCAACAGTCCCCTTCCTTCCAGATCCCACCTTACGTTCCATCTTCCGCTTGGAACGAGACGTTCGTCTGATGAGATGGAAATGATGGGTTTTTGAATCGAGCTAACTATAAGATTATACGAAACGTACCGGGAAGAGAGAAGTCGTTGTAGGAGCAACAGTATACCGAGTGAACGTTGTTGGAGCCATCGAGACATCCGTCATCACATCTAAATTATGCGATGCCACACCTTCTGTGCCATTAAAAGCATCTGAAGGACAAGAACTTTTTTTTGCACATCATTGATACGAGATGAGGAATAGAAGCCTTACCAGGCTCCTCGACCTTTCGAATCCGAAGCTCGCGAATTCTGTGGAGCTGTTTGAGCAATTGTTCCAAACACTCATTGATATCCTCCATAATCTGGCTGCAACTTTCCAACGTAGCAGGGTGGAAAACATCTTCGGAGCTCCGGCTTACTTTGTAGTGCAATCTGGGAATAAAGGTCAATTCATTTATGGAATCACCGTTTTCAATGTGGGAGTGCGTACAACACGACGAGCTTCTGCGAAGTGGTTTCCTTGCACGCATGCAATGATTGCCTCGCAGATGTCCTTGGCGCAGTCGAGTAGAACCCGTGCAGCCTCTGAATGCCGCTTCTTGGATGTAAGGTCCTCTGCAAGGATTCAGCATCCGAAACCGCAAGTATATACAGAGACAAACCTGCCACTCGATAACCCGTCGTGACAATATCTTCCTCTGACATTCCAGTTTGTGAGCAAGGTAGAAGAGTTCCTGCCACTCCAATGCCTTCTCGTGAGCCACCATGGCTTTTGAAAAACTCTGAGCCTCAAGGAAGACAACAAGAGATCTGAGTCCGAATAGGATAAGATGATGTACCCGTATCGAAAAGCCTATCTGCATCAACCAAAAAGATGATGTACTTGACTACGTCCTCAACAACTTCGGGATCAATTTCTGCCTAATTCGTAAGCCCCATCATGAGCAACGACAAGATGAGATCTGACCTCGCAAACGGAGCAGAAGGGTCAACCAGCCTCATGTTCGGGCGGCGTTTTGACGACGTATGCCGTCAATATCGAATTCACATATCGCTTGACGTCCTTTCTCTCTAGCTCTACTCTGACAGCATCACAGAGCTTGGCAATATTTTCCGTCGGCTGCGAGCCCCGTCTGTACGATAGTGAGGTTAAGACCGAGCAGATGACAACAATCCTAGAAGACCCACCCTAAACTGCTACCTCGTCAATCTGTCCAACGAATGACGAAATTCGTTCCAAGAACTTGGCCTCGTCATGTTCAACGAGAACGTGAAGATCAATGCGGTGCTTTCGACATGCGAAGAGCGCTTTGCGGTAGTCACCTCTGTTTATTCGTATAGTCAAAAATGAATTATAAATTAGATTGCGTGCGAAAAGAAAAGTTCGTCCGCGTACGCATCAATATCCTGCTTGACAGGGTTTATTTTTCTAAATTGCCCCTGGGCATCTGCAGAACAAGCGCCATAGTGCTGGGCACGGCAACGACGATCCTCGAACCGCGTTCGACACGGTGGGTCTCCCACTCTGTCTTCTCTTGCTTCATCTCCGCATCCTGAGACGCCGCCAGGAGGCCACTCAAACTCGTCGCAGGGACGAAACGAGCATCATGCGCGGTTGTAGCGAACGATGAGACAAGAAGAGTGAGATTTGGGCGGAGGACATTGGAGGTTGGACGTTCTCGATTCGGAAGGGTGTCAGAAGGATTTTAGCTACAAAGCCAGTCAACAAATCTTTTAAATGAATAGATAGCAGGACGGGTGCTTACTTCCATCAAAGACAGTAACTGCGCCTGAGTCTATTGGGGGCTCAGAGGGCAATATGAAAGTGTCCCATACATATTTTCGTTGAAAGAAGGCAGCTGTATGGACATTGTTAGGGCACGATCACTCGAGTAAAGCAGGAGTACTTTTGGTGGTTAGTATGAGGTGCAAAGCTTGTTCTGGATGCCAGGAGACCGAGGTGAATCGTCCAACTTGTCCATCAACAGCGGGAGCTTCAATCTCTTGCTTCAAGTACCTGGGATAGACGTTAGTTAGGTCTCCAGAGAGATAGCCAGGTACAAGATGCACCAGTAATAATTGCCCATGGTCCAGAGTTGTACTTGAGAGAGAGAGAGAGATATTAGTGTATCATCGCTAGTTCTTAGAAGTGGAAACCATACCAACATCTCCTTCATCCCTCTCTACCCAGACCGCAAGAACATTCGAATCCGAGCTACAGCTCAACTCCCTTCCGCGATACCCCCACTTGCCAACCTCCTTTCCCTTTCCAGCTAAATCCACAGCTCTAATCCCAAACTCCCCATGCCTCAACCCATTCCTCTCAAAAAACACGACATCGTGATGCCCCTCCGTCCCGGCACCACCACCTTCAAATCCAAATCGCTGCGTCCCAGCAATCACATTCCCAGACGGGCACCATGCAAGCGTGTGTTCGCGGCCAGGGACAGCCTCCGAGGTGGACTAGAGTTTTCCATCGCGGTCGTATACACGCAACGTCCGCTCGCGCATGGAGTTGGTAGGAGAAGGCGAGGAAAGGGCAGAGACGACGAAGAAGGATCCGTCGCCGCGCCAACTTATACGTGGGGCCAGGTCGTCGTCTGGGCTTGAGCCGACCAGTGTTTGAGTAGGTGTTTGACCGGCGGCTTTACCCAGAGAACCGTAGAACTGGGTTTGCTTCGAGCCCCAGCCAACATTGATAGGAGCATCTGTAGCACTGGTTAGACGGTGGTAATGGGGGATCGAAATGGCGCACGAGCTTACCGTGTGTGTGAAGGAATTCTCCTTGACAGTGAGGATGAGGGAGGGTGCGGAGCTTGGACGGCTCAAGGAACGAGTGGAGCATCAGTGGACGCAGGAGCCTTCCGGCGGGCTGCGAAGTAAACAAGCCAATAGTCAAGAGTTATTTGGGGGCTACGCCACTTGAGGCGGGGAGCTGTGGCGGCATATCATGCTTGGGAACGGGACAACGGGGCTCGAGGATGTATTTATAAGTGAAACAGGAACAGTAATCCATAGACTGGTAAGTGTCAGGGAAAATAGGCAAGTAAGTAGACAACTGAGCGTACGCGAACATGTTTACACGAGCTACGATTCGTGCCTTCGGCACGAATTTCGTAGCTCGTTGGGGGCTTCGCCCCCAAACCCCCCCCAACTAAGCCTCCACCCTAACCTCACTTCGTTCGGTTAGGGCTCCAAGTATGTATAGAGAACTCAGTGCTTAATCCCAGCCTCAACCTCACTTCGTTCGGTTAAGGCCTCGGCTTTCACAACTCAATGCTTAATCCCAGCCTCAACCTCACTTCGTTCGGTTAAGGCCTCGGCTTTCACAACTCAATGCTTAATCCCAGCCTCAACCTCACTTCGTTCGGTTAAGGCCTCGGCTTTCACAACTCAATGCTTAATCCCAGCCTCAACCTCACTTCGTTCGGTTAAGGCCTCGGCTTTCACAACTCAATGCTTAATCCCAGCCTCAACCTCACTTCGTTCGGTTAAGGCCTCGGCTTTCACAACTCAATGCTTAATCCCAGCCTCAACCTCACTTCGTTCGGTTAAGGCCTCGGCTTTCACAACTCAATGCTTAATCCCAGCCTCAACCTCACTTCGTTCGGTTAAGGCCTCGGCTTTCACAACTCAATGCTTAATCCCAGCCTCAACCTCACTTCGTTCGGTTAAGGCCTCGGCTTTCACAACTCAATGCTTAATCCCAGCCTCAACCTCACTTCGTTCGGTTAAGGCCTCGGCTTTCACAACTCAATGCTTAATCCCAGCCTCAACCTCACTTCGTTCGGTTAAGGCCTCGGCTTTCACAACTCAATGCTTAATCCCAGCCTCAACCTCACTTCGTTCGGTTAAGGCCTCGGCTTTCACAACTCAATGCTTAATCCCAGCCTCAACCTCACTTCGTTCGGTTAAGGCCTCGGCTTTCACAACTCAATGCTTAATCCCAGCCTCAACCTCACTTCGTTCGGTTAAGGCCTCGGCTTTCACAACTCAATGCTTAATCCCAGCCTCAACCTCACTTCGTTCGGTTAAGGCCTCGGCTTTCACAACTCAATGCTTAATCCCAGCCTCAACCTCACTTCGTTCGGTTAAGGCCTCGGCTTTCACAACTCAATGCTTAATCCCAGCCTCAACCTCACTTCGTTCGGTTAAGGCCTCGGCTTTCACAACTCAATGCTTAATCCCAGCCTCAACCTCACTTCGTTCGGTTAAGGCCTCGGCTTTCACAACTCAATGCTTAATCCCAGCCTCAACCTCACTTCGTTCGGTTAAGGCCTCGGCTTTCACAACTCAATGCTTAATCCCAGCCTCAACCTCACTTCGTTCGGTTAAGGCCTCGGCTTTCACAACTCAATGCTTAATCCCAGCCTCAACCTCACTTCGTTCGGTTAAGGCCTCGGCTTTCACAACTCAATGCTTAATCCCAGCCTCAACCTCACTTCGTTCGGTTAAGGCCTCGGCTTTCACAACTCAATGCTTAATCCCAGCCTCAACCTCACTTCGTTCGGTTAAGGCCTCGGCTTTCACAACTCAATGCTTAATCCCAGCCTCAACCTCACTTCGTTCGGTTAAGGCCTCGGCTTTCACAACTCAATGCTTAATCCCAGTCAATGCTTAATCCCAGCCTCAACCTCACTTCGTTCGGTTAAGGCCTCGGCTTTCACAACTCAATGCTTAATCCCAGTTTGCCTCAACTCTCAGAGCATTATTGTAAGCTAAATTGAATTTTTCTTGAATTTTTCAGATTTCTTTAAGCATTTATAAATCTCAGAAAAACTCAAGTCAGTGTATCAGTAGGCCTCGAATTTTTTCTGATTTTTCGGTGATTTTATCTGAATTTTCTAAGCATTTCTAATGCTGAAATGAGCCAACTCTTATGTTATTACCCTAAAAGGAAGGTTCTTGGTCAGCCTTGGTCAGCCTTACTAATCAGATAGTTCCCACGAAACGGTTGTCCCATATATTATAGATGAGCTACGATTCGTGCCTTCGGCACGAATTTCGTAGCTCGTTGGGGGCTTCGCCCCCAAACCCCCCCCAACTAAGCCGAGCTACGATTCGTGCCTTCGGCACGAATTTCGTAGCTCGTTGGGGGCTTCGCCCCCAAACCCCCCCCAACTAAGCCTCCACCCTAACCTCACTTCGTTCGGTTAGAGCTCCAAGTATGTATAGAGAACTCAGTGCTCATTCCCGGCCTCAACCTCACTTCGTTCGGTTAAGGCCTCCGCATTCCACAACTCAGTGCTCATTCCCGGCCTCAACCTCACTTCGTTCGGTTAAGGCCTCCGCATTCCACAACTCAGTGCTCATTCCCGGCCTCAACCTCACTTCGTTCGGTTAAGGCCTCCGCATTCCACAACTCAGTGCTCATTCCCGGCCCCAACCTCACTTCGTTCGGTTAAGGCCTCCGCATATCACAACTCAGTGCTCTCACAACTCAGTGCTCATTCCCGGCCTCAACCTCACTTCGTTCGGTTAAGGCCTCCGCATATCACAACTCAGTGCTCATTCCCGGCCTCAACCTCACTTCGTTCGGTTAAGGCCTCCGCATATCACAACTCAGTGCTCATTCCCGGCCTCAACCTCACTTCGTTCGGTTAAGGCCTCCGCATATCACAACTCAGTGCTCATTCCCGGCCTCAACCTCACTTCGTTCGGTTAAGGCCTCCGCATATCACAACTCAGTGCTCATTCCCGGCCTCAACCTCACTTCGTTCGGTTAAGGCCTCCGCATATCACAACTCAGTGCTCATTCCCGGCCTCAACCTCACTTCGTTCGGTTAAGGCCTCCGCATATCACAACTCAGTGCTCATTCCCGGCCTCAACCTCACTTCGTTCGGTTAAGGCCTCCGCATATCACAACTCAGTGCTCATTCCCGGCCTCAACCTCACTTCGTTCGGTTAAGGCCTCCGCATATCACAACTCAGTGCTCATTCCCGGCCTCAACCTCACTTCGTTCGGTTAAGGCCTCCGCATATCACAACTCAGTGCTCATTCCCGGCCTCAACCTCACTTCGTTCGGTTAAGGCCTCCGCATATCACAACTCAGTGCTCATTCCCGGCCTCAACCTCACTTCGTTCGGTTAAGGCCTCCGCATATCACAACTCAGTGCTCATTCCCGGCCTCAACCTCACTTCGTTCGGTTAAGGCCTCCGCATATCACAACTCAGTGCTCATTCCCGGCCTCAACCTCACTTCGTTCGGTTAAGGCCTCCGCATATCACAACTCAGTGCTCATTCCCGGCCTCAACCTCACTTCGTTCGGTTAAGGCCTCCGCATATCACAACTCAGTGCTCATTCCCGGCCTCAACCTCACTTCGTTCGGTTAAGGCCTCCGCATATCACAACTCAGTGCTCATTCCCGGCCTCAACCTCACTTCGTTCGGTTAAGGCCTCCGCATATCACAACTCAGTGCTCATTCCCGGCCTCAACCTCACTTCGTTCGGTTAAGGCCTCCGCATATCACAACTCAGTGCTCATTCCCGGCCTCAACCTCACTTCGTTCGGTTAAGGCCTCCGCATATCACAACTCAGTGCTCATTCCCGGCCTCAACCTCACTTCGTTCGGTTAAGGCCTCCGCATATCACAACTCAGTGCTCATTCCCGGCCTCAACCTCACTTCGTTCGGTTAAGGCCTCCGCATATCACAACTCAGTGCTCATTCCCGGCCTCAACCTCACTTCGTTCGGTTAAGGCCTCCGCATATCACAACTCAGTGCTCATTCCCGGCCTCAACCTCACTTCGTTCGGTTAAGGCCTCCGCATATCACAACTCAGTGCTCATTCCCGGCCTCAACCTCACTTCGTTCGGTTAAGGCCTCCGCATATCACAACTCAGTGCTCATTCCCGGCCTCAACCTCACTTCGTTCGGTTAAGGCCTCCGCATATCACAACTCAGTGCTCTTTCCACAACTCTCAAAGCATTATTGTAGACTAAATTGAATTTTTCAGATTTTATTCAGCATTTATAAATCTTTAAAAAACTAAAAATCAGTATATTAGTAGCATTTGAATTTTTCATCATTTTCTGGTAATTTTCCTGGAATTATTTGAGCATTTTCCACTAACATCTCCTGAAAAACAGCAGTGTTCAATCCCAGTTTGCCTCAACTCTCAGAGCATTATTGTAAGCTAAATTGAATTTTTCTTGAATTTTTCAGATTTCTTTAAGCATTTATAAATCTCAGAAAAACTCAAGTCAGTGTATCAGTAGGCCTCGAATTTTTTCTGATTTTTCAGTGATTTTATCTGAATTTTCTAAGCATTTCTAATGCTGAAATGAGCCAACTCTTATGTTGTTACCCCAAAAGGAAGGTTCTTGGTCAGCCTTGGTCAGCATTAAATTTTCCCAGGCGTCGTCCCATATATTATAGAGTTACCCCAAAAGGAAGGTTCTTGGTCAGCCTTGGTCAGCATTAAATTTTCCCAGGCGTCGTCCCATATATTATAGATTGCCTTTTACAGCCTCAGCTTCATCCTCCATGTTTTCCTTCCGTTTCGTCTACGCTCAACAAAAACTTGACCTGACCCTGGATGGCAACCGTACACTCTGTCGCTCAGAATATCACAGATGACCCGGTGTCAATGTGACCAAAGCAAAGAATGATAAATATGAAGACCCTACCTTATTTGTCTTTCGTTTCCTCCCTTCGATACCACAGCCAACTGACTAGTAAATTATTAATCATCATTTGATTCGATTTGTGGGAGAACGGCCATGTATAACCATCTTTCCTACTCACAATGGCAAACCTCTTGCATGCATCATGCCCTGCGACCTTTGGCCATAACTTGGGTACAGTTCTGATCTTGTTGTGCAATGATATCTATTCATCCTATAGCTTCCAGGTAGTCGTAATTACAATTACACAGAGATGTACAGCCCTGACAAACCTGGAGAAGAAGCAGAAGAAAATGTGCGAGCGTCCATAACTTGGGTATGGTCGTGGATTTATTATGAAATGATATCCATTCACCCTATGGCTCCCAGGTGGTCGGAATTATGATTACACACAGATGTACAGCCCTGACGAACCCGGAGAAGAAGCAGCCGAAAATGCGCGAGTGTGGTATGTCTATCTTGACGAAGCAGAGAGTCACGATGCGGACATGATTGAAGGCTATCGGAGCATCCTTGATAATCTCCTTGTTTTTGTGGGTATTGATGACATACATTCCTAGATGTTTTCCTAATTCCAATGCAGGCTGCACTCTTCTCGGCAGTTGTAACGACGTTTGTCGCTCAAACATCCCAAGTGCTTCAACCAGATAACGCACAGATCACGGTATCCCTACTTGTTGAAAACAACCAATTATTGAGAGCCGCCAGAAATAGAACGAGAATAGATGCTGTTCTTCCATAGATGTATGGGTGAATGCGACTCTTTTTCACCAGCCTTGCTCTCTCGTTATCAACTGCCCTCCTGTCTGTTCTAGCCAAACAATGGATCCAAGTTTGTACACTCCCTTTACTTGGTCTTGCAGCCATCTCATGCAGGTGAATAGGCATATACTGTAATTGTTCCTGGAAGCGCCAAAACCCGCGCCCTAATCCGCCAATTCCGCTTTGGCGGACTTGAAAAATACAAGCTCGGCGACATTATCCAGAGTCTCCCATTGGTCCTACATTGCTCAGTTGCGATCTTTCTGGTTGGACTAGCTCTCTATGTTTCACAATTGTCTCGTCCAATATCTGGAATCATTGCTGTGATCACTGCCCTCACGTTTCTCTTCTACTTTGGATCCTCCATGATTCCAGTCTTGGACATTGCATGTCCCTACTGCATCCCCTTTATGTTCTATCCAATGGAACTTCTATGGTATGCTTTATATACTATAGCATATGCATGCTGGAATCTCTGGCATATGCTCACTTGTTCCTTGAATGCCTTGAGCATCGCTTGTCTCAACCGCATTCCCTTGGTGATCTTTTCAACGGACCTTCTATGGCATGTTTTGTATACTACAGGATACACATGTTGGAATATCTGGCGTATCCTTACTCATTCTTTGAAGCCAGGGAAATCGTGGCGACCACAATGGGTGCCAAGTGGATTGTTGAAAATGGCAGAGCACAATAAAGTGTTGAACCACTCATTTCTGTTTAATCCTGTTCCTTTCAACTCCTTAGGCTGGGTCTTTAACCACTCATCTAACCGCTTTGTCAAAGAAGTTGTCATTGAGGGGATTTGTGGCTTGCTTGATGAACCGTTTTCCCGGAGTCCATATCGTTCTATCAAGAGATATCTTAGCTCAAACTCAGGGACTATTTATTTTCTCTCTGCAATCAAATATTGTTTATCAAGATTGCCTGATACGTATTCAGCATCTTCCATGGAGGACAAGATTGGGAAAAGCAACAAATATGGCCAAATGATTGAAACCTTTATGAAGTTCTTCAATCTTAAGACTCTTCTAGACGAGTCTACTGCTGGTTTTAAGGACTGGCAAGAACAGATAAGGGATGCGCTGTCTGGAGCTTATGAAGCGGCACTCAGAGGCAGGCATCATGTCCTATCTTGGTGGCTTCTGGATTTGGGCAGTCACAACCTATTTCTATCTGGCAGCAAACGGAGCGCAATGTTCTTGTATCTATGTGCATATCACGGGGATGCAGAAGACTTGCATCAATTGGTGCATCAAGGAATTGATCTCAATTGGCGTGATTATGATGGTAGGACCGCTTTGCATATTGTAGCCTTTGCAGGCAATCTGGACGTGATGGCTTTCCTTATTGAACGAGAGCCAGCTCTGATCTCTGCGCAGACAAACTTCGAAAATACAGTGCTTGAATTCGCCATTCAAAGAAACTTGCTGAACTCCCATACAATAGTGACATACCTTTTGGATCATGGTGCCCAATCATGTAGTCATGATGCACTCTACCGTGCATTGATAGGTTTTAAATCTGATGTGGACCTGGAGAAAGTGAAGCTTTTGCTTGACTGTGGATGGGATAGAACATTCCAGGATGCTGAAGGGAAGACATTGCTTGACATTGCACGCAGCAAAGGTGACAACACACTTGTCGAGTACCTGGAACAATACCAGACTGCCAGGCTTGCTCCATATGGTATGACATCTCATACTGTGAATGAAGAGACACCATAATCTCTGCATTCTAACCATGGATCTCGATTCGACATATGCATGTGATTTTTAGGCCCAAGTATATGACACAGGTACAATGATACTGGAAACATTTATATATGCCATGTACCTGGAATGCCAAAGAGAACTAAGGAGCATAGAGCACCATCCAAAGAGCGGAGAGACTTGCAGAGATAATAAAGAGAGGTAAACATTGCCAAGCTTGCAACCATGGCATTGCGATGAGAAACGTGGATTTAACAGTACTATAGACATGTTTGAGCATCTGAATGAGGCTTAGATAGCCAAAAATAATCAATTACAGGCTTTGCAGAAATGCATGACATGTACCTCATGCATACATGTGTTCTGAGTCCGAGAGGCCAGAGGGTCAGATTTCTTGAGGACGTGAACCGTTTTTTCAATCCTTAATCTCTCCCGTGAGAGCAGCCTGATCTACCACATCCTCATTCCCACATTGGAGTTGCTTGCATGAGAGTGCAAGCATGTATACAAAGAAGGCAAAGGTCATGGGAAAAGGGGTAAGTGGAGGGCGTTGAGAGTGCAGGCAGAGGTGGAGAGTGCACTGGCAAGTGCAGGTGTTAGGACGGGGTGTAGGAGGTATAGGCAATAGCAGAGGGCTGGGTGTGGGGTGTTAGAATCCGGACTCCTTGATAGTAGACTAAGAGCAATATAAGTATTGATCCTCAGTCCAATATAAATGACTATATTTTGTACTGTACCTAAGAGCAATATAAGTATTGATCTACGGTACAGTCAGTATGTCTGTAATATGGTTAATAAGTTTGACGCACCCTCAGTCCGATATAAATGACTGAGGGTCTGTCTGTAGGTAGCTTGTATTTATACGTACGTAATAAGTTTGACGCACCCTCAGTCCGATATAAATGACTGAGGGTCTGTCTGTAGGTAGCTTGTATTTATACGTACGTGGACAATGGACCATTGTCTGCTATGTGATATAGTAAAGAGGGCATTGTGTGATATGATGAGGAGTCAACCCTGAAAGGTTGAGTGGCTGTGTGGCCATGTGATATGTGGAAAGTCCAACACTCCTCCTCACCACAGACACTCCTCCTCACATGGAATCTGTGGCATGGTGGATTATCATAGGCCTAGGTGTGGGCGCAGGTATTGGAAGGCTGCAGTTGACAAAGCTTTAGTAAAGATGTTGGCGGTGTTCTCTTTGGAAGGAACCCGGTGTAGCGCAAGTTCCTTGGATTGTACACGCTCACATAGAAAATAATATTTGATATTGACGTGTTTTACTCATGCGTGTAAAAGGGGGTCCTCCAATAATGCTATGGCAGAGTCGTTGTCGCAGAAGATATGTGTAGGGGTGGTTGTGAAGTCCAAGCCGATGTCCCTCAACAGCGCTTGCAGCCATATACCTTCTTGTGCACTCTCGTATGCTGCCATGTACTCCACTTCACAGGATGAAGCTGCTACCGTCCTCTGCTTCCTGACTGCCCACGAAACTGCTCCGGATCCGAGACTCCAGGCGTACTCACCTACACTGCGCCTTGTATCGGGGCAACCTTGCCCAATCAGAGTCAGTATATCCAGTGAGCATAATGTGCTCCTCCTTTCCCCTGTGGTAGAGCCATAAGTCTTGAGTTCCCTTGAGGTATCTGACCAAGCGGATTGCGGCGTTCCAGTGTGTGGTAGCGTAAGAGTCAAGATACTGGGTTAGCTGTTGAACAGCGAAGGCTATGTCTGGGCGAATAGATATTGCAAGATAGAGAAGACAGCCAACTAGCTGTCGGTAGGGTGTCCTTTCGAGGGTCCACTGCTCATCAGGGGGTAAAGCGCTGCGATCAACTCGCCTTAGCTTTGAGCCAGGGTCCATGGGGAGGGAGAGAGGTGTTGCACCTATTTGGCCAAACTGTTTTATGATTTTGTCAATAAGAGCGGTTTGAGAGAGCTTTACTGTCCAGTTTTGATGATCCCATTCCACAGCTATACCAACAACAAAGCGAGGCAGTCCCAGGTCAGAGATGGTCCAGACCTGTCGCATCTGATTCTTGAAGCGTTTATTTTCTTCCTTGCTACTAGCAATTGACAGGAAGTCATTGACATGTAACGCCGCAATGACTGTTCCTTGGTCAGTTGAACGATAGAATATGCAGGATTTGCATGCTAGTCATACAAATCCCCAGGCCACCATCCTCTCATTCACTGTATTGTTCCATATCCTGCCCGCTTGCTTCATTCTGTAGAGCCCCCGCACTAGCTTTCAGACCCAGTCCTCCTTTCCTTCCTCTTTGAACCCGTCCGGCTGCTTCATGTACTGAGTTTCCTCTTCAGGAAGGATCCCGTAGAGGAATGCCGTCTTGACGTCTATTTGGGTGGTGTCCCATCCTTTTGCTGCTGCTAGGTGCAACAGGATGCGCCACGATTCCATGCAAGCAGTGGGTGAGGTTGTTTTGTTGTAATCTCGGCCGTAGACCTGCTCATAGCCTCGAAAGACAAGCCTCACCTTGAATCGGACTGCATTTCCATTTTCGTTGTGCTTGATCTTGAAAACCAGCCACCCTGTCCTCACTTTTGCTCCTGGGGGTAGCTCCAAGCGTGGCACGAGTTTGTATACTCCCATCTCTTGAAGCGATTTGAGTTCCTCCCGATAGGCCGCCTCCCATCTCCTGGCATCTCCAGAGCATTTTGCCTCAGTCCAGGTGTTCAGTTCGTCATTGAGCTCTAGCGCTATTGGGTCGTTCTGAAGTTCCATCATGGCATTGAACAGATACTCTACCTCATCAGTGGGTCCAGGATTAATGCCTGGATCATGGCCCTGCATTTCTCGATCGAGTTGCGTGCCCACATTCGCATTGTTCCTGGTTGTGGCTGTGTCTGCCCAGGCGGCTCATATCCATTCAGCAGCTGCCCTGGATTCTGCTACGGCCCGTTCTACTCATGACAGAGGTGCATTGTCTGGGTCCACCCTGCATGTAGGAATGGGAATGCGATTTGACCAGCGTGGTTGTGCGGGTTGAGCTTCAAGTTCACCCACTTCTGGTATTGCCAGTTGTGTGGTGACTCCTCTGGAGTGCACTGTGGAGGTGAGATGATTGTCGTCGTATTCAATTTGTCCAACCGGTTGATCATTCTGTTGATTCTCTGTGACGTGTCTGTCTGTGGCAGTGTCGCTCTGGTATGATATTGGAGGATGTGGGTGCCCATCATGGCTCTCACAGAACTTGACATGATAAGTCTCGTAGATCTTACCTGTCCACTTGTTGTAGCACCTGTAGGCCTTTGAATTCATCACATATCCAATCAGTATGCATTCAATTGAGCGAGCATAGATCTTTGGGTTGTGGGAGGTAAGAATCATTATGAATGCTTTACAGCTGATCTCACACATGTAAGAGTAATCTGGTCTTCATCCAGTCCATGCTTCGTGAGGAGTTATGCCAGCGAAAGATTTGGTTAGTGTCCTCTTATGCAGGTGTGATGCAGTCATGTAAAACTTGTCCCACATGTTTGGTGGGCACCCCGTTGCAATGAGCATGGTCCTTGCCTTTTCCATAATAGTTTGATGCATATGTTCTACTCAACCAATGTGACCTGACATGTAGGCTGCCCCAAATTGGTGTTCTGATCCTCACAATAGAAGCCAGGCTTCCATGTGGTGCCCTTTTAGCTCACCGTCATGTCCAGTTTGATATATTCCCAGCTTCGTCTGGGTTTCTGTCTCTCTTGCAACTTGCCAGGCCTTTAAGTGTGTTAGAGCATCATTCTTGCGTTTGAGCAGAATAGACCAGTATTTGCTCGTGAAGTCATCAACAAGGTTCATTATATATGAGTAACCACTCCAAGAGACAACGGCCTGTGGCCCAGTAAGGTCTACCCAAACAATCTCTAGTTTCCTTGTAGCCCTCCTTCCTTCCTCCCACACCTTAGGGACTGCATTCCGGGTCTGCTTTCTGAGAATACATGAGTCACACCTAGGGGGTTTGGAAGCGAAGGAGGCAGGCATATCTAGGACTAGACCTGTTTTTGCCATTTCTGCAACAGTCTGGTAGTTGGCATGCCCTAATCGGCAATGCCAAGTCTCCATACTGGGAACATGGCTAGACGTGAATGCATGATGCCCAGTGTGTGCGGAACTAAGGTTTAGGGTGTAGAGGCGCTGGTTCGGGAGTAAAGGACCTTGTGCAATGATGGACTGAGTGGATTTGTCAATCAGTTTTACAGATACGTTGTCGAATAGGGAACTGATTCCAGAATGCTTGGTGAGTGAGCACACGGATACAAGTCGGATAGTGGCGTTGAGAATATATAGTGCATCTTCGAGAGTGATGGTTGCTTCTTTGGCAATGTGGATACGGATGTTGCCTATTCCAATTGCGGTGACTGATGACCCTCCTAACCCTTTTACGGGGTGAGGTTGTATAGGACGTAAGGTGTGGAAGTCGTCCCGGCACGGGGAGATGTGCACAGTGGCACCCAAATCGATCAGGAAGGGGTTTGAGTCGATTGACATGATGGGGACGCGTTTGGCTAGCTGCATGGGTGAAACATTGGCGGCCATGACATGATCATTGATTGGACTCGAGTAGTTCTTCCAATCCATGGTTGTTTGCATGTCCTCCATTGCCATGAAACCCATATACTCCCAGCATTCTGTGGATGGGTTGGAAGCGGCAATGCCTGCGAACGTCGCTGGTTCTGCAGGTACGGGGAGCTGCTCAAGGCTGGATGACTCGACATACCAGGATTTTCTGTTGGGGCCAGTAACCGCTACGTACGTCTTTGTGGCATTTGAGGGAGCAGTTTCAGACTTGGTCTTTGAGGCTTTTTGTGCGTCTCGTGCGTCAGAGAGAGATTTCCTGGACATTCCTCCACCCTTCTGTATGCAGAAGGGCTTTGTATGTCCTCTACATGGGCGTTTCAGCAAATGACAATTCTCGCAACAGATTGCGCTAGGGCCGTGATTGTGGCCTGGCATGTCTGTGACTTGAGACAATTTTGCGCCCTCTTTTACATGCAACGCCGTGGACTGACTAGACTTGGCATTGAGAATATTCTGTGCATTCTCCATGAGCAGTCGGATGTCCATCAGTGAGCAAGGCTTCTCTTTCGTGCCATTACTAAGGATGGTGGAGACCGAATTCTGCAGGGCGTCGAATGAGGGGTCATTGAGGCTGTTCAAGAGAGCAATGCATGTGAAGAGGTCAGCATCAATCGCCCCGATGTCAAAGGCTTGTTTGACTATGTCGATGATACGTCCAGCAGTAGTTGGCAAGGGCTCTGACGAGGAACAATATGTCAACAGCGCCTCTTGGAGCAGACCAATCTGCTTGATAGAGCCTTCCCTCTGGGCCTGGGACCTCAGATCCCCATAACACTCCGCCGCACCTTTGTTTGTAACGAGATCGCAATGTTTGACATCATCAAGGGCTGACTTGATGAAGGTTATGGCCAGCCTGTTGTTCAGGTGCCAATTGGTGTTAGCACGGGGCTCTGCAGCAATGTCAGGGCAGGAGATAGTGGGGCTGAAGACATAGGCATATATGCCATTGAGGATCAGGAAGTCTTTGAGTCTTTTGGTCCAGTGGTGAAAGTTGCCATCAGCACAGGTGTACTTCGGCCCTTCCCACTTGTGGCAAATGACGTGTTCTGGTATAGACGGACTAGTAGCATTGGTTGCTATGGGGGGAGACATAGTAGAAAGAGGGAGCTAGAGAGCGGGAGTTGAGGCAGAGAGGCAGACAAGGATAGAGAGAGACAAGGACACAATGCGACACGCAACAGATAAGATTGGAATCGGTGGTCCAGACAAAACTTGTCGACACTTCAGAAAGTCGTCGAGCAGCAATCACCCATAACCTGTTAGAATCCGGACTCCTTGATAGTAGATTAAGAGCAATATAAGTATTGATCCTCAGTCCAATATAAATGACTATATTTTGTACTGTACCTAAGAGCAATATAAGTATTGATCTACGGTACAGTCAGTATGTCTGTAATACGGTTAATAAGTTTGATGCACCCTCAGTCCGATATAAATGACTGAGGGTCTGTCTGTAGGTAGCTTGTATTTATACATACACGGACAATGGACCATTGTCTGCTATGTGATATAGTAAAGAGGGCATTGTGTGATATGATGAGGGGTCGACCCTGAAAGGTTGAGTGGCTGTGTGGCCGTGTGATATGTGGAAAGTCCAACATGGGGTGCAGGTGCGGCCAAAGGAAGGGGTGTGTTCCTGTTGAGAGTGCGTACTTTGGGCAGCTTGAGAGTTGAGGCCCAGTGAAAACTGGATCTGGAGGAATCTGGGAAGATCGGAAAATTGAGGTCGATTTCTGGCGCCTTCGGGGGGGGGGGGGGGATTTCTTGTGTAACTCTAAATTTAGATATGAAACAGACACATTGTCAAAATCATGCGTCAAGTTGTCATGGGTGATGCATCGGTGAATGACATGCTCGTCCATTCACAACTTATACCATGAGTGCCTTGTTTATGCCTACTACACCAGTCAAGTCTGGGGGCCTTGCCCACAATATCTCCGTCATCGCGCACCAGAGACTGATGAAACTCATCATGCGAATATCTGAGTATTTCCAGGCTGAGATCAATGACATTAAGGAGGATCTTACAGGTCTTTTAAGCTTTTGCTACTGTTGGAACATCTCAACTAATCATTACTATCCTTTTTTCAGCACATACCAAGATTGAAAAATCTACTCTCGAATACATTCAACCACTTGTTACAAACCCCTTGACTCCTTGACCAACCGGTATTTTGAGTCCTTGACCAACTGATATATCAACTTCCTGTGCTCTTCATACTCCGACTCAACCTCAAAAAACCACAGATACTACGACCACAATTATCAAGTCTCCTGCATCATCAGTCACTGAATCTCTCCGACTCAACCTCAAAAAACCACAGATACTACGACCACAATTATCAAGTCTCCTGCGTCATCAGTCACTGAATCTGATCCCGATACCGATTCACCCAATTACAGAATGCCTGGTGTTATATATGTGTGCCCACCAGGTGTATTGCCAGCTTAGAAGAAACAACAAGAGGGGCAGTGGTGTATTGAAATGAGGAGGTGGTTTTGCTGGTTAGTGCAATGGACTTTTTATGACGATATTCTGTAAATACAAAGAATTATATGACTGTCATTATGAAATGAAGACTTTAAATTCTATTCAGAGTCTTGTTTGTTAAGAACACTATAAAAAAAGCTTGGGACGCTGAGGCCTCCTCTCCTTCTCCTCTTCTCTCTTGCCTTCTCCTTCTCCTCCTTCTGCCTCTCCCTTTCCTGCACCTGCTTCTCCTTACCTGTATTAACAACGAGAATCTGACGCCAATGCTATGCCACATCTGTGTGCAAGGGTCGACGAGCAGTTTCAAAGTTGGGTCTGCGATGCCCGAGAGAGAGAAAGAGAAAGAGAAAGAGAAAAGCTTCGGGAGCAAGAAACGGAGTATACTCAGGCTAGGACTAGGCCTGCCTTCGACCAAACGTGTCTGTGCATGAGGGGGTAATGAGTGCTGGTGCAAGTGTGGGTGTGAAGTCGTCTGGTGAGCATGATTATATTATGTTTGTTGGAGGGGAACACAAGGTTCTGATTGATTCTGGTTTTGGTTTATGTAGGTGAACCAATATTGGTTATAGGCTGTGACTCCACATACTCGTGCTTGTGCTCTGGCTCTGGCTTGGGTGCTGGAACAGGCATGGGAACGGGAACTGGATGGGGCGCTGGAACAGGAACTGTCGTCGCGTTCTTGCCCTTTTGATGCATCGGCATCTTGGGGTCAAACGTATCAAATTCGGAATTTACAGACATGATGGATGTAGCAGGCGTGCGAGGGAAGAACAAGTCCACGCCATCGCGGCGGGAGGGTGTCTTGGGGAATAGCACTGAAGTGGACTTTGTAGGCAATTGCGACAGTGCAGTAACAGGAAATAGCACAGAATTCTTCTTTGTAGGAGAGTTTAAAGCAGTTGTAACAGGAAAAGGGACAGCAAAATCCTGCAGAGCACGTTTTGTTGGGGATTTGGTAGGGGATCGGAATGTTGATCCCAGTGCGGTGGGAAAAGATAACAATTATATTGCCCCTTTGGGCAAAGCAGAAGCAAGGGTTCTAGTTAAAGCTGATACTTTAGCAGGCATGGCAAGCTCGGGCAGGTCTGCTAAAGAGATTGAAGGCACTGGAGACGTGCTGGTATGAAACTAAATAGAAAAAGGTTATTTTTGGTCAAACAGACGAGGTAAAACAAATACCTCTGTTCAAGCCTTTGGGTTTACTATTAAACTTGGAGCAACGGGTCTCTGAAGCAGTGGTCCAGCACGCAACAGCAGCCATACCCCTGCCCATATCTTTATCAATATCCATCTTGACCTCGATTCCAATCCCATACGCAGGAACATGTTTCCTATCGCGTTTTGAATGATGGGTAGTCGGACTCAACACAAACCCCATGCCACCGCAAGTCCACTCGGTATAAGCAGACGCTCCAGGCAAAGAGGGTGTG
The DNA here is from genome assembly GCA_027475525.1 of Macrolepiota albuminosa. Classification (NCBI taxonomy): domain Eukaryota; kingdom Fungi; phylum Basidiomycota; class Agaricomycetes; order Agaricales; family Agaricaceae; genus Macrolepiota; species Macrolepiota albuminosa. The sequence goes on along the minus strand of JAMWFC010000054.1, from coordinate 1,415,256 downwards.
ATCAAGAATGGGTTATCCTCGCTGTCTGCAGTCGGAACAGATCCGCCTTTTTGTTCGCAGGTAAGGATTTGCCATCCCATTTTGAACAAACCTATGAAGTGGATATAGACATCGATTAAGTGACGCACCTCCAACTGTGCCTTTTTGAGCTCAGTTTTCAACGAGACAATGTTAGAGCAGGCATCTGACCATTTGACGACAATACTGTGCATCTTTTTCAGTGCGTCATGGATTGTCGTCGTAGGAGGCACAGTGTCGGGGTGAGGAGTCATAACCCTAACAACACTACACCTTCCTGCATTGAGCCCGGCCACAATAATGCGCAACATGATGTCCTTGCTTGTGTGCGTGAGATGACGCCGCAGCTCTTTTGAACGCGATTTCTGATAGCCACAGAGTCATCAAGACGAGTTTGAACATTGTAGCAAGCGGTTGCTGAGTGACTAACTTGTGCATCTCAGGTTCTTTGCGCAGCACGCAGCGATGGGTTCTGTGGTGGATGCTGCATGAAATTTTGGAACGGTGGCCCGAGCGGCGGCATTGATGGTGGTGTGAGAGACCATTCATAAGCTGTGCAGCAACGTCCTCAGCCTGATCGACCAATCACCTACGACATGCTTGTGTCTCCACCGCGGTGTACAAGTCCATGCAAACACGTAGAAATGGATGTTCTCTGGTTTGAGGTTGCTGTTCGGCTGCAAGTCACATGTAGCAAGTCACATGTATCATGCAGCTGGAAGATGGTCGCTGTCTTGCTATTGTATCACTTACCATTACTCTAATGTCTAATGGCTCTGACTTTAATTTTTCTTCTCAATTAAGCTCTGACTTCAGTTTCACTTCTCATTCACTTTCTAATAATACTCAGCAATCTCAATACCATGTAAGTGGCACACTAAAAATGTGATCACAATTCCTGACTTGTGTTTGGTAGCCAACTGCAAGGTTTTCAGGTCATGAACAATCTTTTCCCACTCCAAATGCTGTGAATACTATGCATGCTGACCTTGTAAATTCTTTCCCAGTCATGGAATCCATACTTACTATTTATATCTAGCCTGCACAATATTTTTGAACACCAGTTCTTGCTAATGCCATGCACACTGACCTCATCTGTGCTGGAAACAATGCATATACTGAACTTTGAAACATATCTACTGAGCAAAAGGTCGAAATACAAATGTTAAAGTGTGTATATGCAGTTTAGTTGCATATATCATTTATTAATCATTTAAATTAATAGTAATGAACTCACACATATTCGCCAGCTGTTATTAAATACTTTAGCCTCATCAAATACAGGTCTTGTATCATCAGAACCATGCATGCACCCTTCTTCATCATTGAATCTGCAAGTTCCAGCCAAGATTCCTACTACAAAGGACCATGAGGACCATCTGAATGTACCCTTTTGGGAGCTGCAAGAATGGACAAATTGAGTAGAGACAGAGAAGAATTGGGGACGAAAAACAAAGAGGTTTGGCTTTATTACTAATAGTAATGGACATTCAGTTTCGAAGAACCGCCTGAAACAAATTTCGGAGACAGGGTGAACTTGTTGGAATGAGTTCCGTCTTCACTCTCAGGACCCTCCGACATGGAAGAAGAAGTCGAACCCTGTACAGGATTTCTTCTATTTTCGCATGCTTACAGCCCACCCAGAGTTCCTACTTGCTGAAGATTACTGGAAAATTGAGACTTATGCAACAATCAAGTACCCTGATTGGACTGGTAATCTCTCAGATGATAACAATGATGATAATGATGACGACAATGCTGATAACAATTTTATTTGCCAATTAAAGCCAAAAAAGCGAAAGCGCTCTTCCTCCCCAGTTTTCGATGATGATGGTAATAAAACTACTAAGAAACTGAAATTCAAGAAGTCGAAGCATTTCTTGCCTTCTCTTTGTGGTGTGTCAGTCTTTGAAATTGACAACCATGGGCTTGAAGGTGCACTGCTATTCTGTTTTCTAATTGTATGCTGATTTTTATTGTAGCAACAAAATCTTCATCACAAGCCCAGTCCATGTTGCAAGGCCAGCCTCCTTCAGAAGCTCAGTCTTCATTGCAAGCCCAGTCTCCATCACAAGCCATGTCTCCGTCACATGTTCAGTCTTCATTGCAAGCTCTGTCTGTATCACAAGCTCCACACTCGCAATTTCTGTGCTCACAAGCCTCATCTGTATTACAAGCCCCACCTGAATCACAAGTCACATCTTCACAAGCTACATCTGCATTACAAGTCATGTCATCACAAGCCCTGTCTGCATCGCAAGCCCCATCTCCCTCACAGGATCCATTGTCCATGTCCTCTGTAGCCATTGCGTCTTTGTTTACTGTTTTATTCCTTCTCGATGCTGAACTGACCCTGCCACGTCACAGGTACCAATTCAATCATTGCATGTGCCAGCACCATCGCATATGTCAGTTACAGTCACACCCTTCACCGAATCACTATTACTGCTGGCATCAACTGCCTCTGAGTCAGAGCCACCTCATTTTCAACAGCCAAAGACTCATCGGATCCTTAATCCCTTGCAAGTTGATCAATCACAGCAAGGACCTCTAACTAATAAATTTTTACAGGAAAAATGTTTGTGTTCCACCACCACCGATCTTGATTCCTCAAATCGCACCAACTGAACCAAATCCCATCATCAAGAAATCAAATGCAAAACCACTCAAGGCAAAAGACGGAGTTACAACAGCTCGGTATGTTATCATATTTGATTTTTCATTGAAATATTTACATGTTCATGTACAGGAATCTTTATCTCATTGACTACCTCACATTGCATCCCAATGCCACTGAAGGGGAGTTTGCTATAGCATGGAAATGCTGCAATGGGCCAACAAAAGAAGTACGCTATGTTGATTTGCCCATGTACATGATACTTACAAGCCAATCTCACAGAAATATCAGCAGCTTTCAAAAGAAGAAATCAAGGCATGGAAGAAGAGAGGACAGATAACTGAGAATGCCACATTAACTTTGCCCAACAAGAATTCATCACAACCTCTAAGGTATGCTTGCTGCTTTGTCACTTTAGCTCAATTAAACTTAGTCGATCTTCAGAATACATTTGAAATTAAGTGGCAGATAGTTTTGGTGGTTTTGTCACTTTAGCTCAATTAAACTTAGTCGATCTTCAGAATACATTTGAAATTAAGTGGCAGATAGTTTTGGTGGTGTTCAGATAATTTCAGTAGTAAATAGATGGTATCAGATAGATCATTGAAAATACATTCTGTTATTCTCAGACCAGACGTGATAAGACCTGATATATTCAGATATATTCAGATGAATTGATTTTGTTGTTTTCGGACTAAACAGGATGAGGCCAAATGAGGCCAGATAGAAACTTATACACATTCAGATGCAAACTGACAGGACCTTACAGGACCGTAAGAAAATCTGAGAAGTGGGTAAATTACAGGTTTGTTTTGGATCTGATTTGATCCTTATAGAGTCTGATATAACCTGATAGGCCCCGACCAGCCCAGAGCCAGTTCTCACTGGGGTTGAGGCCCAGTGAGAAATGGATCCAGAGAAATCTGAACATATCTGAGTATGTCAGCTTATGGTCTGACATCACACAAATCAATTATCCATTCATAACCTGGCTTGTCTGAAATGTTCTGATATTGTTCTCTGTTCATAATCTGAATTGTCCAAAAAAATCTGATATTGTACTGGTATTTTCTTTACATGTAATCTGATGCTGTCAGAGATATGCTAAAACTATCTGAGGTACACTGATTCTGGTAATAACAAGGAGAATATACTGATCATGACAATGAATCAATCAACAAGTAGTCAACGTAACACAAAGAATTTTAAACATACCTTTTAATTGCTAATTGATGCGGGGTCCGTTTCAATAGTAGTCAGTTGGTTTACATTTCTTTTTGCCTTTGTTCGATTCCTCAACAAAATTTTATACTTCTAAAAAAAGAAAAACATGTTTTAATAGTACTTGCTTGTATGGGCTATTGCTAGCATAGCATGTCTGAGATCTACCTTGTCGCAAACTTGACAAATTGTTCATATATTTTTAATATTAATATTTTTTAATTATTCTTTTTAGCAATTAAAACTGTAGTTTTCATATGACCAATGTGAACGCTTAGGCAGTTTTGTCATGTGCAACCACTAGAGGGCGGCAGAGGTGAGGCTTAGCCCTAGGGAAGTTTTATCTCAATGACTGCTCTCTAGATGAGTTGTGAGAGTTAAAGAAGTGTCATTAATGATGACCCGAGTGCAGGTTGGTCAGGAGGAATACTATTTGTGTTTACATTAAGCCTATGGCATTGGTACCCTCAATATATCCAATGAATACAAATGACTTGCAGCCTGCTGAGTGAATCTGGAGCCACATTGGGTAGCCTTGGACACAGCTGACCAGCTGCAGAGTCCAAGTCCATTGAGAGTAAAGAGAAGTGTGCCATCCTCGAATGCCTCAAACAGCACATTGAATCCTTCTAAAAAGGACATCAGTCTAGACTAGTCATGCTTACCTCTATTGTTAATACTGCAAACCAATCCAGAGTTTATTTGTCATCCAGATTAATGTAGATGTTGAGTCGCACAAAATTCCCAATATTAAATTTGAGAGGTTTAGGCCTCACCACTATCTTTGTATTTTTTCTCCCTCTCTAGTTACTTGAATATGCCATAAGCTGCTAGCCATATTGCTTGTCAGAATGCAAGCATAAAATTTGGTATAATTATAGATTTTATCCTGCAATTGTCAAATTACTTAGAAAGCATATAGCTTCTGAGTAATCAGCAACATGCAAGACAAAGGCTATTAGAGCAAAGACTTCTTATAGTAGGCTACAAAGATCATACCAAATGAAATACTAGTCAATAGTCTGCACACTTGTTCTGAAAATGGCCCCACAGCTTGACAGCTTATAGACTCTGCTTTTCTAATAAATAAGGCAAGCAATGCCAATCTCAAAACCGTTGCCTATTACAGGTTGCTACTACAGCAATATATTGTTCTGTATGAGGATAGAGAAGTCAGAGACAAGGATTTAGAGGACATGAAAGAAAATGATGATAAATTTTATGCTATAGATGTTAAAAATGCAAGTAAAGTATTGTTTAACTCATATAGCATTGTCTTCTTCTAGCATATTCAGATAATTGATGTTTTCTGTTTTTGCTTTAAAAGGCCTGTTTTGCTTGATGGTTTTTTAAATTTCTGGTTTTCTATAACAATTGAGAAGCTCAAAGCAAAATACAGCATACCAGGCTTCATAGACAAGGCCATAGTTGCTAAAATACAGTTTTTAATCAATAGATTTAAGCTTTCACAGTCATTGTATAGTGATCTTCTATAGCCTGACATATCTTTGATATTGGTGCACTAGGCTAGATGCTTCTAGCTGCCCAAGTTGATAAAGGCTCTGATGCTAAAGACACTAAAACCCTCTCTCTACAACAGACCATTAACAAGTTTCTTTTGGAAATCTATTGCATGTTTGTTGTAAATTTGATATACAAGTCTCTGAATTTTTGCAGGAGCACCAAAAAGTTGTATATCAAGATTAAGACAGAAAATTGGCTGCAGATAACAGACAATCTTTACAAAACTCTTGTTCTCTCTAATATCTTTACTGATGTTGCCTGAAAAGTTATATTAGTCAACGAATAGGAAAAGAACTTAAACTAATTTTTTTCAAAGCCTAGTTTTAAAACTACCACTAGAATTACTAACTATTTATTGTGCTTTTACTACACAAAGTGGCTCTCATTTGTCAACAACTCCTTACATGATTAAAATATGGTTTTATAGACTTGTCAGGCTATTTTGCAACAAATTAAAAAGTAGAACTGGATTTCAGATACACAGCATAATAGAATATAACTAACATCGCTCAAGAGTCACATGCCTCTCTTTATTTATTAGTCTGACATCAAATTAAATGAAAAGTTAGAATATAACTAACATCGCTCAAGAGTCACATGCCTCTCTTTATTTATTAGTCTGACATCAAATTAAATGAAAAGTTACTGGATTTAGCTTCTTGAATCTTTATAAAACATGAGGCTGATGTAGTTTTCTTTAATAAGCTAAAGAAAATATACTATGTTTTGAGGTTAATATAAAATACATGAAGTAACAAGCATATTATATATTGAAAAAATGTATATTGATAGAGCAATATAAGATTATCTTCTCTCACATGTGCTCAGAAAAGTGAAGCCTTTTTATCTCACACTCTCTCAAATCAATTTACTTTCTACTTAAACTTACATTTTTATGCCACTAACTATTCAAGTAAATATAAACAAGTACATATTTATATAATTATTTTTTTTGCTTTCTCATTTGTTTTCAGAATCTTTGCAGTTACATCCTTATACTATTAATCAGGCAAGTAAATACAGATAAGTGCATATTTATAAAACTATTTATTTTGCTTTCTCATTTGTTTTCAGAATCCTCAAACTTATATTCTTATGCCACTAATAAACTAAGTAAACATGAATTGATTGAGAAAACAATGTGAAGAGTATAAAAGATGGGTCAATAATGATACATATCCTGCACAGAGGTGTAAGACTCATATAGCTTACAGATTAATGTAAAAGAGAGAGAAATGGACCAGGAAAGTCAGCTGTGGCAGCCAATTAACATACCTTTATCAAAGATGGAAGAACAAGCTGCTAGTGTCAAGGCATTTATTAAGTCTGTTAAACACTTTATATAACTATATTATAAAGCTGTTCATAGCTTCTTTAACATTCATGTAGATTAAATTGCTAGTTATCTTTTATATATATACAAAGGTTATTAAATATGTATTCATAGAACTTCTATCATTATTTGAATATCAACTCCTTTCTTAAAAATAAACTTCAAGTAAGCATTTGTGTGACACATTTCAACTTACTAATAAACAGAGATTTACAGAAAAAAAAAACTTTGAGCACTTGCATAGAGGTTAAGATGAATGTTTAGAACTGGCTTCAAGAAAATATGATAAATGCTGATACTTTCTAAGAAGGTCTTTTTTCTAAATCATGGAAAACTAGCACAATTAACATAGTTATACATATAAGCAAAATGCAAGGAATATGAGATATTTGATATTTAATTTTTTTCCATGCATAAAGCATGATATCTGTCTAGATACTCTTATTGTCTGTTAGCAAGCCTCAGAGAAATTTTCTTGTGCCCTCAGGTCTATAAAAATCATTACTTGCTTTTTTCTACTGTTTTCATGTAGCAGAGCTTTACTTTCAAAATACTGTTTTTTGTTTTTGCCCTGCATATTTGTTTACAAATTGTCCCTGTTTGGGCTTAAAAAATAGCCCAAGACCCACATTATCATAGATATCTAATAGCAATGGTAGAGACTCTTTCTATACACACCAGTAGGAATGTGGAGATTTTAGATAAATTAAATACAAAAAATAACATGTAGCTGTTTGTTAAGAAACAGGCATTAATGTAGAGTGGAAAACACTTAAGAAATATGCAAAGAGTTGCATTTAAAACTTGTGTAGCTATGAAATGTGGACTTTAATAACTATAGCATGGAAAGGATATTTGTTAGTAGGACTTTGATCCTGGCAAACACCAAATTGAAGATATGCATGGAGATGTTGCTAGCCAGAGATAGATCCAAATATGACAATGACAACAAAAGGTGGCATATATATTTTGACATCTTAGAATATCTCTGGAGATGCCAGAAAAGTCCATAACATGATTGTCATTACAACAGCTAAATGTTAGGAGTGCAATTTAGTATGAAAAAAACAGCTATTAGATATGAGAATCTGAAAGTATTATTTTATCATATATATTTAATAATACAGTTTTTTTTCTGTTCAGAATGCACTAAAGCCCAAAAAAGACAGAGATTGCTGGAAAACTGTAGTAGAAACAATAAAATTCAGAACTATTTGTCCAGGACAAATGATCCAAGTGTCCACAAAGATTGCTGGAAAACTGTAGTAGAAACAATAAAATTCAGAACTATTTGTCCAGGACAAATGATCCAAGTGTCCAAGTGTGTACTATGAGAGTCACAGCCATTTGTCCAAGATAAATAATCCAAGAATTCAAGTGTGTACTGCTTAAGTCAGAGCCATTTGTTCAGGACAAATAATTAAAAAGTCTCAGTATGTACTGTGAGAGTCACAGCCATTTGTCTAGAACAAATAATCCAAAAGTCCATGTGTGTACTGCTTAAGTTAGAGTTATTTGTCCAACTGTATACTATTTAAGCCAGAGTGTTTGTCCAGAACAAATATCTGTACATTTATTCTTTCTACCTTATTGTTATACTATATCTACTCTTTCTATCCTACTTTTATACTGCATATATTCTTTCTACTCTGCCTTTATCTTGTATTCATCTTTTCTACTCTGCCTTTATATTGCATCCATCTTTTTTATCCTATTTTTGCATTTCATCTACCCTTTCTATTCCATCCTACTTCTACACTGCATCCTTCTATACTAAAAAACTTGTACATTGCATTTTTCCTTCTTATCCTATCTTATTCTCTCTATTCTATTCTATCCAATCCTTCCAATCCTATCTTATCTTTACACTGCATCTGCTCTATTCTAAAAAACTTTTCAACCTGAGTTAGCACCCTAGTCAAATTTTCCTCAGATAACCTTACCTTTGATCTACTGCAACATGAACCTGCTACTATATATGCTAACACACAATCTATACAAGGAAAGTTCTATTCTACAAAAATACATACATTGATACCAACAACACTGCTTCCTGTGCATGGTACTGTACATCCAGCCTATCAGCCTGCTTCTTAGCTTTGTATTGTAGGTTGCCGGCATTTGTACTTAGCTATGAATTAGCACAGGTAGATAGCACAATTGTAACATTGTAACAGAAATCATCAACTCCCTGGGTGATTGCCGGGGGTCATTTATGCCAATGATGCCGAAGTCACATGGCAATTGGTGACATTTTCCCATACACAGTTGGACTTCTAATTAGAGGGGCAAGTAACACTTCGGGAAATCCCTGGGGTTTCTTGAGAAAAACCTGTTAGAAACACGTTATGTAATTTCTAAATTGTTTTTCTCAAGTATTACATAAGATCTATTTCGAAAAACAGAAAAAAAAAAGTTAAAGTTTCTCAATGATTTCACTTGAGATAAAGGAAAAAAATTTCTTTCGATTATTCCTGAGATACAGATAGATAAAATTAATCGTGTTTCTAGTGTTTTTCTCAAGAAGAAAGTGATGTTTACATTATTGTGTTTCTTTGTGAACACTTGTTGTATTTCTTTCAAGTGTTTTCAAGGGAAAATTCTTTGTTTCTCTCACAAAAAACGTGTTAGAAAAACCTTAAATGTTCCTCGGGAAACATAGATTAGATAATCTTTGAGTATTTCTGTAGAAACACAGATTAGAAACACCTATCGCATCGACGAGCGCGTCGCGCATCATACGATGCGCGACACGCTCGTCAACACTGCTCATCGGGTTCTGTGATGATCATACGATGCGACGCGCTCATTAAAATTTACATTTAAATCAAAAAAAAGAACAAGTAAAACGACATAATGGAATACAAGAAATGAGATTGTACATATGTAATGTAGAAAAAAAAAAGGCATTCAGTCAGAAAAAAATAAACGGCGAACGAAAGTAAATATAATTGCTAGCGGGAAGATGATGATAAAGGGAATCACAACGTAGGGTTGCAAAGAAATGATGATAGACAAAATGGCAATGCATCCAGAGCAAAAGGCCAAGGTCATAGACATAGCTATGAACAAGATGACGATTTTTGAGACTTCAGAGACCTAATTGAGTAAGGAACTCAATAACAAGGCTTCTGGAATGAGAGTGTGAAACTCACATCAAAGGTATACGTTACGATGTAGACAAAAGCCAAAATCGCCGAAATAACCGTTGAAACAACGCATAACCAGACTGTATACATGGCAAACCCGTTGGGAACAAAATTGTCCTGAGGTATTGCCAGGGCACCTATGATCGGGCTACGAAACGTTGTGTAAACATTGGCAATAGATTTTTCAAAGATAGAACCAACGCTCCCAATGAGAATGCCTATGACATCGCGAGAAGAACAGGACTAAGACAAATTTACAAGAAACTCCACATACCATAAGCAAGATTTGGAAGGAATAAGGCCGCAGGTCATTCATCGTCGTAGGGCGTGCCTCGGCAGGAAAGACTTTGGATAGGACAGAGCCTATGGACATGTAGGACATAAATTGTTGTAAGGTGATGGTGGCTGTCAAGTGAAGAGAGAGAAATGGGGGATGTTCTCGCGAGGCTGAGCTTATAAGAGAAAAATCAGGGTATATTCTCGCGCTCTAAGATGTCTGCCCATTGCCCTTCCTCCTCCCTTCTTTCCTGCCAGCTCGTCGACGGCCAGGACCCCAGAGAGCGTCCAAATGCCCTCTCTCAGTGTCGACGCACCAGAACGAAGCGTCGTTGGCGCTTCGTTCGGCGTCGATCGTGCTTGGGACTGCCCTTTACCTACTCCTTCCCTCCTTCCTGCCAGCTCGTCGCCGCTCAGGACCCCCAGAGAGCGCCCAAATGCCCTCTCTCAACATCCACACACCCGAACGAAGCGTCGTTGGCGCGTCGTTCGGCGTCGTTCGTGCTGGGGGCTGCCTCATCCACCCCTTCCTCCTCCCCTCCCTCCTGCCAATTCATCGACGGCCAGGACCCCCAGAGAGCGTCCAAATGCCCTCTCTCAGCATCCACGCACCCGAACGAAGCGTCGTTGGCGCTTCGTTCGGCGTCGTTTGTGGTTGGGACTGCCCTTCACCCACCCCTTCTTCCTCCCTTCCCTCCTGCCAGCTCGTCGACGGCCAGGCCCCCCTTGTGGTTGGGACTGCCCTTCACCCACCCCTTCTTCCTCCCTTCCCTCCTGCCAGCTCGTCGACGGCCAGGCCCCCCAGAGAGCGTCCAAATGCCCTCTCTCAGTGTCGGCGCACCAGCGTCTAATGGCCTCCTCCGCAATACAAAGTGAATCAAGCAGCGCAGAGCTCCTCGTCTCTGCCACACGGGGGTTTGACTATCTCTTCTGCAACGACCTCAAACGTGCCAAGGAGCATTTCGCGGACAAAGATGACCCGTATCACCTTCTCGGACAAGGCGTATGTGCGTTCATGGAGGCTGCGCTTGGTATGGAGGTGTGTTCATGCCCCACTTCGCTGTATTTTCGACGGCTCAGATTGGAGTAGACCGGATTGCTGGCAGAGGCATCTAGATGTCTCAGTCTATCTGAAGCGGGGTCAAAGCGCCAGATGAAGAACGCTATCAAGTCGACTACGAGACAGCGCTTTACGCCAGGGTTGGAGTTTGAGATACTGCAGACCCTCCGCACGTGTATGTCGATTGGGAGCAGGCCAGCGTGCGCGTCGTCCTCAAGGCCCCACGGTGTGTCCACTAACGTTGGCGCCACATATGAGCACTGAATCCTTTGGGTATGGCAGGATAATCGCCACTTTCTACCTGCTAGATATCTCTTCTACTAGCTATTGCCCGCAGTCATGGGAGTTACGCGAGACTTGGCATCAGGGTATGGTCTACACCGCGTTACGCGACGCCAACGAGCTCGAGAGACACATGATGGCCATCTGTCCTCAGTGGCATCTAGCACGTATGTAGTTCGTCCTGATTTACTGCGCCACACTCACGTTTCGTAGTGCAATATCACCTCTTCTGGAATCAGGCAATAGCGTTAATTGACCCAACTGACGCGCTTGGTCACCACCAGTTCATTGTACCCAGAAATGGATCCCTCAATTCTTCTGTAACCAATGCACAGCCTACCAGGATTTCTCCGTTTTACCACTTTCGCAACATCACACGCGTCAGTTGCTTCGTCTGCCGCGTTAACGTGCCCAACTCTACCACAGGCCTTGCGAATGCAAAACGCTTGGGCCGTAACAATTTCCTCCGCACTATCGCCCTCTGCCGTGAGCATGACCGCCGCCCAACTTCTTACTGCGGAATGTGCCTGCGTGCGGCACCTGCGTACGATGCTGCGCTTGTCGGTGCACAAGCAGCAAACGCTGCCCAGCAGGAACATCTCATTGGCGTTATCGACAACGATGACAAGGAGACTTTCCCGAACGTTGAAGCTACCTGTAGATCATGCCGTATCGAGTGGCTGTGGAAGCGCGCAGGCGAGACTCCCGGAGATCGTGAAGCGATTGGTGGACACAGGTTCGAATCCAGCGACTGGGAGACACGCAACGTCGTCGACTCCTTCCTCGACCTAGCAGAAGGATGCATCAAAGATGTCCTTTTCCTTGCTCGCGAGAAGTTGTGGCTAAAGAAAAACACTCGCCTTGACTTCATGCTCAAGATGCTGAAAAAGACAAACAAAATCGACAGTGAAGGCCTTTAGGGCCTCGAACGCTATGAGGAGGAGGAAGAGTCGAGTGACAGCGAGGAAGACATTGAACTTTTGCAGATGGAAGAGGCCCATGTGCGTGATATGGCACTGGGGGATTGGGCTAGGGCTCGGATACTCGATGGGCACTGGATAAGTCCTGCTGACACGTGGTATCACCACACGATGAATGGGTACAAGGATTACGTGCCGGCCGTCCACCCCTGTCCTTGGACGTGCTCTCCGTCTTCCGATTCAGGCCAGGACGATGAGACAGGGGTGCATCCCCTACCTTCTACTCTCAAGGGAACGATTCCGCCAACATTTGGACTCTGTGAGCAGGCGTTCAGTGCTCATCAGCGCCAGTTGAAGGAGATCCTGGTCCCGCCCATGCGTAATTTCGTGCGCAAGATAGTTATTGAATGTCAGACGCCCGGGATGGGGTACGGACGTGGGATAGAAGATCCTGCGATTAGGGCATCGAAGATGTCTATGGAGGATGTCTTATCGGAGTTGAGGAACGAGGAGGGCGTGTGGCTTAACGGACTCGACTGGGTGCAACGGAGAATGAATGATTCTCAGGAGCGAGACTCGAAAAGGAGAGATTCGAGTACGACTACGATGGGAACAGATAGCGATGATTCTTCGACGTCGAGTGGGAGCCGGTCTTCGAATGAAACAAGCCCCGTCATGTCGACGACGACACTGCAGACAACACCATCGCCCCCACCCCCACCGATAGATGATAAGAAGGACGAAATTATCACTTCAAATACTACGCCTGCTCCTGCGCCGGTTCCTGTGATGATCTCTATCGACCCCGTAGAGGATCCGCCGAGGCCCATTCACACAGTGCCCTACATTCCATCCACCGCTCTCCACTTACCGCCATATACCATGGACGCGCTTAAATCTGTATGCCCCCCTCTTCTACATTTCTCGTTTAGATCTAATTTTAAATTGTTATTTCACCCAGGCTTGGAGAGAAGCCTGCGCTCCCCTATATCGCTGCAGATGCTCCATCTGTCTACGTGCTGCAGTTCGTGCGCATGCCAGTGCCCATCCCCAGCCTAGAGTGAAAGTTGTTCCTTCGCAAATACCAACCGCGCCAGAACCGCAACCGGTCAAGCTGGAGGAAGTTATTGATATTGATGGGGAAGGTGAAGATGAAATCGAGCATGATGTGGATACGTACGATGAAGATGAAGAAAACACGGAAGATTTGATGGAAGAAGAAGTGCGCGAGGTCTAAGGGTTTTAGGAGTTCAAGTCTACGTCTGCATCGGACGGGAGCGAGGTTGTGGAAGTCGATTCGTCGGAGGAGCTGTCTTCCCCGGCTCTCCCGACTGTTGTCATTCCGCGGTCTAGAAAGCGATCCAGTGACGAGCTTGATATCGATGTTACGCACGAACGCGATTACTACGACATGACGGATGGTCTATCGCTGCGTGGTGGGACGCCTCCAAAGAGAGCGCGGACGGACGAAAATAACTCACCTGCATATCAGCTTACAACCACAAACGGGGCAGACGTCCCCCCATCGGCTGCGAAAGCGTAGCTCGGAGGAGCTAGACGATCTCCCGAGGGATCAGTTGTTAGTTAAGAGCAAGAAGATGAAGGTTTCCAGTGATGGGACGCCGTCCTCGGTCTGCGAACTACCGTCTGAGTCCCCGCCTCCGACGACGACAAGCAACGTGTCTCTGTCAAGGCCTTCATCTGTCCCGCTTTCCACCTCCACGCGCACCAGCGACACATGATGCCCTAGTCGATTGATGTCATCACGGGTGTCCAATTCTATGAGGGGAAGGAGCACAGGTACATCGATTACCCTGTCATGGATGTGCTGCAGATGATGGGCCGTGCATGTCGGCCGAGAGAGGATGAACGGAGCCGTTGTGTGTTCATGTGCCAACAGACTCGGAAGGACTTTTACAAAAAGTTCTTGGCAGAAGGCCTGCCGATTGAATCGCACCTGCCAACTCGCCTTCTGCACGACTACTTCCTCGCTGAGATCGCTGTCAAGACGATCGAGAATAAACAGGATGCGATGGTAGGTGATATGCCTGGTTTTCTAGTTACCATTCTAACCTTCTGTTCTGTAGGATATCTTGACCTGGACGTACTTTTATATGCGGATGACACAGAATCCCTTTGACTGCATCCGGTGCACCCATGAGTTTCGCCCGAAGCACTTTGGCTTGCATCTTGTTTAGGGAAGATGGGGACAACGCACGGTGTTGTGGAGCGGCTGGAGGTGGTGTAATCCCCACCGGTTTAGTGGCACCAGTGCCGCCGGAAAGAACCAAACTATTTCTCTCCACCTTTTCCGGGCCCACGTCTGCGCCACCCCCTGGCATTCGTACTTGACTTCATACTCTGCTTCATGTTGCTCGCGATCTTCCCACTCGTACTCGTAGACGCACCCATACTAGTGCTCGCAGCAACACTCGTACTTGACCTCATCTTGACCACTCTCGTCGTCGTCCTAGTCTCAGCCGCGACAGACAAAGGCAAAGGCTCCGTCATAGCCCTCCCCCTTCTCACTACTCTCCACACCCACAACAAGCTTGACCGATCCCCCTTTCGGACTCGCAGGCGGACTGACGAACCGCCGGGGCGGGCTCACGCTCACTTTCACTCTCCCCGACCACACCGCCCACCGACGTAGAACCCCGCGCATCTGTGTCGAGTGAGTAAGCTTATGGGCATGTCAGCCGTGTCAAGATTTCTGCTTGTGAACAGGTGACTGTTCCTTGGGCTATCCCACATCGAGTGGTGTCTGTTGAAGTCACCTACAAGGACCTGGTTGATAACCTCGTTGTCTTGTGCCCAGGCCTGTTAAGCAGAGGTCGGTTGAAATATATTTTGATAGAAATATCCGACACATACCTGCACAATGAGATTGACGGTATTTTCAACCACCAATTGTGCGATCTTTCCGGCTGGCTCGTTAAGGATGAGATCACAGTGATCCTAAAGCTTGTGACTCGGTCAGCGTATCCATCAAGCAACGCTGAAAGGCTTGCTGGTTAACTGTCTTGACCTTTACATTTGAATCAAAGCCAAAAATAAGTAAAAACATACTAGAATACATGAAATGAGATTGCACATATGAAATAAAACGTTTTACGGCAGTAAGTGGAAAACAATAAGGCATTCAGTCAGAAAGATATAAACGGCGAACGAAAGTAACATATAACGGCCAACAGGAAGATGATGATAAAGGGAACCTCGACATAGGGTTGCAAAGCAATGACAATAGACAGAATGGCAATGCATTCAGAGCAGATAGCTGCAAGCAAGATGATGATTTTTGAGACTTCAGAGACCTAGTTGAGTAAGGATCTCAAGGACAAGGATTCTGGAATGAGAGTAAAACTCACGTTGAGAGTGTACGTTATCGTGAGCATGTCCAGCTTGGCAGTAAGCATGATCTTCTCAGCTTCAACAACTTCCAGTCGAGTTCTGGCATTGATCAATTCGGACTCCACTTTGGCTTTGTACTTGGTAGTCGAAACACGGGCTGCAGATAGAATGTCCTCTACAGACGCCTTATCCTGCCGCACCTTGTGCAATTCCTTCTCGGGGTGAGCTATTGTGCTTGGAAGGAAAGAACAAATACCAACGTCCTTTAATTCTCGAACTTCATTCTCCCTTCCTTGAAGCTTCTGTCAAATATGACAAGTGTAAGCAAATGGAGGTCACAACAGAATGAGTTCAAACTCACTGCTGACAACGACGAAGCAATTGCGGAATTTGTTTGCATATAAGTTGAGAAGTTTGTTTGCATAGCTGACAATTCGTTGCATAACTGGTGAATGATATTGTCCTTGGATGAGACCTCCGTTAAAGCTTGCCGTTCGAAAGCATCCTTGTGGAGCTGAATGTCGTAGAGATCCTTTTTGATTTGTGACAACTCAGAAGTGAGGTCTTGAATGAGACTATCCTTTGCCTCAGAAGCCTGATTGGCGGCTGCCTAGAAAAGCTGATTCAATAGGCGTGATTATAAATAATTTAAAGGGGCCATACCTCCGCCTGTTCTAATTCATACCTGATATGTGCTGATGACACAGCTTCAGCATCAAGTTTGTTGGAAAGTTCGACTCGTAATGCTTGGACCTCATCCAGTTTCAATTGATTTTCTTGTAGCTCCGCATCTCTCTCCAGAGTCATTTTAAGCAAGTTTTCGTTAGCTGCCTGAAATGCAAAGCTGCAATGAGAAGGGATATATTATAGAGCAAGTACAGAGATATATACCTTTAGATTGAGTCTCATAGATTCAAGTTCGGCATTGAAACCGGCCACGAGAGCATTTTTTTCGCTGTCAGTCGCTTCCAGTACTTCTTGCAACTCTGAATTGGTGACCTTAAGGTTAGCTTCAAGCTCCGATAAGGACGCAGCTCCAAGTTCGAGCTTGGCGGAAAGTTCGACCCGACTTGATTCAGTCGCGTCTAATTTCAACTTATTTTCTTTTAGTTCCGCGTCTTTCACTTCAATGATTCTAAGCAAGCTCTCGTGGACTGTCTGAAGTGCAACGCTACAATGAGAAGAGGTTATATCATAGAGTCAGTACAGAATGATTGACCTTCATAGATGCGAGTTCGGCTTTGAGATCAGCCACGAGAGAATTTGTTATGTTTAGCACTGTCTGAAGTGCAACGCTACAATGAGAAGAGGTTATATCATAGAGTCAGTACAGAATGATTGACCTTCATAGATGCGAGTTCGGCTTTGAGATCAGCCACGAGAGAATTTGTTATGTTTAGCTGGTCTTCGAGCTTCATATTGAGAGCATCTTGTTCGTGGCTCATCGTGTCCAGTTTCGATTCCATGCTTTGCAATTTGTCTCTTGCTTCCTTGAGCTCAGCTTCGAGATCGGCCTTGAGAATTTAAAGCAGCGGTGAGAAGAGAACATTGTGACGATTGTAGAATACCATCCATACTTGGAGAGCAACCTTCTCATAGTTCAACGCAGCCCGCTCACGTTGGAGAGCGTCCCTATTGTAAGAGATCACTTCGATGTCATGGTCTCTCTTTA
Source organism: Macrolepiota albuminosa (assembly GCA_027475525.1). Classification (NCBI taxonomy): domain Eukaryota; kingdom Fungi; phylum Basidiomycota; class Agaricomycetes; order Agaricales; family Agaricaceae; genus Macrolepiota; species Macrolepiota albuminosa. The sequence continues at coordinate 1,397,833 of JAMWFC010000054.1, read as the reverse complement.
CAATCTCCTTAAGCGCTTTGTTGAGCGCCTCAGCGAAGATGAGAAGAGATGCAGTTGTTAAGCAGTCTAGAATATACCTTCTGGCGACCTTTCAACAACACGAGGAGATCATCTTTCTCCTGCACAAGAGTGTCCAAATCGGTCTTCATCTTCTGAAAGTCAGCATCTCTCTCTTCGGTCTTCTCCGACTCCCTAATTTCCAGCTCCTAAAACGCACAAGGGTGAGAGAAGACATAACAACAAGTGGGATGCGGCACACCTTTAATGCACGTTCGTAAGAGGATTGTCTGGCCTCTGACATCGCTTCAATGGTCTTGATTTCGCCTTGCGACACGGTCAATTTGTATTTAATCCTATTCAGCTCAAGGTCTTTTTCCTCAAGCTTTTGCTGGAGATGGGCAATCTCGCCATTGACTTCAGTCCCATTGATGCCATTGGCGCAAGAATTCTGGGCCAATCACGTCAATATATTACTGGGATGGATGGGAGAGAAAACGAACAGAAGCAAAGACGCACGAAGCAACAATATCGTCGTCGTCGCCTCGGGCGCGCTTCCGTGATCGTGAAGGGACGCCAACATCGCGATTCATATCAGCGGCCGGAAGCGGCGTATAAAACGGGGGATCAGGTTTCATAGCTACAGTTTCGCTGTTGTTGATACCAGGGAGCTGAAGACCAATCATGGAAGTCGAAAATGTTTTATAGCGTCTTCGAGCAAGGGGAAAGTAATGTCACCAAACTGAAAGGGAGATATCAAACACGCTTATGACGAAAGGGAGATATCATACACGTTTACATTCCGAACTCCGACTCTTTGTCGATGTCTCCAACCTTTTGTCAATATATTGAAAGAAAGAAAAGGGCTTTGATAGCTCACCCACGCGCTTTGTTTCCCGTGCATGAACACGCTCATCTCTTGCAAACACGCTAATCGCCTCGCACTCGTATCGAAAAGGGACGAGTGTGTAACGAAAGAAATGAAAGAACAATTGAAGGCCCCAAATAGATTATGTAATGAACCAGGACAAAGGGGTCTTTGTCCTAAAAGCTGAATCAAATGCCAAAGCAGCAAATGCCAAAGCATGATTGTGGAGATAGACATATAATCATGGCGTGAGGGCGGCATGTTCTTGACAAATTTCCAATCCGATATGAGACTTCACGTCGAGAGACCATATCCTCTGCATTCAGCTCGCATTGAATTCATTACACTTCCACCTCCGCCATTCCCGCCAACTGCCGCGCGTATGGAGTTTGGACCGGACAATCCAACTGCGACAGTAGACCCGGAAGCTCCGGACGCCAGCAGCGAACCTGAGGACGAGCCTCCTCAGAATCTAGAGACTCCCCGCACTCGCAGCAGCGTCAACAGGAAGATACCGAGGCCTCATGGTGAGCCAGGAAGACCAAACAGCGGAGGTTTCAACCTTGCAACCGAGCTGGCTAAGACCGGCTGGTCTAAAAAGTCTGTCGAGCAATTAGCGGTGCGTCCTTGACTTCGAGCTTTTATTTCACAATTTGACAGCTCTGAACAGGAAACTGTTCATGCCGTTGCTCAGGAAAGGCTGGATTTAACCAAATGCTACAGGAAGCAGGACAAGAGAGATGTCAAGAAGATATGTGACGAGGTAAGCGGTGGCTGTTCGCCATTTGAAAGGTCTGACTGGTTGTATCAGATGATCAAGGATAAGAACTGGCCAAAATTAAAGGATTACGAAGACTGCTGGCCAGTACTTTGCATTTTGAAGACCAAGTTGAAGAACGGGGCTGCAGCGGCCCGCCGGAACGAGCTGAGGGACACACAGGCGCGAATGCAAGCCATTATGAACAGGAGGGGAGTGAGTCCAAATCGCGAACAGTAATTAGAGATAGGATATAGAAACGCAGTTGTTGTAAACCACGCGTCACTTTTCGAACGATTGAGCTTTTCCATGACAATAAATGTAGCAGTGTCCTCGTAGCCTAGCTGAAGAGAAGGGAAATGGAAAAATAACAGAGAACAGAGAACATAAAAGGAGGCATACCTTTATGGCGACCCTCCAGAGACATGTCACTCCATCGAAAGGTATACTGACACTTTGATGAGGTGATTCGCCGAACGAAAGTTGTTTACTGCGAGAGCGGGCACGAGCACGAGCGAGTAAAGCACCCCATTCTATATCACTGTCCACTCGGTCCTGTTCGACGGCAAGTAAATGATGAGAAAGACTTCGATCCAATGCGACAGGTGAACTGTCTTCGATAAAGTCATATGTAATCCATACATCGTCAGCCATAGGTATATAGAGCGTCTGCATAAACTACCATTGTTGTCTTCCTCTTCCACCTCAGGGTCTTCTTCTTCATCGACTTGAGCCTCAATGTCTAGAAAATGATTCTGTCAAGTAGTGTATCAGTAATGTCTCCAACCTCAATGCTTCAAACATACCTCACGTCTAACCTTCTTCTTTTGACGCACATCTTTGCCATACCTTTTCGTTCCCGGTCAAGACACTGAAGATATCGTTGCCATTAAAAGTCAATCTCTAACTAGTCAAATAAATCAATCTATATAATCATAATCCAACAGTTGTTGCGGGGGCCATACGTCGGACTTTGAATGCAAATGGCGCCTATCTAAGCAACCTCGTAACTTGAGGGTGGGTTTCTGACATTGAAACTGGTCATGTGCCACTCGGGGATTCCCGTTGATCACAAGGGGAAGTTGGACTTGGTTATATTTTCTGACGCCAGCCTGCCACATGTATATGTTCACTTCAGCCCCTTAATTTACGTATAATGGATTGTCATTAGAAAAGGACACGAAGCACAAGCAGCGCGGATATGTTACTAGTAGTGAGAAACAGGGTAGATAGATAGTTAATTCAGACGAGAACGCTTCCTGTGCAATGCGTATATTAACACAATTATTCGAAGAAGAGTAAACAGATACTTACTTGGAAGTAACAGTATCATCAATAGAACGGTCATCCGTGGAGGAACTCGATGAGCTGGATGATCTATTTCGAGAACGCTTGCCAGGATTACGAACCGAGCGCCTTAAGGGTGACACGCCTTCGACCTCAGGATCAAATTCTGAGGGTCCACGAGAGACGGGTTTACAGGAAGAAGACCTGCTTATTGGCACCAAAGGCAGACCGAAATTTTGAGCAGTAATGATGTCTCCCGCAACCAGTCCGTCAGCGTAAGGAAAGCCTATATACCAATGAGCAACAAGAAATATGAGATGAAGCAACAGGTCACCTACCAAATCCAGAATTTCCGACCTCCTTGACGACATAAGCAGGACCCGGCCATGAAAAAGACCTCTTAATATCAGGTGATAAAGGCTGGCGATACAAATCCCAGGCAAATCCATCCTCAAGGCATAACTTTACGGCCTGCGCAACACGGGTCGGTTTGAGCCCCGTTTCCTCCCCACGATGTCCTGCTTTCCAGGCGAGAGACTTTAGAAGAACCAACATACTTGCTTGATGGGCGAGGAAACGACAGTAGATGTCGCTAAATGCCACATCTGTATGCAGGAGACCTGAGGGACCATCGAAAGACCGTGTATTAAAAAGCCAGTGGACGAGTTTCCTTGCACGATATCTCAACTTGATCGACGCCTTGAACAATTGCACGTTTTCTGCGTAATCCCAATTAATCAGAGCGCTACAAAGTTCGAAGTAGATGCAAAGGGACAACAGTCCCAGAACACCTTTCCATGAGGAGATATCAGGTAGGTGTTCGGTGTTACGTTCTGGTGACATGTCCAATACATCACAATCACTTTAGGGAAAGGAGATTAATACTCACTGAACTCGGGAGGGCTGTCCTCAGTGAGTCCACGGGTGTAATAGGTGAGAAGACGACAAAGACAGGAATGCGAAGCAGACTTGTGGTCGGCGTTGGTGATCACCTGACTGCTCACAAAATGGTGATAGATTCCAGAAATAGAATCCATCAAAGTCGCCGTACAATAGAAATGGCCACCTTTACAAATAGAGGGAACAGGAGTGAATACTGAATGAGGTAAATTAGGTCTCATTATACTATTTAAAAGTCAATAAAAGAAGCGTATCAGCAGAAGAGGTACGTACAGCGTACTCCCCGGACCAAAAACAACCAGCTCGATATTCCATAGATGTTCATTCGAGCGAACAAAATCGTAGTCGGCGGTGAAAATATCCACGGATCCAAAATCATCAAAGGAGCCAGACTTAGGGGTCGCTATGAACCACAATTTCGTTCCGGTTTCGACTTGTACAAAGGAACCAAACCCGTTGGCATCAATGTGCCAGTAATGATGTGCGGAGCTAGTAGACGCTATCGCCCACCTCATGTCAGAGACGGGATACACTTCAGAATATGGACAGTAAGGTCGTCCCTGTACTTCTTTCCAAGCGACAAGTTCGCTTGAAAAGGGTGGCACAACAAATGTATCCTGAGAACAAGGTAAATGAAGCGCACTTAGAGCCCTAGGATGCTCCATTCGAAGACTGCGTATCAGGTCATATGGGGTACCTCGCCGAGTTCGCGCGGGACCAAAGGAAGTAAAATCTGGGAAGAACATGCATGAGATCAACAAACGAAGCAAGAATACACTATAGTCACCATGTAGAGTTGTAACAACATCAAGAGAGCACACGGTGGACAAGGTGTCTGCATCAAAAGCAAGACAATCATGAGGCTGATTAACCACCAGAATACACGCGTGATCAGTAAAAAACTCCATGACATCCATCGGGCTCAGATTAACATATTCATAATGATCGACTATCTTTACCATAGAGCGTCCATTTTGTCTTCGACAAAGAGCCGCATCAAGTTCATAGAAAAATTCTAGGTCCTCAGCGAGCTGGCAGATAGATATCAATACAATAAATGGCATACAAAGATAAACATCAACTAACGTGGAAGGAGGGAGTAAAAGAGAACGTTTCTGACGAGCCGCTAACTGTGTACTTGACAGGGCTATCCCCTTGAATCAAAGGCTGGCTGTGTGTCAAGTCTAGCGGTATATCTCCGTTTTCAGTATCCTGCACGGAAGGTATAATGCATGAGATAAAGAAAAAAACGGTAAGAGGTCCACCAACAGTGCCGTCAAGCAGATTATCCATGTCAATACTAGACGAGAGATAATTCTCTTCGATAGGATGCTTCTCAATCTTAGAGCGAGACTTTCTGGAGCGAGACTTTCTGGAGCGCCAGCCCTGGGTCTTCCTGCTGTGGGAGATGGTTTTGGTCGGTGACTGGCTAGATGCCAAAGGGGCAGAGCTAGATTTAGAAGTTGACGTATGCTCAAACCTCCTGGTGATTCGGGCATCAACAGATAGATCAGGTGCAGAACCGTCAAACTCGTCCTCGTCGAATTGAGAAGAACGTCTTGAAGATCGAGGGTCAGGGGAGGTTTCATCTACATACGGAAGAGGTGTAAACTGTTAGTAGAGATTGACAAGTAAGTTCACGTTACCTCGAGGGCAATCAAGATCAGGTTGAATATCAGAATGTGCAGTCACCACATCGGAGGACGGAACAACAGCTTCTTTCTGAACAGATTGGACCGCAGCGCTTTCATCCACCACGTCAGAAGTTGACGTAGATCGAGGGTCAGGGGAGGTTTCATCTACATACGGGAGAGGTGTTAACTGTTAGTAGGGATCGACAAGCAAGTTCGCATTACCTCGAGGGCAGTCAAGATCAGATTGGACGTTTTTTTGTTTACCGAAGGACGATGGAAAGGGAGCATCATCATGCGAAATTTTATCGGCAGGTTGAGAGTCGGAACGATACAAAGATGTCGAGAAAGATGGAGAAGCGGAGAGTTGAGTAGATAGTAAGTGTATAGACGAAGAATTACTACCCAAATCGAGTGGGAAGATGCCGTCTGAAGATGGAGCTGATGGCCCTAATCTGCCGAGGTAGTCTATCTCGGTCATATTTTCGGATGCAGAAGAATTGGACCCCGTTGCAGAAACTTCCTTGGAAAGAAGACTACCGTTGATGGGTACAGCAAAACGGGCACTGCCTTCACGAGACAAAAAATGTCAGCATCAGTTAAATCAGCAAGAAAGCGAGCCTACCCCTCGGTAAAGTCACAAGAGGTATCCACACAGGTGCATCATCATTAGCAATGGAATCAAACGAGAACAATGCAGATCTAAGTTCATCAACCAGATCGCCTCCGCAGGCAGATCTGAACAACAGCCTCCAAATGGTGTTTTCGGCTTTCCTTACAGCTGCAGGTCGTTCAAGTCGGCCGATGTTATTCCAAAGCTGATAAATATGAAAAGAAGAAGAGTTTATACTTGTTGCCAATGCCATTTGCTATGGGACGCACCGCGAGAAGGGCATCCTTGCCTACCATATCGCAATATTCTCGAGATGCAAGGAGTAAGAGAGGAGAAACAGTGAGTGCAAGATACAACGTGTTATGCATGGAAATGATACATTTCCGCGACGATGAGTAATGGCGAGCGCGCACATGCTTCAAAACTTCGCGGTCTCCGCTATCACTGGTGCCGCATTAGTTTTATATATATATTAGGAAGGACAGCGACGACTCACTCTGAAATTAACAGTTCCTCAACCGCCGACACGTCTGTAGGAAGGCTAAGATTGCCCTAACCACGGGTTAGAAGTAAATAAATAAGCCGAGGATCAAATATCAATATCACTCGCCTTGAGCAAGCACCCGAGATGGACCGCCGCCGATGATAAATTGATGATAGTTGTAGCGGCATCTCTTTTCGAAGCGCACCTAGCCATGTCTGAATACAAACGAACCAGGGAACTTGCAGGACTGTATGGCGATGACAAGGGCGCGAAGGGTTCGATTTCTTGAGATTCGCTTTCCAAATTAGGGACATGGTTCAAAATTTCCGTTTGCGCTTTTGCAAGGAAACTGTGGAGGTTGTTTAACACACCCAGAGGCTTTTAAAAGGGACTCAAATTCAGAACAATGTATATTGATTAGCGAGTATAAACTTACTATTTTTTGAGTAGCCGTGATGGGCTCTGCAGACGGAGAGGAAAGACGTGGTGGACGTCCAGAAAGTTGCAGATAAACATCAATCACTCGATAGGCCATGAGTGATTTGAATCGGGCTTCAGAAATCCTAAGGTTAGACACTTTCTGGGTATCCATACCACACAATGACGCCCGAAAAAGAGAATATAGGTTATCGACACACGGGGGTGCATTATCAATTTCTGCTTCTGAGAGACGGCGTGCAAGAAGCTGATATTGCAAGGGAATAACAGATTAACGTTAACAGCAGATGCAATGTTTCAACACGTAGAAACACATACATGAACATCAGAATCTGACGGACAACTCCTAGTAAGATCGGACTCGACGGATAGGTCTTCAGTGCTCCAAGGATAGGAAGAGAAGATGGGATTAGAGAGGCGTGTATGAGGAACGAGTGGACCCAAGCTCATACAGCAGAACACGATAATATGAAAAGGAATTACAACCCTCAATATCGTTGTCGAGAGTTGGATCGATTATATAAGCAGGTGCACCGATGATTGTTGATGACATGATGATGATGATGACGATGATAAATTCTATTTTTACCGCCGGCAAGCCGCTATGCAGGCTAAAAGGCGGGGTTAGAGTCTGTATCATACTCTACTCCAGGTATGTAGGGTAGTAATCTATTTGTCCGTCGCCTTGCGTCATGACGTTATGCAGTAGAACTCTCTTCGCATAGTTTTTGATGGCGTGTGTGATGATCACAACCAAATTTATGTACGCTGACATAAATCATTTACATTTTGGATCCAGGATGTCCATAACGGAGGGCAGGTTCCCCAATAAGCGATAAGCGCTAGGCCTCGAGGCCTCAAGGCTTCATCCATGGCCAATGACCCTCCAAGTCGCCCCCTTTCTCCAAATTCAATACCAGGTATGTTTTTTTTTTCAAGTTGACAACGTAATAGCTTCAGCTCACTTGTAGATGTCATTCTCAACATTACTCCTAACGTGCCCCATCGAAAATTACCTTCCCCTTTGACCGGCCACGACCTCATGGCCATGTTTCCACCAGCTCCACCCCAAATGACTGAAGTGTGCCGTCCGGCGAGTGGACTCTTTCAGAAACAAGAGCGTGCTTTTTTTGCTCGGGCTGGCCGTGAAATAGCCCGCTTTCAAGTCGAGGTCGACATTCAGAGGGAGGATGATTGATATCATTGCTTCTACTCAATACGACGCATTGTAAGAATAGGTAGATTGGTCGGAGTAAGAGTCGATTGAGAGGTATTCAAGAGGGTTTTCGTAATGCTACTGGTAGATGCAAGTGGAGCCAGTACTAGTGATGTTAATGGATTGTTAGTCAAGACCTTCGAGTTGAACTACGTTGTACTTTAACATATCTGCGTTGTTTGTGCTTCATGAAGTTTGGAAACATAACCATAGGACATAGGAGGTAGATAAAAGAGACAGGACAATTGACAACTCTGATCCTCCGTATGAAACTTCTAATATAGTTCTCGAGGACCTAGAAACTCGAAGAAGTGGTGCAATCTCCTGTGGGACCAAAGATCCCGTCTCATAAGAAGATAGGTCTCAAGCTTTCATTGTGTATTTGCAACGAATTTTCCACTTTTACTAAGATTGATATATAGCTATGCTGTACATATGGATGTATCTATGGCAATACCCCGCGGTAGAGTTAGTGAAAAAAACCTACTAAACAACCCCGCGTTATATATGACGAAGCGCTAATCGGTTCATAATTCTAGGGATAATAGAATGTTAGGTTTCTTGGAATATAGATTCGGCCTTGATGCGCCCGGCTTACAAACCTGCATAGTATGTATCGATCAAGGCACTCGTCACAGATGAGAGAGGATCCACATACCGTCGGACAGCGAAGTTGGAAAACATCGCATCCTTCCGCCTCATGCTGACAAATTCCTTTTTGACTCCTTTTCTGAGGACGAATATATCTCCTCGCCAAATTCGGGAAGACCATGGTTGGACGTGGTGATTGAGCATGAGGTTGACGTGATTTCGAAAGAAGATGTGGAATTGGAACTTTTTGTGCCCTCGGACAATGGTGACAATGGCGTGATGGATGGTTGGCTGAATTTCATGATGTTTCAGCAGATATTGAAGGTTGGGACGCCTCCCGTTCGAGTTAGTCTGACAGAGGACGCGCTTGACGACTGGTTGCGCATAGGACGTTCCGTAGAATCGGCCATTTAGTGACGTTATCCAATCCTGTGAACGTATAAGTGGCAAGGGACGATCATGATGAAGTGTGCCTCACTCTGGTTGTTGCGGTAAAGGGTTCGAGACTGTGGACCATCTTGTAAATACAGTGCGAATAATGTGAGACGATCAGCGTGTTGAAAGAGATGAGCGAGTTCTTGTGCAGAAGCAAAGCGCATTGACGAGTTATATAGTCCTTTTTCTTTGAGCATATCGACAAAGATTGGAGACCATGCGGCGGAGAAGCAAAGCGCATTGACGAGTTATATAGTCCTTTTTCTTTGAGCATATCGACAAAGATTGGAGACCATGCGGCGGACAAAGGGTCGGGAGTCGAGAACATAAGCGTGTTTGTTCTCTCTAAAGCCCGATTATTTCGATTGTTTTCTTTGACTCAAAAGGACTTTTCTTTCTATCTCATTTGAAAGGCAAAAGCGTGTATTTCTGTTCCCCGACGTACTGCAATATTTTCATCTGTGCGCACCGCGTGGTCCTCAGCAGCTAATATGCTCCAGAGTCGATGAGCTTCCTGTCACCATCCCCCAGCTTCTGCCGGTTTGAATGGTGTCATGGACACGCGGCGTGCCTTGATACGCGAACGTGATTGTGCCTTGACGTGCGGCGGTGTTCAGATCACCTTCAGTTCTCTTTCATATCTACTGCGACTGTTGGAATATAGGGACCGGTTTGTTCAGATATGCATATGGATGGGCAGAGGGGCTGCAGACAAAAAGATGAATCAAGATGACAATACTGGCAAAGTAGGTAGGGGAAAGGTACCAGCTCCGAGATTGACATGGTTATGAGTACGAGAACAAAGTAGTATATTTATGGTAAAAGATATGCATATTACACCCTCTTTACTGTGTTCCACCCAGAAGTCCCAATGAATTCGGGATTCGATCTGCTATCTTTCTGAAATTGAGTACATTTCAGCGTAGCCGTAGGTCGAGTTCTCCTTTCTCGTGTAAAGAGTAAACATTGATAACAGAGACTATCATTCTAAATGGGGTGCTTACATTATCATGATGGTACCTTCAGAAGGTTTTCCGAACGCGCGTGAACGTGTGTCGAGACATCTGCAAAAAAGTCATGCAGGACCAAACCCGCTCCTCCCACACGCCCTCCTCGCCCCCCCCCACAATCAAGAAGGGCCTACTCGACTTAAACACAGCTCTAAGCGAGCACACCCCAGACGCAGCTTCAACCCCACCTTCCAGCCCATACTCTACAATGGGCAGCCCGATCAGCATTGCCAGTACTGTCGCGGTCCTTGAGGTGTACGGAGAGAGGGCATTTTCGCCAGGAAGCCTAAATCACAATGTCCCCGAGTGGGTCGCCCTAAAGCTTAAGGACGATGATGACCAAATCTCACAAATTCGGTACCTAGGAGGAGGCGATGAAGTCTATCTATACCACACCAAGGGGGGACGGACATTCGAAGGCTCATTATCCGGGAGCCAGCTGAACCATGTGACTCCCCCCCTAACCCAATGTGGTTCTCTTTACGGACATTCGAAGGCTCATTATCCGGGAGCCAGCTGAACCATGTGACTCCCCCCCTAACCCAATGTGGTTCTCTTTCTGGGCTGAAGGAGAGCTGGAAAACGATGTAAAATGCATTCTGCGGGTCCCCATAGCATGGGTAATTGCTAACGACACTCTCAAAAAAACGTACTATGCAGGCATAAACACACGCCTTGCCCTCCCAGCTTTCGAACTTGGTCCAACTGACTTGTACGAGACATTTGGCTTTGAAGACCACGAAGTGGAGGAAATTCGTGCACTCGCAGCCATGAGGGGATTATTGTAGAGGGAACTATTTAGAAAGGAACACTCAAATCTATAGGCATCGAAAGTACATTAGAAAACAATATAGAATTCGACCACGAGTCCCATGGCCAGAATTTTTGATCTAACTTGAAATTTGTTTGCTCAGAGTTCATGTTTTTTTTGGCACCGTCCGTATGTAGGGCAATTAAGGACAGGGACTACAGATCTCAAAGACAGCAAGGGACACTAACAGAAACGGATAGACCAAGAGAACAATTTTATTGCTATTTGACTCAACACAAGGCACCGAAATCTCCTAAGCTGCCCTCTCCGCTCAATTTCTACCCCCGCTTCTTAGCTTAGTCGAAGGTGATATGATCAATCTACTAATTCAGGTTGTTGTGAATGGCTTGTGCCAAGACAAAACATGAGATAGAATAGCTTACAAACGTAGTCGATTACAGGCAGAACGATGGCAGATTGAGCATCAAGCCTGGTTTGGTAATGCTCAACGAGAGAATCGTACCACGTTGTGTTGTACATGTTGGCAGGAAGACGAGCAGGGATGTCTTCCGGCTGTCGTGATGTGATTTCCTCGCTGTAGTGGCGATATCGGGGCGGGGCACCTGGACGTCGGTTCCCGAGATGATTGGTGGTGGGTCTGTGTTCATCAATATGGTATAGAAGAGACGAAACTTGAGGGCTCCGCCAATTTTGTTTTTTAACCCTAAATTGGTTTCCACCATCGGACTCATCAGAACTCTGACCGTTGATTTCAAGGCGCGACACCATCTGTAACATAAGACTCCAACCTTCCTCTGCAACATTTTCTTCACAGACGGCAAGTCGAGCCTGATACAACTTCAGGGGATATCAGTGTCAACCCACCCATATAGGAAGATTATAATTACTTGACTCTGCCTGCGTCTCCTGCGCTTCTGCTGGCTATCCCGAGCTAAATCTTGTTCAACACGCCTTTGAGCGTCCTCCACATTCTCATCCTCCCGGGGTTGACACTTATTGTAAACTTTTCGAAGACATTCAATTCGGTCGAGGAAGTGACGTGCGACAACCTCCTCGCTGAGATTCCTGTTGTGATGTTTCTCGGTCACATATTGGGCAAAGACCCCCGCGAGGTGTATATTCCAAATGCATTCAGGGCTATCTAGGTAAATTCGAGGGTCTTGAAGACTCGGTCCCGGAGCAGTGTCGTCGCTGCAGAAACGCTCTACCTCATCAAAATTCGCCAGGATACGTGGGTAGGCATGGACAATATTGGCGAAATCACGATCCTTGCCGATACCAAGGATGCTGCACATTTCGGATCTTGTAATCCGCATGGCGGTGTTGCGGTCGTCAGAGCGAACAACCCGTTTTTGAGGAACTTTGAACGGGTATGTCTTTCGAACAAGTTTTTTTCTCCCGGTCGGGGTGGAGTTGTTTGTAAGTTGGTCAACAGCATTTTGGATTCTCGAGACTTGTTCTTGAAGGCTCCTGATTGCATGCTCCGTGCCGTCATGGTTGTCGCTGTCATTTTCAGTTCCAGAATTCATTGGGACTTCTGGGTGGAACACGGCAAAGAGTGAGAAACAGATTGTGCAAAGACAAAGAATTGATAAGAGTCCTTTCACGAAAACAAAGCAGCCGAAGATGATGGCATCATCCATATTGGGCCTGGCTTGTCCACTCAGAGCTCCCGACCCGAAGAAAACCACTCTTCTGGAAGGGTCCTTGCCCCATGCCACAGCCAAACGGGCGATTTTGCGATAGCAAACAGGCTTCACCGGCACCCATGGAAGTCAAGATTATATAAGCAGGTGCACCGATGATTGTTGATGACGTGATGATCACAACCAAAGTTATTTAATTGGGAATTTAATTTCATTTCCATTTTATTTATTACGTTAAGATTATATAAGCAGGTGCACCGATGATTGTTGATGACGTGATGATCACAACCAAAGTTATTTAATTGGGAATTTAATTTCATTTCCATTTTATTTATTACGTTAAGATTATATAAGCAGGTGCACCGATGATTGTTGATGACGTGATGATCACAACCAAAGTGGTTGGGAATTTAATTTCATTTCCATTTTATTTATTACGTTATGTAATGTTATTTGTCATTCGTCATTTATCTACGCTGACACTGGCTGACTGATCACTCACGCTTCTTGCTGGAGAAAGATGATCCCTAAACCCCCCACTTACACATCAGAAGGATATCCCATCTACAAACTACGTGGAATTTACCCTTGGTCAGAAGGTCGATTGGAAGTTCTCCGAGTATGTTTACACGCGTCATCTCATGAAGGTGGTAGATTTTTTTTCTTTTTCAGGAAACAATCCGTTCCGCCTCGAAGGAAATCCTCGTTAATGGTCAGCCGCCCCGCATGCAAGACACAAAGAGATGGAAAAAATTCCAGCAGAAAGCGAGTAACTTGAAACCATTGTTCTTCAAAGACTCATTCTTGAGTAGGTTGTCAGAGTAATTCCCGAACTCGAAGAATTTGAGGACTATTGGCCAATTTTTGTTTTCTTGAGAGTTCTTAGAAAAAATGAAAGGTTAAAGAAGCAAAGGGAAAGCGCCGTCGTACGCCGTATGACTGGACGTCGACCATCTGTTGGTTTGCCAAGGTTACAGAAGGGAAGGAAAAGCGACGCCTTCCGCAGTATGACTGGACCTAAAAGCGATGCCCTGTTGGTTTGCCAAGGTTACAGAAGGGAAGGAAAAGCGACGCCTTCCGCAGTATGACTGGACCTAAAAGCGATGCCGTCTGTCGTATGACTAGACCTCGACCCTCAGCATTCGTTGGTTTGCCATTACCTCAAAATATGTGATTTCAAAGCAACGGACGTGTCATTGGTGGCAGGTCAGAAGAACGACTAACCATTGATGCTGGTTGTGTAGTTTGTCTTTTCTGCAACTATACTCCAGACATCCCAGCTACTGCCAAAGCCCATATCCAGGTTTTTTCGCAAAATCAAGCAGTCATTGATGCTCTTGCTCGCTTGGGCATTGTCAATGACAAACATCTATCCATCTTGAATCACCTGACGACTTGGAATGCTGGGCCTGAACAGTTCATGGATAGTCTGTCTGAAGGTATGCTGAGCCCATTGTATAAGTTTTCCCTTCTTCAACACTTCGAACAATACTTTATGGTAAGCATTGGTTGGTGACTCAGAAGAGGTGTGGGGCTAACCTTCGACTCTGTAGCCCAGGGACCTGACATCGGTTTCTCGCGACATCAATTGTTGGAGTGGTTGCCCACATCATTCACGCGGTAACAATGATATTGATAGGGTTCCACTGAAACTCCGGAGATTACTCGAAAACTTTGGGATGGAGGAGCTTGCCCCGGTTTTTCATGCAGCGCATGTGACAAGTAGTGACGAATTCGACTTGCTGCATGCTTTGGATGAAACACCGCGGCTGGCTATCTTTGCTGGGGAACAGTTCCGACCCATGAGATCATTCCAGCAGTGGATGCTCAAGTTCATACTTTTGCATATTGATGTACTGGACCAATAGCTAACATGTTTCTCGCCCTCAAGACTTTTTTGGCATCTCTTGTTGAAGGATTCTCGCTATACTATACTTGCTTAAACTTATACTACGTATGGAATATGCATATCTTTTACCATAAAAATACTACTTTGTTCTCGTACTCAAATCGTTGAGCATTACCAAGCCAGGCTTGATGCTCAATCTGCCATTGTTCTGCCTGTAATCGAGTACGTTTGTAAGTTATTCTATCTCATGTTTTGTCTTGGCACAAGCCATTCACAACAACCTGAATTTGTAGATTGATCATATCACCTTCGACTAAGCTAAGAAGCGGGGGTAGAAATTGAGCGGAGAGGGCAGCTTAGGAGATTTTTGCCAGTATTGTCATCTTGATTCATCTTTTTGTCTGCAGCCCCTCTGCCCATCCATATGCATATCTGAACAAACCGGTCCCTATATTCCAACAGTCGCAGTAGATATGAAAGAGAACTGAAGGTGATCTGAACACCGCCGCACGTCAAGGCACAATCACGTTCGCGTATCAAGGCACGCCGCGTGTCCATGACACCATTCAAACCGGCAGAAGCTGGGGGATGGTGACAGGAAGCTCATCGACTCTGGAGCATATTAGCTGCTGAGGACCACGCGGTGCGCACAGATGAAAATATTGCAGTACGTCGGGGAACAGAAATACACGCTTTTGCCTTTCAAATGAGATAGAAAGAAAAGTCCTTTTGAGTCAAAGAAAACAATCGAAATAATCGGGCTTTAGAGAGAACAAACACGCTTATGTTCTCGACTCCCGACCCTTTGTCCGCCGCATGGTCTCCAATCTTTGTCGATATGCTCAAAGAAAAAGGACTATATAACTCGTCAATGCGCTTTGCTTCTTGCACAAGAACTCGCTCATCTCTTTCAACACGCTGATCGTCTCACATTATTCGCACTGTATTTACAAGATGGTCCACAGTCTCGAACCCTTTACCGCAACAACCAGAGTGAGGCACACTTCATCATGATCGTCCCTTGCCACTTATACGTTCACAGGATTGGATAACGTCACTAAATGGCCGATTCTACGGAACGTCCTATGCGCAACCAGTCGTCAAGCGCGTCCTCTGTCAGACTAACTCGAACGGGAGGCGTCCCAACCTTCAATATCTGCTGAAACATCATGAAATTCAGCCAACCATCCATCACGCCATTGTCACCATTGTCCGAGGGCACAAAAAGTTCCAATTCCACATCTTCTTTCGAAATCACGTCAACCTCATGCTCAATCACCACGTCCAACCATGGTCTTCCCGAATTTGGCGAGGAGATATATTCGTCCTCAGAAAAGGAGTCAAAAAGGAATTTGTCAGCATGAGGCGGAAGGATGCGATGTTTTCCAACTTCGCTGTCCGACGGTATGTGGATCCTCTCTCATCTGTGACGAGTGCCTTGATCGATACATACTATGCAGGTTTGTAAGCCGGGCGCATCAAGGCCGAATCTATATTCCAAGAAACCTAACATTCTATTATCCCTAGAATTATGAACCGATTAGCGCTTCGTCATATATAACGCGGGGTTGTTTAGTAGGTTTTTTTCACTAACTCTACCGCGGGGTATTGCCATAGATACATCCATATGTACAGCATAGCTATATATCAATCTTAGTAAAAGTGGAAAATTCGTTGCAAGTACATATATTTCACGTGACATGATCATTCAGCAGACGAATGCAATGCCTTCTTAGGTGAGTACTCCGCGAGAATTGTGCCATATAGTACGTTATTCTATATGATCAAGAATTTATGGAAATAGCAGTCGTAGAATGGAAGAAGCGGAACGACGGCACAGAAAAATGGTAACCGATGTTATTAAAGTAATACAGCGCCGGCGCACACCCAGCTCCTCTTCTACCCAAAGTTACTGAGTTGACACCGGAACAAAAAGTTACATGTAGAATGACTTGCTCCGGGATAAGAAGATTACGGCAAGTCAGTTACGCTGAGAATATGCCACCTCCTGGCGATGAGGACAATGAATCCTCCATGATTATTTGCTCTACGTCGCCGGTAGGCGGACTTTCCTCCACCCAGTGAGTGACAACCGTTACAGTCTGAGTTTCCAATCGCACAGCAGTGACCGTCTTGGTGACTACTTCAGGCTGAACGGTCACCGTGTGCGCAACAGAGAGAATCCCAGTCTGCTCTGCGCATTCCGAATGACCCGGGGCATCATTACTGATAACAAGGGCGGTTTGAGTAGATGCCGCCTGCTCCGCCGTTTCATAGACCGTTCGAGTAAAAACGACTGAAGCTTGGGCAGCAGCGTCTTGGGGACGCAGCGCTGCGAAGCGCGCGGAATTAAAAAAAAGGATGGGCTTAGGATAACAAATTCAATCCAGTAAGCGCAATCAGGAAACATCAAACTTACATTTAGGGATGAAAGGGCTAGAGCAGGAGAGAAGTATTGGATGGCAATTGCCAAGAATAAGAACAAGATGAGGCCCCGCTCTGCATTCCGGGACCAGTTTATCACAGGTGCCGCCGAGTGTGCAACAGTAGGCTCATTATAAGGTACGTTAGGCTAGTAAGGCGTTCCACATCATATACCGGCGGTTTGAGAAATGATTAGATCACTCGCTCACCTGCTTCGTCCACACTGATGCGCAAAAGTCGCCGGAACTAGATCCGCCGATAATGATGTGGAGACCGTTTGAGAGCTGTGCGGTGGCAACTGTCTGTATAAGCCCTGGAAGTCGGTGATAATGAATACTGCGTTACGATTAAATGGAAAGCTTACCTCTCGTGGTTAATTGTTGGATAACTTCTCGCGTCGCCATATCCAAAACATGGATGATTCCATGATCGTTCCCATAGACAGCAATGTTCCCATCTTCGGCCCAAGCGCCTTGGAACGTGACCTGCCTCTTGAATTGAACGGGAAGGATCGCCTCTGGTAGTGATCCTGGAAAGCGGTAGACTTGGGCGTAGCTTTCCGTCAGATTATGCACGAGAAGAAGGTCTTCGCGAGGAGAAAGGGCCGCGTGGCCGCTAGAACAAAGTAAGATGATAGCAATGGTGCATACGTGGAACGCACACAGCGCATGTTAAATATTTTTGCCAAAGGACCTCTGAAGTCTGCGCGTCTCGGCATGTCCTACAAGCTAAGGATAAAAAGGGTGCAACAAGTTTCGCACTAATGATCTTACATCTCTCCATTTTCTAATTTGTGAATTAGGAGGCTCTGGTTGCCTCCTCCAAAGAATGCTAGGCTGATGGGTATTACTCCAGGTGCATCCGCAACGGTCCAGAGTTCAATCAAATCAGCTTATAATCAATGAGATCATCGAATAACTAACACATCGAATTCGACTCACCTCCATCTACGCTAAATAACTTCAGGATCCCACTGTGGCTGGCAATCGCAATTCGTTGATTTGCGGCGTCGTATACTTGTGCAGCGACGCTATCATTAAACTTAAACACTTCAATGGACTTCGAAGATCTTTGGGTGAACCACTTTGATATATGTCAGCAAGATATCACAAGGTCAAAAAGGAGCGCGCACGCTCTTGTGTTTCGCCTGAGGAACGAGGGATACCAGCCCTCGTATGCTTCCGACACAAAGGGTTCCAACCCTACCATCGGCAGCAGACTCTGAGTCTATGCAAGTCAAAGCGGTGACCTTGCCCCAAGCCGGTTCATGAAGAGTTTGAATGGGGGTGAAGTCGCTTGTTGAATATACGCGAACGTGGCCATCGTCACCTTAAACAAAGCGCTCAAAGGAAAAATACCAATCTACAATTCGCAACTCACTACCAATGAATACAAGGGTAGCGTCACGGTTGAAAACAACGGAACTGATCGGGCCCTTACTGCCTTTAAGGTCACTATGAAACCGGTACTGGTTGATCTAAGGGATATCAATGGAATCCTCTCAGCATAGGAATAAGTACCTGTAGGGCGGACATAACGAAGAAGGACGAGTAAGTATCCAAAAGGGTCGCGCAGAGTTAAATCTTGGCAAAAAAGATTATGTAATGAATCCAGACAAAGGCGACGAGTAAGTATCCAAAAGGGTCGCGCAGAGTTAAATCTTGGCAAAAAAGATTATGTAATGAATCCAGACAAAGGCGCTTTGTCCTTAAAAAGGCAATAAATGATTGCGGAGATGGATACTTGTATAGAATGATCGCGCAAGGGGTCATAAAATCCAAATCGAGACTTGACGCGATGAGAGACGATGGGAGACGGGGCACGAGCACGAACAAGTAAAGCACCCCGTTCTGTATCACTCGGTCCTGTTCGACGGCAAGTGGATGATGAGAAAGACTTCGATCCAATGCGACAGGTAAACTGTCTTCGATAAAGCCATCTGTAGTCCATACATCGTCAGCCATAGGTATACAGAGCGTCTGCATAAACTACCATTGTCGTCTTCTTCTTCCACCTCAGGGTCTTCTTCATCATCGACTTGAGCCTCAATGTCTAGAAAATGATTCTGTCAAGTAATGTATCAGTAATGGCTCCAACCTCAACGCTTCAAACATACCTCACGTCTAACCTTCTTCTTTTGACGCACATCGTTGCCTTCATTACCCTCAGACATACTTTTTCAGTTCTCGGTCAAGACACTGAAGATATCGTAGTTTATAAAATCCATTAAAAGTCAATCTCTAACTAGTCAAATAAATCAAACTATAATCATAATCCGACAGTTGTTGTGGGGGCCATACGTCGGACTTCGAATGCAAATGGCGCCTATCTAAGCAACCTGTAACTTGAGGGTGGGTTTCTGACATTGAAACTGGTCATGTGCCACTCGGATATTCCCGTTGATCACAAGGGGAAGTTTAACTTGAGGGTGGGTTTCTGACATTGAAACTGGTCATGTGCCACTCGGATATTCCCGTTGATCACAAGGGGAAGTTGACGCCAGCCTGTCACCATGTGTAAAAAATAATGTTTTAAGAGCGCCCTGCGGCCGCACAGCCCGCTACGGGCCTTCTGTTGTTCGTGCACATGTAATATCGAGTGATACATACAAAAATGAGAAATTTTTTATAAATTGTTCCAATCAGGTAGTCCAAAAAGGTTTGGCAACGAGTTCCTATCCCACATTCTACGCTAAAATAAGAGTGGAATGGAGAAGACACGTGATGAATTGCAAAACAAAAAAAATCCCCACCAAAGTTCAACGTTCAATGCCAAAGACCCACTACTAAAGTAGCGGGAATTGTCATTATCAAGAAACACGAAGCACAATATATTACTAGGAATAGTGAGAAACAAGGTAGACAGCTAGTTAATTAAGACGAGAACGCTGTGCAATGCGTATATTAACACAATTGTTCGAATAAGAGAAAACAAAAACTTACTTGGAAGTAACAGTATCATCAACAGAGCGATCATCCGCGGAGGAACTCAATGAGCTGGATGATCTATTTCGAAAACGCTTGCCGGGATTGCGAACCGAGCGCCCCAAGTGTGACACGCGAGGCTGTTAAAAGGGTCTCAAATTCAGAACGATGTATATTAATTAAGTATCAACTCACTATTTTTTGAGTAGCCTTAATGGGCTCTGCAAACGGAGAGGAAACACGTGGGGGGCGTCCAGAAAGTTGTAAATGAACATCAACGGGGGTGCATTATTGCATTCTCCTGATGAAAGACGGCGTGCGAGAAACTGATATTGCAAGCGAATCACAGATTAACAGCAGATTCAAATTTTCAACACGTAGAAAGACTTACATCGGTATCTGACGGACAACTCCTAGTAAGGTCGGACTCGACGGATAAGTCATCAGTGCTCCAAGGATAGGATGAGAAGATGGGATTAGAAAAGCGTGTATGAGCAACGAGTGGACGCAAGCTCATACAGCAGAACACGATAATATGATAAACACTTTAGGGAATTACAACCCTCAAAATGACAAATGACAAATCGATTATATAAGCAGGTGCACCGATGATTATTGATGACATCACAACCAAATTTTGGTGCGCCTGACTGGACCAAACTATTTTCCTCCCCTATTCAATTTGCGCAGTCGTAGTTTCTGCTTAACAAGGCCACAAGCCCACGGTGAGGCCCTTCATACCAAATTGATCTACGCTGACATAAATCATTTACATTTTCGGTCAAGCTTCCTAATAAGGATAAGCGCTTGAGCGCTAGGCCTCAAGGCCTTAAAGCTTCATCCATGGCCAATGACCATTCACTCCACCCCCTTTCTCCAAATTCAGTACCAGGTATGTTTTTTTTCAACTTGACAACGTAATAGCTTCGGTCCACTTGTAGATGTCAATCTCAACATTACTCCTGACGTGCCCCATCGAAAATCACCCGCTCCTTTGACCGGCCACGAGCTCATGGTCATGTTTCCACCAGCTCCACCCCAAATGACCGAAATGTGCCGTCCGGCGAGTGGACTCTTTCAGAGACAAGAGCGTGCATGTTTCCACCAGCTCCACCCCAAATGACCGAAATGTGCCGTCCGGCGAGTGGACTCTTTCAGAGACAAGAGCGTGCTTCTTTTTGCTCGGGCTGACCGTGACCTACGCCGCTGTATCCGTTCTCGACCGATTTATTTTTGCCTGGAGTCGCTCGTCGTCTCGCATCGCTCCGCGCCTGCGGAAAAACAGTTTGAATTTGCCCCCAATCGTTCATTCACTCAGAAGCGAGTCGCCTTATCCGTGCGGCGTGGGACATTTGTGGCTGTGATAAAAACTCTTTGTTTTATTCTCCTTCAAAGAAATGGCCTTTATATACTCCTGCAACATTTAAGGTCCTGTTTTTTATGCCTGTGACCTCCAGACGTAATCGAAGTCGTGGAAAACGGGTCTTGACTCCTTGGAGCCGCATCGCATCTGGTCCTCACCGCGCTGCTTCACCGTACGGTACATCGTCTACGGATCCACAAATTCGCACAGTACGGCGATTTATCGTGGCGGGTGTATTGCGACTGGTTAACCGTTTACAGGCACTCTCGCAAGAGAATCAAACTCAAATACACATACACTCTGCCGATGACCTTTTAGAACGGGGGATCCAGTCTAGTGACATTGACAATATCGAGGGCAGGTGTCATCGAGTCGCCGAAGAACTGGAGATTTTCCAATTGAATATGGCGCTGAGAGACGCTAAGGAGGAGCTTGAGACTCTCAAAAAACAGAGAGATGAAGTCACGCGCGTGCGTCGGTGTTATTTTACTATGAGACGTTCGTATATCATTGCTCTAGGACTGTGAAACCCTCAAGGCCCAATTAATCGATGAGAAAGTTCGACACGAAGCTACCACAATCGAACTCAGTGGTCAGAAAACACAACTTGCAGCTGCCGTGGCCGAAAGGGATCACTTGACCCCGGTGCGTTAGATATCCTTCCTTTCGTTTCGGTCTGTTCGTTGAATATCGTGGGGCAGATTGTTGAAAAGTTAAGGGAACTTGCAATGTGCAATGTTTGTTATCAACCGATCATTGGTTTAACATCGCGAGTCACTATTTCGCAGCCACTTTATCTTGATTTGCTGACCATACTTCACAAGCAGTCTTTCGTGCGGACATATATTCTGTTTCAAGTGCGCTGAGCGCTGGTGGGAAGGAGCTATGATTCAAGCATGCCCCCTATGCCGGGACTACTGTTTCCTGCCAGAACCTCTAAAGATTAAACACTTGGAAGAATTGTTTGCATTGGTTGGTGCTTAGCCTCGCACGCACACACTAGTCATTATGTATATAGTTACTAACACTTGGAAGAATTGTTTGCATTGGTTGGTGCTTAGCCTCGCACGCACACACTAGTCATTATGTATATAGTTACTTGTGAGAGAATGGCACGATCCGGAACGGAGGAACGGGATCAATGGATCGTGTATTTTACTCTTACGCGTATATCTTGTAATCCACTTATTCTTGAGCGTGTTTGCACTTCGTGGTTGTAATATTTTGTGTAGTGCCCATGTTGTTTGCAATAAGCGGGAAAGATAATTTATTCATCCCAAATCAGACGTGACATGACATACATATGCAACTCTGATTGAGGGTTAAGTAGGTATACATACATCATTCCTCTCGCTCGGTTGGATCGACGTAACCTTGCCCAACGTTCACGCCACCTGGAAGTCTGCAAGGAAAGTTCCAATACCCAAAAATACATAAAGCCTTTGGCACAATGATCGCCTAGTTACATTATTGGAGTAGAGTACATACATACGTTACTTTCCCCCGCCTCTTAGCCCAGCAGTGTGGCTTGCCGGCGGTTAAAATCAAATTCATTCGAGTTGGATCGATTATATAAGCAGGTGCACCGATGATTGTTGATGACGTGATGATCACAACCAAATTTATCTACACGGACATAAATTGAGCGCTGTGGACACTGACTGACTCAGACCGGAGACACGCCGAAAGGTGCTGACGATCAAAGCCCAAGTCCACCCACTCACCTTCTCCCAATACATCCCTCCGAGGGTGGCCTCCCAAAGGGGGAACAATGGCCCGTAAAACGGGTGATGATTGCACCCTCGCCACACCACTCAGGGACACATCAGGCCATAGTCCTGCGGAGACTCGAGTCCAAATGCCCATGAAAACAATACCAGCGGCTCCAGTCCTCCCCTCGAGAGCCATCTTCCTCGCTCTGCTAAATATAACATCGCAATATAAACCCCCCGACACCAGAGTCCTCCAAGGCAATCTTGAGCCATCTTCCTCGCTCTGCTAAATATAACATCGCAATATAAACCCCCCGACACCAGAGTCCTCCAAGGCAATCTTTGCCCCTGGGAAAAAAGGTGGTGATGTTGCGAAAACGTGGCCTAGAGTAAGCCAGAAATATTCACGGCGGGGAATGTCGATGACAGGTGTCAGAAATTTTCATTTGCAAGCCTAACAAGCATAAGAACCCTCGAGACCAAGTTCGAAACCACGCCCCATCCAGAGATAACCAACAGATGCCAGCCGATTCCCCCCCCATAGCAGTATCACCTCGCGAGCGCGAATTGATTCCACAGAAGGCACTCCCCTCCCAAGACAGGTTCAAGAGACATACCTTGACCGTATTCCCCCCGTACAATAACGCCATCAACTTCGCACCCCTACACAAAAGGAACCTTCCCCACCAAGCTGCAGGGGAGACGTTTCTCCTGCACCACACATGCAGAACTTCGCACCCCTACACAAAAGGAACCTTCCCCACCAAGCTGCAGGGGAGACGTTTCTCCTGCACCACACATGCAGCGGCTCTCAGCGTGACCAGAATGATCCAGCCATCCCTATGCCCCTCGCGCACCCCCAACCACAGCTGGCCACTGTCGATTATCATCCATTCCGGGAGGCATTTCTAGTCGACACGCCCCCATGCAGCCCTGAGGGAAGAACCTTTGTCGGAGATGATTACGTGGTTGTAAGGTCCCCAAGGGTAATTTCCCCCCTCTTTCCTGACGACCCCGTCCTTACACCAAGAGCAAATCAGCTTAAAAGCATCCCCAGAGATGTCACACCAGTCCGCGGAGATGATTGCATAGAAGCTGTAAGGTCCCCAGGGGTAATTTCCCCCCTCTTTCCTGACGACCCCGTCCTTACACCAAGAGCAAATCAGCGCATCCCCAGAGATGTCACACCAGTCCAACTCCAAACCCCACCAGCAGAAAGGACTGAAAGTCACATTGTTACCAATAGCAGGGGCCTCCGACGCACCGCAACCCCAGCCGAGGGGTGGCCTAGGGTCTACCTCCTTTCGTCTCCCTGGGAGAATGTCGCAGACACCCAGGTTGAAGCTTGGAAGGAAGTCACATCACCGAAACTGTGGGCGAGAGTATTTAGAGGGAAATACGAAAGTAACTCCCTAGATATAACTGACAAAACACGGGCCATCATAAAAAACTTGGTGTCCGTCGAAAGTGATCTATCGTTGGGAGTTTCCTTCCCTCTACAGAAGTCCCCTATTGGAAACGACCGCTTCCCCAACCCGTACCACATGTTAATATCCGGTCTCTCCAACGAACAAGTGGAGTATATTACAAGCTTAGAAGTTGTGTCTACAACCAAAATCACTCTTCTCTTTACCCCTTTTGAAGAACCACGCCCTGAATTTGTGGCGACCATATGCGGTCTGACTCTACAGAATTCAGAAGAGGCTACTCAAGTATTGATGGCGCTCATCAGGAAACATTTTCAATGTTTGAAGGAAGTGATCCAGCACCTGACAGACTGCTCGCCCCTACCTCAGGAAGAGGCGCTGGCAGAAATCTTGGGGGCCATCACGGTCAGTTTCATTGAAGTTAAAAGGAGTACGGCCAATGGTGGGGATTTCCGCGGCTGGAATGTCTACTTGCGTAACTCGAGCCTTAACGACCAGGATCATATCCAACTCATCAAAATCCTGAGAGCTTGTACTTATCCAACACCAGCTTTTGGTTTCGGTATCCCCTTAAGAGGCCAAGACACTCTGCTTTGCGTTAATTGCAAGTCGATTGATCACAATACTCCCAACTGCCCATTCCCGAAAATTCCAGGCTGGCTCGGATTTAAACCGCCACCACAATCAACTGGGAATCCCAAGAACGCATATGTTGGTGAGATGGGCAACTACTTAGAGGGCGGCTCCCATCCACGCGGAAGAGGAAGAGGTAGGGGTAACTGGAATAAAGGTCGATCTGGTTACCAACGTGGGGGAAGAGGCTTTAGATTGTGACGATCAAAAGCCTTCGATCGATGTCTATGCAAGCGACACGTCCACCCTCAACATTAATTCGTGTTGTCACATTGACAACAATGACCTCATTGTTTCATACTGTATATACTGTATTATAGTTGTACATACTACTTCATTCGTCCTTGTACTGCATCCTTTTCCTCACTCACATCGAGCTTGTCAGTCCACTGGATTCGGCTTTTCTCTCTCTCCCAACCCTTCATCCACTTACCCTTCTCATTGTTTCCTGTCTTTCTTTCCCATAGCACTTGTCTCGTAATCTACTTGCCTGTGCCGGTTTGAGTGCAGGTTCCCTCTCAGGATCTGTGCGAGAGAGCGAGGGCGACCAAATGACATATATTTGCCCGCAACCACTCGATACACCAGAGATCACACCATACTATCAAAGAACCTCATACACTTCTTCCTTGCTCACTTTCACTTCTTCACATCCAGGAGCCGACATAGAATTAAGACTATGGTTGCTTTTCTGAAACCAAGACTTCTCAAGACAAATAAGACTCATGAATTTGGAGAGGTACTGAATTTGGAGAAAGGGAGCGAATGGC
Source organism: Macrolepiota albuminosa (assembly GCA_027475525.1). Taxonomy (NCBI): domain Eukaryota; kingdom Fungi; phylum Basidiomycota; class Agaricomycetes; order Agaricales; family Agaricaceae; genus Macrolepiota; species Macrolepiota albuminosa. Next base: position 1,372,086 of record JAMWFC010000054.1, on the reverse strand, counting down.
CATTGGCCATGGATGTCGATCGCTTATTGGGGAGCTTGCCCCTCCGTATGGACATATCCTGACCGAAAATGTAAAATGATTGATGTGAGCGTAGATCAATCATCACGTCATCAACAATCATCGGTGCACCTGCTTATATAATCGATCATACTCTCGACAACGATATTGAGGGTTGTATTTCCTTATCATATTATCGTGTTCTGCTGTATGAGCTTGCGTCCACGTTTGCAATCCCGGCAAGCGTTTTAGAAATAGATCATCCAGCTCATTGAGTTCCTCCACGGATGATCGCTCCGTTGATGATACTGTTACTTCCAAGTAAGTATTTGTTTTCCCTTATTCGAACAATTGTGTTAATATACGCATCGCTCCGTTGATGATACTGTTACTTCCAAGTAAGTATTTGTTTTCCCTTATTCGAACAATTGTGTTAATATACGCATTGCACAGGAAGTGTTCTCCTCTTAATTAACTAGCTGTCTACCTTGTTTCTCACTATTCCTAGTAATATATCCGCATTGTTTGTGCTTTGTGTTATTTCATAATTATACATAAATTAAGAGGCTGAAGTGAACATATGCATGGTGACAGGCTGGCGTCAGAAAATATGACCAAGTCCAACTTCCCCTTGTGATCAACGGGAATCCCCGAGTGGCAGCACATGACTAGTTTCAATGTCAGAAACCCGCCCTCAAGTTAAGAGGTTGCTTAGATAGGCGCCATTTGAATTCAAAGTCCGATGTATGGCCCCCACAACAACTGTTGGATTATGATTATATATTGATTTATTTGACTAGTTAGAGATTGACTTTTAATGGATTTTATAAACTACGATATCTTCAGTGTCTTGACCGAGAACTGAAAAGGTATGTCTGAGGGTAATGAAGGCAACAATGTGCATCAAAAGAAGAAGGTTAGACGTGAGGTATGTTTGAAGCGTTGAGGTTGGAGCCATTACTGATACACTACTTGACAGAATCATTTTCTAGACATTGAGGCTCAAGTCGATGATGAAGAAGACCCTGAGGTGGAAGAAGAAGACGACAATGGTAGTTTATGCAGACGCTCTATATACCTATGGCTGACGATGTATGGATTACAGATGACTTTATCGACGACAGTTCACCTGTCGCATTGGATCGAAGTCTTTCTCATCATTTACTTGCCGTCGAACAGGACCGAGTGGACAGTGATATAGAATGGGGTGCTTTACTCGCTCATGCTCATGCCCGCTCTCGCAGTAAACAACTTTCGTCCGGCGAATCACCTCATCAAAGTGTCAGTATACCTTTCGATGGAGTGACATGTCTCTGGAGGGTCGCCGTAAAGGTATGCCTCCTTTTCTGTTCTCTGTTATTTTTCCATCTCCCTTCTCTTCAGCCAGGATACGAGGAAACTGCTGCATTCATTCTCATGGAAAAGCTCATTCGTTCGCAAAGTGGCGCGTGGGATGTAAAATCAATCATCGGCTCCATTTCCCGACCAGGTTGTATAGTGGTTGAAGCTCTCAAACTCGAGAATGTACAGGACCTTTGTAAAGGCATTTCCGACGTTTACTGGGGGCAGGTTCACCCGATTGACCCATCGGATTGGCCATTATACCTTAGAGAACAGAAGATCTTCACTCCCTCGAGTGGGTCTTGGGTCCGATTGACACAACGGCCGTTTGACGGGGACTTGGCCTATGTTGCAGACTATAACGACTTTGGAGCCAAAGTTTATGTTGTGCCCCGTTTGAACAATTGTTTGCGATCACACCTGACGAAGCGGAAACGCATCAATGCTGAGTCGTCCATTTTAAAATCACATCGACCACGTCGCCCTGACGCAGCTTTACTTGACGTGGCTGAGATCAAGGCAGTCTGGGGAGATCGATCCGTTCACATGCTACCTTCAGGAGAGTGGAAATTTCACGGGCAGACCTATTTAGATGGCTATCTACGCTTATTGACCGACGAATTCCAGCCTGAAAAAGCCATCCCGACCTCAGCTGAAATTGCGCGTTTCCAGAACTTGCGGATCATACCTGTAGAATGTTTCGAACGCACTTTGCAATCAATGGGTGCTCAGCTTATTGCTGCTGGAGACAATGTCACGATCACGGATGGAGACGCTCGAGGAGTTATCGGTGTCGTATACAACGTTACGGGAGGGATAGCGACAGTGGATGTAAACGACCAAGATCTACACTTACTTGTACCACTCGAATATCTGCGAAAGAGGATGACTGTTGGAGACCAGGTGATCGTAGTATTTGGACAACAAGAGGGTTTCACGGGTTGGGTGACTTCAATTGATGGAAACATGCTTTCAATATATGACCACCATGCTGCATTGCAGGTGCGGAATCTGTTTTCTTGTTCGAACAGTGCTAATTGACTGCTTTTTAGATTGAAGCACCCACGGACTCTGTTAATTTTTATCACAGTCCACTTATCATGGATGCTCGTACGGCTGAAGTGAAAGTGGTGCCGCCAGGCTTTCACGATTCATTGATCGAGTGAGTTATGATTATTATCCATGACTCTCCCCTGACAATAAGACCAATAGCCAACTCTTAGAGCTTATAAATACAAAAAATGGGAATCGTCATTTTTTGGGACGTCACGTTCGTGTCATTGGTTCACATCGCCTGAAAAATTACGAGGGAATCATCAAATCGACGCTGAGGGGTAACGACGTTCTAGTAGAACTTAATGCCACTCTTCATCAGGAACCCCTTCATCTTTGGGATTTGGCCTACCGGTAAGTTGATATCGAGTCTTAATCATATATGTAATGATCCCCTTCAGTCATGACCGGAACATGAAACCGTTGATCCTCGAAAACGCAGGGGTTGGTTTCGAAGACATCAAGCCGCTGGTCAGTGACCAATTGCCTCCCAATAATTTGCCGCCTAGGTCCAACGTACCTCTGTCCTCGGTTCCTTTGGTAGCTTCAACTCCTCTTCCTCCTGTATCGAGTGTGTATCTTAGTCCTGCATGGAACCCATCTTCGCGAACTCCAAATCCATCTTCCGCATTTCGTACGTTTTCTCAAAATTGAACAGTCTCACGTGTCTTACAATTTGTCAGCATATTGTGCATGGATGGAAGACAAAAACTTCACTGGAAAAAAGGTTAAAGTGCAATTATTCCATACGAAGCCTATGCTTAATGATCCGGGTTGGAAAAATGGTGATTATGAAGGTAGAAGGGGGTTGTGGGTCGGAACAGAAGGCTCTTTTGCGTTGGTCCAAGTTAATCATGATAAGCTCCGTGTGCCTCCGAAATATGTCACTCCAACGCGACCCTCTGTCAGGGGAGAAAAGGTTATGATTATGGATGGTTTGTTCATGGGTGTATCAGGCAAAGTCTTGGCTCTTGGTAAAGCTCAGGAAGCCGACTGTGTGTTTTCACCAGATGGAGGAGCTGCACCTATAACGACTTCTAGAGATTCAGTTGCAGTAATTGCTTGAATATGTACCAGTAGTTGCCTGTTGACATAAATTATATCATGGAGCACAATGTGAGTAGACTATTTTGATACCCTCATAGTAGGCGATCCCGACACTTGATTCAATGATTCTTCATGATTATGAATCTTTCAAGTTGTCGGACCGACGCATATATTGGATACGTCTGTTAATAAACCGACATGGTTTGGAGGTAGGCAGGTGAATATTTCCCGATGTGTTAAATTAAATCTGATCTACGTCGGCTTTGGCATATTTCAAGGTAAGTGTCCTTGTTCAATGTGGCGTATGGGTTTCTGACTTCTCTCTTCTGGGGACTTCCATGGTGTTATATAATCTGACACCATTGGCGTCAAAGTCAGGAATACCAGCAGCTCAACGGTGAACTAGATAGACACTTTAATCAACAGATTAGTGAGTATCTTGTGAATGTTCTGGTTTCCTCTCTGGTGCTTCACGCCCTCACGCGATGATTATATGTCTATTTCCACAATCATGCTTTGGCATTTGATTCAGCTTTTAGGACAAAGACCCCTTTGTCCGGGTTCATTACATAATCTATTTGGGGCGTTCAATTGTTCTTTCATTTCTTTCGTTACGCACTTCGATACGAGTGCGAGGCGATTAGCGTGTTTGCAAGAGATGAGCGTGTTCATGCACGGGAAACAAAGCGCGTGGGTGAGCTATCAAAGCCCTTTTCTTTCTTTCAATATATTGACAAAAGGTTGGAGACATCGACAAAGAGTCGGAGTTCGGAATGTAAACGTGTATGATATCTCCCTTTCGTCATAAGCGTGTTTGATATCTCCCTTTCAGTTTGGTGACATTACTTTCCCCTTGCTCGAAGACGCTATAAAACATTTTCGACTTCCATGATTGGTCTTCAGCTCCCTGGTATCAACAACAGCGAAACTGTAGCTATGAAACCTGATCCCCCGTTTTATACGCCGCTTCCGGCCGCTGATATGAATCGCGATGTTGGCGTCCCTTCACGATCACGGAAGCGCGCCCGAGGCGACGACGACGATATTGTTGCTTCGTGCGTCTTTGCTTCTGTTCGTTTTCTCTCCCATCCATCCCAGTAGTTTATTGACGTGATTGGCCCAGAATTCTCGCGCCAATGGCATCAATGGGACTGAAGTCAATGGCGAGATTACCCATCTCCAGCAAAAGCTTGAGGAAAAAGATCTTGAGCTGAATAGGATTAAATACAAATTGAGTGAGACACAAGGCGAAATCAAGACCATTGAAGCGATGTCGGAGGCCAGACAATCTTCTTACGAACGTGCTTTAAAGGCGTGTCGCATCCCACTTGTTGTTACGTCTTCTCTCACCATTGTGCGTTTTAGGAGCTGGAAATTAGGGAGTCGGAAAAGACCAAAGAGAGAGATGCTGACTTTCAGAAGATGAAGACCGATTTGGACACTCTTGTGCAGGAGAAAGATGATCTCCTCGTGTTGTTGAAAGGTCGCCAGAAGGTATATTCTAGACTGCTTAGCAACTGCATCTCTTTTCATCTCCGCTTTGTAGGATGCAAAGAAAGAGGCCGAGATAATCGCGGCCGAGATGATTGCGGTGCAAAAAGCCCATTCCAGAACAGGGAAAGGTACTGCGATCGTAACGACGAAGGACTTCGAAAGTCAAGCGGCCGCATTGGCAGATCTTGAAGCAGAAAGGGATTGCCTACATAAGCAGTTGCAGTCTACACAGACGTCTTCGGCCATCCTGTGCGAGGTCAACCGTCGATTAGATATTGCCAATGACGAAGTCTCGACAAAGGACAAGATCATTCTTGAGCTGAAGCTTGCTCGCGATTATTTACAATCTTCCAATGACCTCTTGAAGGTACGTCTTACAATCTTTCTTTGCGGTTTCCTCTTACCATTGCTGTTCAGAACCAAAAAGAAGGAACGACTGAGGCGCTCAACAAAGCGCTTGAAGAGATTGCAAAGAGAGACCATGACATCAAAGTGATTTCTTATAATAGGGACGCTCTCCAACGCGAGCGGACTGCGTTAAATGATGAGAAGGTTGCTCTCCAAGTATGGTATTCTACAATCGTCACAAGGTTCTCTTCTCACCGCTGTTTTAAACACTCAAGGCCGATCTTGAAGCTGAGCTCAAGGAAGCAAGAAACGAATTGCAGTTCTCTTCTCACCGCTGTTTTAAACACTCAAGGCCGATCTTGAAGCTGAGCTCAAGGAAGCAAGAAACGAATTGCAAAGCATGGAATCCCAACTGGACACGATGAGCTGTGAAAAAGATGCCCTCAATGTGAAGCTCGAAGGCCAGCTAAACATCACAAATGCTCTCGTGGCTGATCTCAAAGCCGAACTCACATCTATCAAGGTCAATCATTCCATACTGACTCTATGTTGGAATCCCTTCTCATTGTAGCTTTGCACTTCAGACAGCCCACGAGAGCTTGCTTAAAATAATTGAAGTGAAAGACGCGGAACTAGAAGAAAATAAGTTGAAATTAGACAGACAGCCCACGAGAGCTTGCTTAAAATAATTGAAGTGAAAGACGCGGAACTAGAAGAAAATAAGTTGAAATTAGACGTGACTGAATTAAGTCGGGTCGAACTTTCCGCCAAGCTCGAACTTGAAGCTGCGTCCTTATCGGAGCTTGAAGCTAACTTTAAGGTCACCAATTCAGAGTTGCAAGAAGCACTGGAAGCGATTGACGGCGAAAAAAATGCTCTTGCGACCGGTTTCATCGCCAAACTTGCATCTATGAAAGTCCATCTAAAGGTATATATCGGTACTTGCTCTATGATCTATCCCTTCTCATTGTGGCTTTTTTTGCTGTTGCTTGAAAGCACGCAAACGAAACGGCGGCCAAGGAGATATTTCAAAAGAATGTTCTCAAGGCCGATCTTGAAGCTGAGCTCAAGGAAGCAAGAAACGAATTGCAAAGCATGGAATCCCACCTGGACACGATGAGCTGTGAAAAAGATGCCCTCAATGTGAAGCTCGAAGACCAGCTAAACATCACAAATGCTCTCGTGGCTGATCTCAAAGCCGAACTCGCATCTATGAAGGTCAATCATTCTATACTGACTCTGATATAACCCCTTCTCATTGTAGCTTTGCACTTCAGACAGTCCACGAGAGCTTGCTTAAAATAATTGAAGTGAAAGACGTATAACCCCTTCTCATTGTAGCTTTGCACTTCAGACAGTCCACGAGAGCTTGCTTAAAATAATTGAAGTGAAAGACGCGGAACTAGAAGAAAATAAGTTGACATTAGACGCGACTGAATCAAGTCGGGTAGAACTTTCCGCCAAGCTCGAACTTGAAGCTGCGTCCTCATCGGAGCTTGAAGCTAACCTTAAGGTCACCAATTCAGAGTTGCAAGAAGCACTGGAAGCGATTGACGGCGAAAAAAATGCTCTTGTGACCGGTTTCATCGCCAAACTTGCATCTATGAAAGTCCATTTGAAGGTATATCGGTACTTGCTCTATGATCTATCCCTTCTCATTGTAGCTCTTTTTTGCTGTTGCTTGAAAGCACGCAAACGAAACGGCGGCCAAGGAGATCTTTCAACAGAATGTTCTCAAGGCCGATCTCGAAGCTCAGCTCAAGGGGGCAAGAGACGAATTGCAAAGCATGGAATCTAAACTGGACACGATGAGCTCCGAAAAAGATGCTCTCAATGTGAAGCTCGAAGACCAGCTAAACATAACAAATTCTCTCGTGGCTGATCTCAAAGCCGAACTTACATCTATGAAGGTCAATCATTCTATACTGACTCTGATATAACCCCTTCTCATTGTAGCTTTGCACTTCAGACAGTCCACGAGAGCTTGCTTAAAATAATTGAAGTGAAAGACGCGGAACTAGAAGAAAATAAGCTGAGATTAGACGCGACTGAATCAAGTCGGATCGAACTTTCCGCCAAGCTCGAACTTGAAGCTGCGTCCTTATCGGAGCTTGAAGCTAACCTTAAGGTCACCAATTCAGAGTTGCAAGAAGTACTGGAAGCGACTGACAGCGAAAAAAATGCTCTCGTGGCCGGTTTCAACGCCGAACTTGAATCTATGAGACTCAATCTAAAGGTATATATATCTGTACCTGCTCTATAATATATCCCTTCTCATTGTAACTTTGCATTTCAGGCAGCCAACGAAAACTTGCTTAAAATGACTCTGGAGAAAGACGCGGAGCTACAAGAAAATAAACTGAAACTGGATGAGGTCCAAGCATTACGAGTCGAACTTTCCAACAAACTTGATGCTGAAGCTGCGTCATCAGCACGGATCAGATATGAATTAGAACAGGCAGAGGTATGGCCCCTTTCAACTATTTTTAATCACACCTATTGAATCAGCTTTTCTAGGCAGCCGCCAATCAGGCCTCTGAGGCAAAGGGTAGTACCATTCAAGACCTCACTTCTGAGTTGTCGCAAATCAAAAAGGATCTCTACGATATTCAGCTCCTGAAGGATGCTTTCGAACGGCAAGCTTCAACGGAGCTCTCGTCCAAGGACGATATCATTCACCAGTTACGCAACGAGTTGTCAGCTATGCAAACAAACTCCTCAACTGCTTTGTCATTGTCAGCAGTGAGTTTGACCTCATTCTGTTGTGATCTGCCTTTGCTTACACTTGTCGTATTTGACAGACACTTCAAGAAAGGGAAAATGAGGTTCGAGAATTAAAGAACGTTGGTATTTGTTCTTTCCTTCCAAGCACAATAGCTCACCCCGAGAAGGAATTGCACAAGGTGCGGCAGGATAAGGCGTCTGTAGAGGACATTCTATCTGCAGCCCGTGTCTCGACTACCAATTACAAAGCCAAAGTGGAGTCGATGGATTCCGAATTGATCAACGCCAGGACTCGGCTGCAAGTTGTTGAAGCTGAGAAGATCATTCTAACTGCCAAGCTGGACTTGCTCAAGACAATACCGGCTCAGTCAGCACCAGCATCTGAGTCGGTGTCGGTGTCGCTTCAAGGCCAACAAGAAGTAAGATTGTTATGTCCTTCTCTCTTAACCCGTTCTGATAAGCTCTAGGCGCATGATCAAGAAGCCGAGGACGATCGTGATGATTTGGGAACACCTGGAGCAGACGAGGGTGAGAGCTTCCCCTACCAGGAAGAGCCGGACAACATGAATGTCGACGAAACTGATTCCCTACCCGCTCGCGGAGCCACCCGAACCGCAGCACCTTCCTCGTCTCTTGACTCTCGCGTTGTATCGTCCGCCACTCTTGTATCTACCCCTAGAAGGTCTGTGCCACAGCTTCAGAGAGCGAAAGCACGGATTTCCGTTGCCCAACTTACTGGAAAACATGTAATCACAATTCCGCCCTGTGTGCACACGAACCCCAGCGCTCGATCGCGGGACAGATTTATCACCCACGATCCACGTCGTTCTCAGCGACTAATAGGTTCCAGAGCCGAAGAGCTTCCTGCCGCCTTACACGTGGAACATCCACAACCATCTCCCTCAACAACTTCTGCCGGCTTGAGTGGTCTTGGACCCAGAAGTACTCCGACGCGCGGACGTGGTGGTTCCTCGATGCGCGGCGGTGTCCGTAGCGTGCTTCGTGTTCCACGGAGTACCCCTAGTAATGAAGGCGATGGCAGAGTGTCTGGACATGTCGCTCCTAGAGCCAAAGAGCTTCCTGCCGTCTTACACGTGGAACATCCACAACCATCTCCCTCAACAACTTCTGCCGGCTTGAGTGGTCTTGGACCCAGAAGTACTCCGACGCGCGGACGTGGTGGTTCCTCGATGCGCGGCGGTGTCCGTAGCGTGCTTCGTGTTCCACGGAGTACCCCTAGTAATGAAGGCGATGGCAGAGTGTCTGGACATGTCGCTCCTTAGCGTGTACGCTTGGCTTCAGTCTGGAGTTCACTTAGGGTGATTGCGCTTTGTTTGGCAGATCTGTTGGAAGACCGAGATGCGGAGATGAGTGAGAAGTTAAGCGGGAATGTGGAACTAAACGAGACAGGCTGGCAACTTTGGAGATCTTGCTGAATTTGTCCGACATGCAAAATAAACTGCCTCAGTATCTCGTGGTTGTGGTTGTCTTGCGCCCTTGATTTTAAGAATTTGTCACGCATTTCCTCGAACCACATAATAAAGTGTTAGAATGTTAAATCAACCTCTCTGCGATTATTGAAGTTTCCTCGACTGCGAGGGTCTCGAGTAACTTCGTTTGGTGATCTTGATATCAACGCGAACTTCGGCTAAAAAGGACAATGAGCCGGTTTTATATCACATGGAGGACTACCCGCGATTATCGGTTATCTATCTTTTTGTGTCATCCTTCAGGTTCTCTCCATTCTGCTTTTTTACATGAACGACGGCGAGAAGCTTCAAGTTTGCCAGTGTACTTACGCCAGGTGCAAGGATGAAACAATTTCAGGGACTGAAAGAGGGCGTTTGGTCCCTCGTCGCACGTGGAAGAAGCACAATGATATGGACCGGACCGCGCAGGTCGTCGCCATGGTCAATGCCTCTCAAGAAGCGGCTTTGGCGGCCCATAATGCTGAACTGGCCAATGCAATAGATAATCTTCCGATCGGCAGCCTCACTTTACATCCGTCCGCGGTAGAGCCACCTTCTCCTGGAGCAGATACTCGGTTTTCCAGGACAAGGAAACTTACGTTCCTCTTGAAAGACATCGAGAATGCCTTAGGCTCCTTGCGTGCAGAGCTATTGATGATAGGAGTTGTGTCTGCTCAACCAGACGATAAAGCTTTGTCGGACAAGACGATAGCGCTCAGCCGCATCAGGCAGGCAGTGGTCGAAGAAAGAATCAAACTCATTAACCTGGCAGCGTCGAAGATTCCAGCTGTGGTAGAAAGCCACCAAGCAGTTATGGTGGTGTATGACGATGTCTTCTCGCTCCTTGAAGTTACCACCCAGTCGTGGCAGGATGCGCTGCAGAAGCGTATTGCAGAACCCCGAGCAGCCGCTGGGAGCACATTTGATAGTGGTGGGTTTACCGAAGTACATTCTGTGATACTGTCTACTGATAATCGTTGTATGTAGCCCCGCACTTCCTTTCTGGCTTTCTAGGAGTAGCTCCTTTTCTGCAGGCCGTGATTCTCATGATCGCCGTCTGCCACGTCGTCCTCCGACTCCCTCGTCGGGGTACCTACTGGCTCTTTGAAATGTGCGAAAAAATTCTAAACTTGGTTGTTGAAAAGGTCCCCGCCGCATCGCAGGCGTTCTCATTCTTGTTGTCCGGTAAATTCCCTCGTGACATTCGTTCGGCGATGAAATCATTGAAGTTAGAAAGGAAGTCGGAGGTTTATGCAGCCTGCCCAGCGTGTCACACAATATACCGTGCGCTCCCGAAGGGCAGCAAGGGTAGAAAGTACATCGAGGTTGAGGAAGAGGACATCCATGACAGTATTCCTGTATACCCGCAGCGCTGCAATGCGAAGCGCCATGGCCACAAATGTAAAGAAGTACTCGTTCGGCCAAAGTCGATTGGAGAGCGAAAATTTTTAATCTTCGTCCCCGTGCGTCCTTATGTCGTCTTCGACTTTCACGACTGGCTTGCGGGATTGCTTTCGCGCGAGGGATATGAACAAAAGATGGATAAGGCTTGGGAAAAGATGGTTGTTCCGCCGGACGGGAAGATAACCGATATCTTCCAAGGTTCTGCCATCCGGGACTTGAACGGTCCTGATGGTAAAACTCATTTTAGTGCGTGTGGCGGTGACAGCGCTGGGCGCTATCTGTTCTCACTGGGCGTTGATTTTTTCAATCCCCTGGGCAATAAGCAAGCCGGAAAGAAGATATCTGTGGGCATGATCTCTCTTGCATGCCTAAACCTACCGATCGAGGAACGGAACAAACCAGAAAATTTGTTTGTGCAGCTGATTCCTGGCCCGCGTGAACCCCCTGTGGAAGTGGATGGTTTGAATCCTTATATGAAACCCATTGTCGACGCTTTCCTCGAACTTTGGACAGGCGTTTTCTTCAACCAGACTGCCAAGTATCTTTATGGGCGCGTCGTGCACTGTGCTATCATTCTTGTAATTTGTGACTTGATGATGGCGCGAAAAGTGGGAGGCTTTACCGCAATAAGTCATGAAAAGTTTTGTTCTCGGTGCGAATGTTCCAGATCACTTCATGGATACAATGATTACAACTATGATTTCTGGGTACCGCGCACCGATGCGGAATCCAGGGAGCAGGCGGAGAAGTACCTCAATGCTTCCTCTCCAGAAGACGCTCAGGATATTGTCAACAATTCAGGTGTTCGATGGACTGAGCTTCTCAGGCTACCATATTACAAACCGTCATCGTTCCTCGTTGTTGATGTCATGCACAATCTGTTCCTTGGCCTGATTAAGGAGCATTTCCGCAGCATCCTTGGCTACGACGAGGGAAAGACAAAGAAAGGTCAAGAGAGGGGAAAGCCTACGAAAGGTCTTGTTGTCAAGATACGTTTCTCAGCGGACAATCCCCAACCGGAGAACAAATCATACGCCAAGGATGTCCGCGCGCTTGTTAAATGGTTATCACAGCCAATGCAATTTAGTGAACAGGGACAAGAATATGAGGACGCAGTTAAAAAATGGTCCAAATCCAGTTTGCCGGCTTTGCGGTGTGTTGCAAAAGGATTAGATGGCTGTGAAACATTTCCTCGCCCTACGAGATTTACTAGAGAGTATTATGCCCGAGCTATCGTCACCTGGGTAGGACAGCTCAATTTATTCATTTATTCGCACAGCTAATTAGCCTAAATAGCGATCGAAACAAGCTGCAAATGACGAGATTTGGCAACCTGGGAGTGTTTTCACAGATGAAGAGATGAAGACGATTGTGGATGATCTAGAATTTGTCGTAAAGCCTTCATGGATGCCTTCGGTCCCTCTTTCCTCCGGATCGAAGCTCAAAGCAGATGAGTGGCGAACTTTAGGCTGTTTGAATTTACCACTGTCGTTGATACGTCTCTGGTCCAAGCACCTTGAACAAGACCGATTAGACTTTCTGCAACTTACCATGTCACTTATGTCGGCAGTTGTGCTTGCCACCTCTCGAGTCACTAGCGATGAGCACTGCACCCGCTATCTCAAGTTCATGATGGAATATCGAAAAGGGCTACAGCGACTGTTTCCACTCTACGACTGCCTTCCCAACCATCATGTTGCATTTCACATTCCAGAGTTCATCAAACTCTTTGGTCCTGTTCATGGGTGGTGGGCCTTCCCGTTCGAGCGCGCGATTGGTCAATTACAGCGTTTGTCGACAAATTACAAGAAGCGTGAGTTTCCTCCCAACTCTCTCGGTTGTCAGTACGTACATTGACCAAGAGATCAGATGAGTACGAGGAGACCATGTTACGATCCTGGCACAAATTTTCCAATTTAAGAGGTCTCTTTTTCAAGCAAAGCTGCCCAGAGGTCGTGAAAGATTGCCTATCATTATTTGAGACTCTTGTTCGACCCCAAACCCGTGGCGTCCTCGCGGTCGAACAAGGTGAAGCAACGATGTTTTCTGATTCAGATGAGCAGGAGACTTTCAATGAATCCTCATCAGAAGTCAAAGGTAAACTTGTTGCCCTCCCCCCTCGTTTCGCAGATGCCTTCAGAAGGGCTCGACCAGATCATGTCGTTCCATCCCATGCGCTCATGCGATCTCATGTTCGCCATATAGGTCTTTCGTACACGACGGAATCGAGACATCGTGGCAACAGCTCTGTAATATTACGGAGTATTCCTGCTCCATTCATCATCGAGCAGATAATTGAGTTTCCAGAGACGGGCTTGACTATCACTTCTGTAGGCCAGGCCAAGCCGCAGATGCAAGGAATTTGGATTGTCGGACTGCATCATCTGCCTTCGGATATTGTCCATGATCCATATGCAGCATGGCCTGAGCTTGGAGCGAGCGTGTGGAGCGCCCGTACGGATACGCAACTCAAGGCTGCAATGGTTTCTGATATTGAAGTACATTGTGCGCGAATGGAATGGGATGAATATATCGCAGTTGTGTCAACGAGGCGCGTAAGTGTCTCAAGCATTTCTGTTTTTCAAGGAGTGTATTTATCCCAAACTTAGTTTTTACCTTGACAAGTGGCGCAAGCTTTGTATACAATCTAGTTAATGCCTTGTAGCTTCGTGTATCTGAGGCAATCGCTATCTTTGTGCTGTGGGCGGAGTATATGTTCATCTGGAACATCTGCGGAGCTGGAGTCGCTCGTCGTCTCGCGTCGACTCGCTACCCGCCTGCAGACAAACAAATTGAATTGCTCCCAACTCGTTCGTTCAACAAAGGTGCGTACTTGGAAGCGACGCGGAACATTTGTGGCTGTGATCAAAACCCATTGTTTTATTTTCTCAAAGAAAAGAGTTTCCATAAATGTTGCAGGACTCTATATGTTCTGCTTTTCATTCCCGCGTGCACCGTACCAACCAGCTTTCCACTGAATTTATCCATGCCATCCCCAAGAACCCGTCGGGAAAGATAGGGAGTGCTGACGCTCCATCTACCGGGATTCTAAGCAGATGGACTCGATCGAGGCGATGTCTCCGGAAGTACCTTGAAGGTGTTTATAGGCGATGGAGGTGGTCGGATCTGTTTTCTAGGTCGAACCGGAGGGTTCAGGATTTGCGGAGAAGGAGGAGGAAGAAATTTCGGCGAGTCTGAGACGGAACGAATCTGTTCATAAACGGGCAGTATGGCGGACAACTGGCCTGTTTGGACGCATGGCGCTTTCTGGGGGTCCTGGGCAGCCCACAGCACGAACAACGCAGTATGGCGGACAACTGGCCTGTTTGGACGCATGGCGCTTTCTGGGGGTCCTGGGCAGCCCACAGCACGAACAACGCCGAACTTGACCGTCGACGGGTTGGCAGGATAACCACCTTCAAGTTAGCCAGCAGCCGGATATCTGTCGCGATTTTGTGCGCAGTAGCAAGGATGTCAATGTCGACCTTGCGTGAACACGTCTTCGACATACGAGAATCTGTTTGTGTCTCTTTGGGAGGGAGGGGAGGAGGAAGGGGTGGGTGAGGCAGCCCCCAGGGTGGGGAGCGAGGAGAGTAAGCTTGGGGAGTTTGTGAGGCTGCGGGAGAAGGTGGTCGAATGTGAGGGGTGGAATTTTCAGAGGTTTTTGATAGAACTGGTCAATTTGCTTGCGAGGTTGCCAGGGTTGTTTAATGTGAGTCCTTCCGCTCATCGTCGTGAGAGAGTGTGTGCTGAAATTGGTGTGGTAGCGGCTGTTGGAGCTGACGCCCAACAGCCACCGAGACTACATGCCAACTCTGACGCTAGCACGTTCGACGGAGATGCTAATACGTGTTATGACGGAGGTTAAACTTGATCCTTTCATGGATATCGTACCTCCAGTCCGACCATCCAGTACTTAACAGCCGATATCTCATGTATGAAGTCCAGCAAGCACACTACTATGGCCTTGACGCAAACATGGCACTTCTTTCCGTTACATCGACACCTGCGAGAGCGGCGAGTGTTGGGCATCGTGTTGGGATTTTGGGTGTTGGTTACGATGCGGGTGAAACCCATACTACTCTGGCTGCCTGACGATATTGACCTGGCTGTTCGTCTGATAGACGTCGTGATCTGGGATTCTCACCCCCTCGCACTCGGTGCGACACCTGTACAGGTTTACATTGATGGCATAGCCCAGATCGCGAAGCCCGAGGTGCTGTTCAAGTCAGATGAATTGTAGAATGTACCCAAAACACCGGATTGGGAGGCTGAAGCAAAGAGGGTGGTGGAGCATGTGGGACTCCCGCCTCTTCGTGAGCGTAAAATCCGTCTTGGCAAAGAGTTGGTCAGCGAGTCCGCTAGAAGAGGTGTGAAGTTTTTCGGGGTGAAAAGTGCGTGGATACAGCATGATAATGGACATCTAAGCGCCCTTTTTGAGGAGAACGAAGACCTGGATGCGGGTCCTAATATCACCACCTCCACTGATTCTTTGAACTCTGTCCTAGTCCTTGACGGATACAGACTGGTTCTAAGCCGGGTGTTGTGGGCGATGATGAGGCCTTCATGAGGGCTGTGGATGGGTTACAGTTCGAGGGTAGGAATATGTTGTATTCTAGGTTGGCGTACCGATCTGGAGTGACACGCGCGGTCTCTGCACCGATTTCAAATGGGTTTCTTGCAGGTCTTTCAATGGCTTTTGATACAGGCGTGTCGAATGCTCTGGAGAGAGGTGCCATTGTCAAGGAGGAGGCGGCGTTGCACGTTAATTTGAATCAGCTTCTGGATGTTAGCGTTAGCACGCAGATTGCAGCCCTGCGTAGGCTGCTCTATCTCTCGACCTCGAGTGCGTGGAAGCGTGTGCAAGTGGTCGGTCGGTCTCTCTCTATAGAAAAGTCCGACGCATCGTGTGGATATCTCTCTTCCCCACTGGAGCGAGAGAGTCGCTTGAGCGGCGAAGGAGCATCATTTCCTAGCCTTGTTCCACCCGTCCAACGACTAGTGAACTGCGTATTGGCGCGATAATGCCCTACCGCGGATATGCCGTCCACAGTGATGTGAACCACGCCTGGAACCTGGCCAAAGCGAGGTGTAACGTGTGGACGTCCCGCGAACCAGGCATTATTCATACCATCGTGATTAGTGTATAGGCCGAGGGCAAAGGGTTCTTCTTCTTCATCATCTTCCTCCTCCACCTCCACCTCTTCCTCCTCCTCACTTTCGTCATCAGAGACAGAATCCTCATCCTCCTGGTCGTCGGCGACGACTGTGGTACCGTGTCCTGCAAGAGGGATTACCTCGCCATGTACGCCGTGTACTTCGCGCATACGCGTAAAAGCTAATTGATGATACCCATGGTGCGTATCAACAGTGAACTCTTCATTAGAGGGATGCATCGGGTTTACAACAAGCCTTTGCTGCTCTTCTAGATTTGAGATCTAAGACAAACTTCAGCCATTGTCCCAGGATCACGAATGGACGCACACGTACCAATAATCTTCCAGCCCATAACCCGTCAGCCGTACCCAGCTCATACACGCCACCTTCAAACGGCTTCTTCACGATCTTGTTGCCAAGGTCAGCCCATGCCGGCATCCTGAAGAAGTCCATGTCCCACTTCATGCTCTTATCATCGTCCGACAGAGGCATCCTGCCTGCCCACCTGGGTATGGGCGGCAAAACCTGAAAACCAGGGAACCTCATGCCCTCTGGGCGTTGAGGGTACTGGTGGTCGTCACCGTTACTGTCGAATGGACGTGTGCGCCATTTTAACCCACCCCAGTCTGGGTTGACCTTGCGCATGCCATCCCGCAAACGGAGTCCTGTCCCCAACGGCGGCCGCGCAATGTAGGCCCAGTTAGCCTCTTCAACGTCCTCTCGGACAGGACCGATGGAAAAGTCACCCGTGGCCTCCCTATCCGCACGAGTGCGGAACAAGTGTGGTGCAATCGGGAGTGGTCTCACTTCCTCTCGCGCAAGATAAAGCAGCTTGGCCATGAGCGCAGGAGGTGGCGGGGCAAGTTGAACTTGTTGACCATTGGGTAGCTGAAACAAGGAAGACAAGGATTTTGGGCGTAGCGGATCGTTGGGCTGTGTATAAACCCTGGCTGAACCCAACCTAGCTGACGCTGCAAGTGCGGAACATTGCGATTGCGACTACGGCTGTCGCTTGTTAATCCGATTTAAAGATATGATTGATCAGCTCGTACGCTACCTGTTTATCTCAGAATTTAATGTTGTGTGACGGCTCGGTACAGTGAAATGGTGTCTCGACAACAGCATAAGCGCGCAACTCACGACGCCCGTCACCGTGCAGGACCTGGCGTCTGCGCTCATCTCCGCGCTAGAATCAAACACCGTCAGCCCCGTCGCTGCGCCCAACGACGTCACGTTCGATTCGATATCCTCCTCGCGGAAAACACCCTCGTCAACAAGAAACTTGCGGTCAAGATCCTGGAAAAGTACGGGCATACATCGAGATTGTGGAGAATGGGAGTTTGGCGGTTGATGCGTTCAAGAGCAGAGTTGCGCAGAATAAGCAGTTTGATATTCTTGTGAGTTGCGGGCGGGTGTAGCTGCATTCGTGCCGATTGATTGATTGCTTGGTTTTGGGCGGGGTAGATGGATGTGTCGATGCCGTTTATGGGTGGTATGGAGGCAACAGAACTTATACATTTGTATGAGATGCGTCGTGGGCTTATGGCTACTCCGATTATCGCTCTTACGGCCCATGCTAGTGAGTCCCAAATCTTTTCGCCAGATGTTTTCTAATACTTGATGTTTGATAGTGATTGGCGATCGTGAGCGCTGCATTCAGGCTGGTATGGACGACCATATCACTAGTGCGTGGACCCTTGTTCTTTACTTTTCTTCATGTTTGATGTGCTGCAGAACCTCTCCGTCGTGGTGATCTCCTCAACGCGATTGGAAAGCTCGCTGGTGAGAGGCGCTGATCCGGGCACAGACTGTATCGACTGGAATGGCAGCGGTGAGTGAAACTCTGAGATGTTTTTTGGTGGATCGCTCATTCATAGTAAGGTATTGAGGCTCTGGATAGACGTTGCCATTTGCTTTGACGGTGATGATTTCCTTTGGGATGGTCGAAGTGGCAACGGCTTTCCTATGGCTTTGCAGGTTGTGTCTGGAGGCGTGCTCGAGCAGCAGCAGCAGCGATAAGCATGTCGGTCCCCGTGGAGACGTTTAGGCTACGAGGTCAGGGTTTGCGTCGACGTTCTCGAGAGTTGGTTTCGACTGCGATACCTGTTTAGATGGGACGTGCTGAAGCTGAGATCTGACGGTCGACGGTTCGGACAGAAGAGATTCTGGGGGTTAAAGTTAGCGAGGCCACAGAGACACGACGGCAGGACGTCATAATGGAGATTTGCGAGTGCGAAGAGTCGTTTGTGAAGCGTCTGGGGATCCTGTATCTCGTAGACGAAGGTAGAAAGAAGGTTGGAGGGAACGCGGCGTGTTGGAGAGTGTTGGAGGTTGAAGCTACGGTGTGTTTGTGTCTCTTTGGGAGGGAGGGGATGAGGAAGGGGTGAGTGAGGCAGCCCCCAGCACGAACGACGCCGAACAAAGCGCCAACGACGCTTCGTTCGGGTGTGTGGATGCTGAGAGAGGGCATTTGGGCGCTCTCTGGGGGTCCTGAGCGGCGACGAGCTGGCAGGAAGGAGGGAAGGAGGAAGGAGTAGGTAAATCCCAAGCACGATCGACGCCGAACGAAGCGCCAACGACGCTTCGTTCTGGTGCGTCGACACTGAGAGAGGGCATTTGGACGCTCTCTGGGGTCCTGGCCGTCGACGAGCTGGCAGGAAAGAAGGGACGAGGAAGGGCAATGGGCAGACATCTTAGAGCGTGAGAATATACCCTGATTTTTCTCTTATAAGCTCAGCCTCGCGAGAACATCCCCCATTTCTCTCTCTTCACTTGACAGCCACCATCACCTTACAACAATTTATGTCCTACATGTCCATAGGCTCTGTCCTATCCAAAGTCTTTCCTGCCGAGGCACGCCCTACGACGATGAATGACCTGCGGCCTTATTCCTTCCAAATCTTGCTTATGGTATGTGGAGTTTCTTGTAAATTTGTCTTAGTCCTGTTCTTCTCGCGATGTCATAGGCATTCTCATTGGGAGCGTTGGTTCTATCTTTGAAAAATCTATTGCCAATGTTTACACAACGTTTCGTAGCCCGATCATAGGTGCCCTGGCAATACCTCAGGACAATTTTGTTCCCAACGGGTTTGCCATGTATACAGTCTGGTTATGCGTTGTTTCAACGGTTATTTCGGCGATTTTGGCTTTTGTCTACATCGTAACGTATACCTTTGATGTGAGTTTCACACTCTCATTCCAGAAGCCTTGTTATTGAGTTCCTTACTCAATTAGGTCTCTGAAGTCTCAAAAATCGTCATCTTGTTCATAGCTATGTCTATGACCTTGGCCTTTTGCTCTGGATGCATTGCCATTTTGTCTATCATCATTTCTTTGCAACCCTACGTTGTGATTCCCTTTATCATCATCTTCCCGCTAGCAATTATATTTACTTTCGTTCGCCGTTTATTTTTTTCTGACTGAATGCCTTTTTTTTTTCTACATTACATATGTACAATCTCATTTCTTGTATTCCATTATGTCGTTTTACTTGTTCTTTTTTTTGATTTAAATGTAAATTTTAATGAGCGCGTCGCATCGTATGATCATCACAGAACCCGATGAGCAGTGTTGACGAGCGTGTCGCGCATCGTATGATGCGCGACGCGCTCGTCGATGCGATAGGTGTTTCTAATCTGTGTTTCTACAGAAATACTCAAAGATTATCTAATCTATGTTTCCCGAGGAACATTTAAGGTTTTTCTAACACGTTTTTTGTGAGAGAAACAAAGAATTTTCCCTTGAAAACACTTGAAAGAAATACAACAAGTGTTCACAAAGAAACACAATAATGTAAACATCACTTTCTTCTTGAGAAAAACACTAGAAACACGATTAATTTTATCTATCTGTATCTCAGGAATAATCGAAAGAAATTTTTTTCCTTTATCTCAAGTGAAATCATTGAGAAACTTTAACTTTTTTTTTTCTGTTTTTCGAAATAGATCTTATGTAATACTTGAGAAAAACAATTTAGAAATTACATAACGTGTTTCTAACAGGTTTTTCTCAAGAAACCCCAGGGATTTCCCGAAGTGTAAGTGATTTTTCCGACACTGTTGTTCTTAGACCTTGTGTATGTTTCCATATGTTTTTATCTGTTTCAGATCTTGTTTGGAGATATACAATTACATGGCACATATCAATCACTAGATGTGACCTTGGGAGAGACCAAGGAACTCATCACTCCGTCTTCATTGGCTTTGATAGCTTGACCCTGGAGGACAGCCGTGCACTACCTGTTCTTCCGCCGCTCAGAATATCTCACGGATGACCCAGTGTCAATGCAAAAAAATCAAGGAATGATAAAACATGAAGACCCTCTACCTTACTTGTCTTTCGTTTCCTCCCTTCGATACTATCATATCCCAGCTAAGTGATTAGTAAGTAAATCATCATCAATCAACAATTTTGATTCGTGGAAGAACTGCCACGTATAACCATCTTTCCTACCTACAATGGCATACTTGCATGCATCGCGCCTTAGGACCTTGGGCATCCATAACTTGGGTACTGTCGTGCATTTGTTGTGAAATGATATGCATTCACCCTATAGCTCCCAAGGTGGTCGTAAATACGATTACACACAGATGTACAGTCCTGACAAACGTGGAGAAGAAGCAAAAGAGAATGCGCGCGTGTGGAATGTCTACCTTGACGAAGCAGAGAGTCATGATGCGGACATCATTGAAAGCATTCAGAGCATCCTTGAAAGTCTCCTTGTTTTTGTGAGTCTTGATGGACGTATATTCCTACATGTCTTCCTAATTCCAAGACAGGCTGCACTCTTCTCGGCAGTCGTAACTACGTTTGTCGCTCAGACATCTCAAGTGCTCCAACCAGACAACGCGCAAATTATGGTGTCTCTCCTTGTCGAAACCAACCAATTATTGAGAGCCACCGGAAATGGATCGAGCATCAATGCTGTGCCTGCAGCATCTCTAGGTCCCCAAAGTCGGACGTACACTTCCACAGATGCATGGGTGAATGGATTCTTTTTTACCAGCCTCGCTCTCTCATTATCAACTGCCCTCCTGTCTGTTCTAGCCAAACAATGGATCCAAGTTTGTTATTCCTTTGCCTCCTTTTAGGTAGTCTAACACAGTGAACAGGCTTATACTGCAACGGTTTCTGGCGACGCCAAAACCCGCGCTTTGATCCGTCAATTCCGCTTTGAGGGACTCGTGAAATGGAAACTCGGCGTCATCATTGAGAGTCTCCCATTAATCCTACATTGCTCAGTTGCCATTTTCCTTGTCGGATTAGCCCTCTATGTCTCGCAGCTGTCCCGTCCAATATGTGGAATCGTTGCTGGGATCACTGCTGTCACATTTCTCTTCTACTTCGTATCCTCAGCGCTCCCCGCATTTTATTTGGCCTGTCCCTACCGTATCCCATTCATATTCCTTCTAGCTCGACTTCTAAAGTTCGCTTTTAGTATGACGAGGTGGAACTGCTCGCGTCTCTGGTATATGCTCACTAAGAACTTCGGTCGCGGATTTCGAATACCACCGTTCCGACCATATTGGAGTCCAAGGCGGCCTCTGAAAAAAGCAGAGCACGAAGCAGTTTTGGAACAACCATGGCGTGCCGATAGTCTCTCTTACAACTCCTTGGACTGGGTCTTCAACAACTCATCTAACCGCCTTGTCAAAGAAATTGTCATTGAAGGGACTTGTGGCTTGCTTGATGAATGGTCTTCACGTAAAGAACGGTGTTCCTACAGTCCATCACCGAGTAGATACCTGAACCCAAGCTCAGGAAATAGTCATCTTCTCTCTGCAATCAAATATTCTTTATCAAGATTGCCAGATACGTATTCTGCATCTTCCATGGAGGATGAGATTGGAAACAACAAATATGGCCGACTGATTAAAACTTTCATGATGACCTTTGATCTTAAGATTCTGCTAGACGAAGCTACTGCTGGCGTCAAGGATTGGCAAGAACAGATAAGAGCTGCACTGTCTTTTGCTTATGAAGAAGCACTCAGAGACAGGAATCGTATCCTATCTCGGTGGCTTCTGGATTTGGGCGGTCCCAACCTATTTCAATCTGGCATTGAGTGGGGCATGGAGTTCTTGCGTCCATGTGCACGTTTGGGTGATGCAGAAGACTTTCGTGAATTGGTGCATCGAGGAATAGACCTTACGTGTCGTGATTCTTCCGGTGAGACCGCTTTGCATTATGCAGCCTACGCAGGTAATCTGGATGTGGTCAATGCCCTTGTTGAACGAGAGCCAGCTCTGATATCTGCGCGATCACACTTCGGATTTACAGCACTTGACGATGCCATTCTAAGGTCGAGAACCTCTGATATTGCTGGGGTACTTTTGGATCATTGTGCCCAATTATTAAGTCACAATGCACTCCACGATGAATTGGTATATTTCGGACACTACGCGACGCCGCAAAAAGTGACGCTTTTGCTTGACCGCGGATGGGATAGGACGGTCAAGGATGCTAACGGGGAGACATTGCTTGAGGTTGCGCGCAGCAGAGGCAGCGACACACTTGTCGAGTACTTGGAACATTACCAGACTGTGCGGCTCGCCCCATATGGGATGACATCTCACACTGTGAATCCAGAGACACCATAATCTCGCATTCTAACCATGGAACTCGATTGAATATATATGCATATATGCGATTTTTATGCCGAAATAGACGACACAGGTACAACGATAGTGGAAATATCTATTCTACTAATTCACCCGGTACGTCAAAGAGAACCAAGGAGCAGGAAGAATCGTCCGAAGAGAGGAGAGAAACATGGAGAGAAAATAAAGAGACGGAGACGTTAGCAATGCAACTACAAAAGGGCGACGAAAACCGTGGATCGAGAGTAAGATTGGGAAATACTATAAAAATGTTTGAGCATTTGAATGAAGCTTGGATAACCGAATAATTGATTATGACTTTCGCAGAAAGGCACAACACGTACTGGGTGCATAAATCTGTTTTATTGAGTCCGAACCCGCAGGGTCGGATTTCTTGAGGACATTGATTGTTCGTTCGATCCTTAAACTCTCCCGCGAGGACCCAGGCCCTAGTTCCCGCATTTGCGTCGCTTCCTAAGATCGATGGGCTCGTTATCGCGTACCCAATGTCCATACAAGAGGTATAAGGTGCGCCAGATGTGCAGCGCACGACTGGTCCCGAGCTGTTCAGTACGCTCGTGCCAGTGGGCGTGCACGAAAGCGTGAGCGTGTATTCAGAGAAGGCGAAGGTCGTGAGGAAGGAGGTGGAGAGCGTCGGAAAGCGCAGACTGAAGTGATTGTTATGCCGGTGTATAGGGTAATGACCGAGGGCCGGGTACGGGATGCGGGTACTTGGGGAACTGTAGGGGAACATCAGAGGCGATTTGGGTCGGGAACGGGGCAACGGGGCAGGCTGAAGGATGTATTCAAAAAGAAAAGAGAGTAAGGATATTTTTTGGAAATGGATGTTGAGGAAATATGATATAATACTAAAAACTGTAAGCAATGTGCATGGAAAGCCGAACTGGACTCAAACGACAACCACAAACGGCAGCTTGCTCGGCGAGATCAAGCCTGACGTAATCACCCCATTCAGCCCACTGCAGAGCAGCTCTAAAAGTCGCTCATGACACCTCGTAACGCCAACTTCAGCCACAGAAATGGTTGGAATGATGCCAGAATGAAAGAAAGGAGAGAACTTCATTCTACATACTTCGCAGCCCTCGGAAACGTGGGGTATTTATTGCTATTTGGTGTAAGGTTGAGTCATCCCATCAAGTCTATTTGACGCTGAATCCCAAAGTATCTATCTCGAAGGCTCACTAGTTATTTCTCCTGACTGAAGGAGCGCCATCGTTAATGACTCCTTCAGTAGTGCTGACGAATTACCTCTCATCAAATTACCCTCTCGGACTTCGAGAAGTGGACTGATTCACCCAAATGTTACACGAGATCAAGACAACAATTGGCTATCTTTAACATACCTTCTCATTTGCCACAAGACCATCGCCGATTCGCTACAGTGCACGATCCTACCTTGAAATGCCGGAGGCGTTTCAAATGATGTTTTGTTCTTGCGAGCAACAAGACCCAGGAGGACATGGACAGTGCGAATGATATGAAACTCGTTGACGCCTTTCGTATCGCCCTTGATGTCAAGGCTGCACCCAAGTGGTATAGGGTTGTTGTTTAGGTCTACGTGCACAGATGGCAAACACCTTCTTGAATGGTTCTACCGCGCTAGATTACTAGCTATGACGTTACACACGACCCGCCTTGTATAGTACGCTGCTATTGGTCACCGTTGTAATTCCCAATTGCTATTGTCTGTAATATGCCTGGCTAATTAGGCTGTTGCCGTGTTGATGATCAAGTGTCTAATTAGAAGCTTACTAACTTGACAGCGAGGTGATTCAACAGAGATGTACGTGACTGATCAATAGGATATCTGTCTCTGCAATTGATGTACCGCCCCGCTATGCATCAAATGTTTGATTCTCTTCGTGGAATAGCTGTGTCATATATATGGTGTAATACGTCTTCTTGCAGATATATCTGGTCTCCTTTGTAGGCTTCAGCTTCTTGCTGATTCGAACCTCGTCCTTCCTCCCCAAGGTTTTCTGTCTGGTTTTCCATTGCCATGTCTCATCTCTCCCCTGCGAGTCTCCTGGTATGGGCGATTCTGTCGACGTTGGTACGTGTCTGATCTCTCGTAGTTCATTTCGTAAGCTGAAGAGGAGCCTGCATAGGTGGAGATGTTCCTTATTTTTCATTTGTGGTCATTTGATAAATCCAAGTGCCTCAGGTAAGTAGGACTATAGTGGTGATGTATCTCTCAGGAACATTTGGTGTCATAGATGGAATCAATCCATTGGAACATTTAAAAGGGTTATGACGGTGCAGCCAGTAATTGTCTAGGTTGAAAAAAAATTACTGACTCTATCCCGTCATTGCTAGTATTCATATCTATTATCAGTTCCGTTAACAGCGTCGTACTCAATCGATCTTTCGTCCATCAAGTACCATGAAGGCTGTCTCCATTTTCCTCCCCAAGGAAGTAAGAAGCGGCCTATGACTTCCAGTCATGATTTACTATAAATACTAGGTAAAATCGAAGAGAGAGCGTAAGCGCAACGTCATAACAATACATCTGTACTAGAAAAATCACGACCCAAAATCAAACGCATTCTTCCCTGTCCTAACAGCATCCAACAATCCTTTCCCCGCCAACTTTTCAACAAGATTTAACAACAAATCATCGCAACCCCTATGTGCAACGACCACCGCAACAGGCAACATCTCCCGTTCTAACATGGCTATAATACCCGACCTACCCCAACGGAATCGTCACTTCACATCGACACAACATAAATGAAATAATCGGACGGCTTCGCCAGGTTCCCATCTCGACCAGCTGGACCTGCGAGCAGGGTCTGCAGCCCCTTCCATATTATTAAACTCTTCAATGCAGTACGACGGCTGGCCACCGGTGCTCGCATCAGACATGAACAATGAGTCCGAGCACGACTTGACATCCACGATGAGATCCGACGCCAGACTTGCGGAAGGCATGGAGGACGCATTGGGCTGTGACAAAGTCCTGCGCTGTATGTTTCTCGCCGTGTGAGAACATCGCCTTCACGTGCAGTGTGGAGTTGGACTGGTCCTTGTACGCCTCAACGAGCGGTTTGTCGACGGACACCCAGGAACAGTACTCAACTAGGGTGATTGACACGAGCTGGAATTGGGCAAAGTCGTGCGAGGGGATGTGGTCTAGCAGAGAAGTGGTGAAATTGATGGGGACAACAGTTGTTTTGAGGTGATTTGACAGCGCGGCTGCAAAGTCGTCCTAGAGGACTTGGGCTACGGGGTTGGAGACAGGATAATGTTCGGTCGGGTAGAATAATTTTTTGGGGAAGATTGTTTGGCGTTTCTTTCAGACGGGAGAGTGTTCGTACCTACCAGGGTGAATCAGCCTCGGGTCCCTCATAAAGTAGCCTGCCGTATCCATATCCTCCGACAGTGGTAGCACACTGCTCATATCCAAACTTCCATGCGTGAGTCTCATCCCATATGCGCCCAAAATGCTGCAGGCTCCCTCACCTTCGTATCACTCCCAACAGTAAACTCGACCCATTCATACCTCGCAATTGCGCATGCGCCAGAGCTCGACGTAGACGCTGTGACGTGCCCATCCCTGTGTGGATTGAGCAAGTATGTGTGGTCGACGTACTCCCAGGGCTGTGCGCCGTGTGCAACCTGGGACGTACGTGCCTTGCATACAAGGCCGAGAGCAAGTAGGCATTGGATTGATGGCATGGTGGTGGAGAGTGGGGAGGGATGGACGAGAGCGTATGTGTGTGAACCTGCGCCTGTGAAAAGTCCTTCAACATCGAAGATGTCATTGACGGCAAAGTGCATGCCAAAGAGCAAGCTTAGACGTGAGGGGACAGGGATGTATTGTCGAGAGTGACGTTGGTGGGCGTCTCGCCGCCTGAGGGGTTTGGGATTGTGCCGAAGAGGAAACTGGCGTATTTGTCTTTGCGGAGGCGGTAGGGGGAGAGGATGTCTAGATGGGACAAGTTCTGGCAGTGAGATGGACTACCTGATGGTTCATCAATCGAGTTGATTATGGAATGTACGGGGACGTGGGATACGCATGATTGGCCCCTAGTTATTCAGGACACTCGTGCCGATGGGCTGTACATGAAAGCGTGAGCGTGTATTTGGAGGGAGTGAAGGTCGTGGAGAGAGTGCGTTGGGGGAGTGCAGACGGAGGTGGAGAGTGCGTTGGCAAGTGTGGGTGTTAGGACAGGCGTGGAAGGTATAGACAATGGCGGAGGCCGGATGTGGTGCGGGTATGGCCAAAGGAGGGATGTAGTCCCGCCCGAGGTAGGAGCATTGGGAGTGCAAGGATCAGGACCCTTCTTGCGGGCCAAAGTCAAGAGCCATTTGAGGGTGCTTGAGCAGGCGGGGAGGATTACTGGGCAGGTTCAGGGGCAACCACCAGAGTTTTGCTCTGTATTTATAGAGAACGAGAATGGGAAGGAGGAGATTGTTTGGAAAAGGATGTTGATCAACCACCAGAGTTTTGCTCTGTATTTATAGAGAACGAGAATGGGAAGGAGGAGATTGTTTGGAAAAGGATGTTGATACTGTTACGTGCCATCTTGAATGACGAGACAAGCCTGAAGAAAAATAATAATATATTGAGTTCTCAAGTACACATGGAACGCTGAAAACTGTAAGCGCATGCATGGGAAAGCCAAAGACTATAGGCAGGACTCACCTCAGAAATAATCTACTCCAAAACAATGAAAACAACCAAAGTTGAACCAGCGCACAGTGAAAAGTGAAACGACACGTCTCTGACTGGTGCTGTTTGGCTGATGGGCAGGAACCCGAGATCATCAATCAATCCCTGACATCACCCGATCATCCAACCAAGCAGCCCAAAACTCTAAAGCTAGCTCTCAACACCTTGCCATGACATGCTGCAGCCACAGAGATGGTGGGAGAAGGAAAGAAGAGGGTAGAGAAAAAGAAAGAAGAGAAGGATAACAATATGGGAGTACAACAGGGAAAAAGTAGCTGAAATAAGTGAAAAATAGGCCACAGAAAAAGCTATAGCCACACCCAGACTTGGAAACACACAAGGCCAATGAGGAATCACCTGAATATTCTGTCCACAGGAGGGATATAAAAGGGTGGAGGTTTGGAGATTATGACAAGCCATTGGTTGTCCATGGCTCAGAATCCAGGGAACAGATATTTTAGGCTAATAAAGAACTAGTTACTTCAGGTCATCATTTTTGATAATACTACAGTGAGCCCATTTTTTGTGTGGGACAGCCAATACCCACTAAAACTTCAGTTGCAACTCTTCATGACTTCAATGAGTCTTTACCCTCAGGTAGGAAGTACTTTCATGTGCTTTTGACTAGCCTGGCCTTCAGAGCTTCCTTACTGAACTAATGTGCAGTGGTTGCCAGGCAGTCCAGCTTTATTCTGCACACTATTACTACTTTGATCTTGTTTATGATTTCCATGTCTGTTGGTGCCTTTTCCAGGATTGATTCATTGTCAATATGCCACTTGCATCTTGCTTTCCAAATAGCATGCACACAGTCTCTGACACCACTATCATTGAGAAGTGTTTAGCCCCTGGCAAGTCCTGTTCAGTTTCCCCTTTCCTATTTATTAAGGTGCAACTCAGTTGCTTTGAAGGATATCCCTCTTTTCCTATGTATGTGCATTGCTAGATTCCATGCTGCTCTTTGCCCCATGGAGATGCACTCTGATAGCATGTTTGCCATTGTTTCTTCTGTGCAGCATTTGTTAGAAGTTGATGCCTAGTACAATAACAGAGGTTATTCTACTGTGGTATATGTAAACAATTTGTCTATTATTGTAGTAAGAAAATTTCACTCACCCTCAGTCTCTGTATAATGACTTAGGAAATTTGCCATCCCATCTGATATATATATTTTCCTCTTTGACCCTAACTCTGACTCTGCATCAATATGCACGGTGTATCAATGATTATTATCAATGCACACAGTGTTATGACGTGCTAGGTCTCAACACTCCTCCTCACCATGGGCAGTGATCATTTCAGCATTGGTTCAATCAATTGACTCCTCCTCACATGAAATACTAGGTCACTCCCAAAATTGTTCGTAGTTGTATGAATTGCAGTGTGGCCAGTGCTTTCATAAATATATCCATGACATTGTTCTTAGTGTTGATATATCAAACCACAATTTCTTTCAATGTGGCACACTCTTATAGAAAATGATATTTTATATTAACATGTTTTATCTGTTGGTGTAGCATGGGGTCTTCTGAGAGGTTAATCGCCAAATTGTTGTCACAAAGTATCACAGTTGCTCCATCAGGAGTATGCCACAGTGCCTCCATTAATGTTTGTAGCCATATGCATTCCTGGGCAGCCTCACATAAAGAAGCTGCTACAGTTCATTGTTTGCATGTTGACCATGAAATTGCCCCCACCTGTTTGTTGCTCTCTCACCAGATTTAAGTACCTGCATGCTCCATGTTTCAGCCTGCTAATCCAGAAGCTCCTTCAGACACTATAGCCACCCAGGACAAAGCCTGGACTTGCCTGCTCCACCTGGAGATGCAGGTGTGGCTCATCCAAGCCTTCTTCATTTAGCACACTGCCAAATTGACACTCCTCTACCAAATGACTGACACCATCTCTGACTCCCTCTGCACTCTCATAAAGCACCTACCCCTGGTTGCAACCACTGGAGTAGTGTACTGGGATTGAGTAGGCATAGTTACAGAAGACCAGAGTTCTCTTATTTCCTTGTCAACAGGAATAATTGATTTGGGCCTAGGTTGTGCAGGCTTCTTGACATTCTTGCATTTGAAGTGTAGATGAAGTCAAGCAATGAGATGCCATTCCTTCTGATGAGAGATGTAGAAATGTTCTTCTAGTCAATACAAATGCTATGTTTGGTTCTATTTGTCTTGTAGAATGAGTCACTGCTCTATTATTATCCCACAATGAATCCATGTGAAGAGGTAGTCACCAATGATGAGTTCTAGATTAGTGTTGCATTGTACTATTTCTGCCATTGCTTTGTCTCAAAGCCAAGCCTCATGTTCCTCAGATA
Source organism: Macrolepiota albuminosa (assembly GCA_027475525.1). Lineage (NCBI taxonomy): Eukaryota > Fungi > Basidiomycota > Agaricomycetes > Agaricales > Agaricaceae > Macrolepiota > Macrolepiota albuminosa. Next base: position 1,342,431 of record JAMWFC010000054.1, on the reverse strand, counting down.
TTTCTATTTGAATATACTGTAGTCTCTCCTTGTTATGCATTTTCAGCCATGCATCTGATGTGATTTCTACTTCATTGATGGACTCTGGGATGTTTGATGGGCCTGCTATTTGTGGCTCTGGAATTTCCAAAAAAGATGAAGACAGTGGAGGTGAATGAGGAAGAGTATTTGTGTCATTGTTAATTAAGGGGGGAGATGGCAATAGCAGTGGCAAAAAAGAGAGAACTGGTTGATGTTTCTCAGGCAGTAAGCTACAATAATATTTCTCCTGTGCTGTACAAGCCTCTGCTTGACAAGAGCAATATCTCTAAATGACATTGTGGTCAGCTCATTATGGGGGCTTGAATCTGCAGCAAATATTAAAAGAGACATTGGTGGTGATATAAACAGCAAACACTTCTTTGTAGGTGGCCTGATTATACAACACATACACTTCTAGATATGGACTAGAGAAGAAATTGCAGACAAACAAATATAATATGTTATTAAGCCATATTAGATCTATTCTAAGCTCTTTTTCAGCAAAGGCTATTCAGAAAGATGTTTTTTTTTGCTTGATGAAGAAGGTCAGTCATGTTTGATGCTATAGCCAAGGAAAGCAGGGTTGCTAAAGCAAAAAATTTTTTTTTGCTTGATGAAGAAGGTCAGTCATGTTTGATGCTATAGCCAAGGAAAGCAGGGTTGCTAAAGCAAAAAAAGATTCACAAGAAGCAAAAAATGATGCAGTGAAGTTGCAATCCTTGAAATAATATAACTGGTATCCACATTTGTATAAAAAAAGTAGGTACACAGAATTTGAACCACTCATAAGCAGCTTTAATGTGTCATTAGATGAGGGCCATTGAGAGCTTGACAAGTTGAAACTCCAAAGTTTCTTATGTCCTCCTGACATGCATATACATGGCAGCACAAGCAGCTCTGAGATCATAATACACTGGCAAAAGGTCTAGCTTAAAGCACTCAAATGGGCCAATCTATATAATGTAAAAAGGCCAGAAACTAAAATATGACTCCATGTTCTCGATCCAACATGTCTTTTGTAGATAACAACAGTAATCACAAATCAAACCATGGTCATACTCTCTGTCAGGATTGTGTAACTATAGACAAAAAACATGCAGTGTAGCAGCTACAGAGTATTGACTGGGCTGTAAGTGTGATTAGTCCTTAAATAAACATGAAAAAACCAATAAATTACCAGACTTGTGAGCAGAAGCAGTTATAAAGTGCTGGCTAAAGGCAAGTGACTTATGTGTCTCTGCAGTGCAATTCACTTTTCAACAAATGTTATAAAATGTATTTGATGTAAAAAGACAAACTATACCAGGCTTAGTGTGTGGAGTAAGATGATAAGCCATTTTCACTGCATAGTGGGAGCTGGTTTAACCAGCTTCATCCTCTTATTACCTTGATCACATTCAATCATTCCAATCACTAGTCAAGAGATTGAATATAGAAAAGCCAGTTCTTATAGAAATTCATACATACAATACAATCAAGGGGTTTGCATAAATCTAAGGATAGAGCATTAATGCAAAGCATGTAGAATATAATAATGAAGATACATACTGGCAGAGCTATGCTAGCAGCTCTATGTATTAGAAGTGACAGATCAGATCCTTAGTAAATTATCTGTCAAAGGCCTTAAAACAAAGAGAGAAAAAGGTATTATACTGAAGACTTTCTTCCTAGCAAATCACTATCATGCCAAGGACTTATCTGCAGCAGATCACCTCTTGACATTCATCAAGGACAAGTACACAACTACAAAGAAGTTATTCAATGCAGTTATATCTCATTAAAGAAGAGTATGAGACTGCAAGAAACTCATTCAATGCAGTTGACTTTGAGAAAATAGAACTAAATAGAGGTCAAACAAGCCACAGCCACAATAATCAAGTCTAAGTCATAAGAGTAAAATCACAAGACTTGTACACTGGCTCAAAAAACTGTCCCAATGTTTGGCCTTTTTGAAAAGATTCACATGGTGTGCAATGATTATCTAAGCAAAAAATATAGAAAATCACATGATATACATTTGCATCCTGGCTTCATAATAATATCTAGATCATGTCATTTGGACAAGAACCTGCTGATTAATAAATCAAACAAAATATACAATCATTGAAGCAGTTGTTTGATACTCTAATTTTCATATCTAGTACTTGGTATGGCCTCCATTTGCCTATATAACTGCTTTGATCCTTTTAAGCATGCTCTCTATGAGGCTTTGGCATACCTCTAGTGGTATTTCATTCTACTTCTTGACCACTCTCTCTCACAACTCATGCACTCCTTTAAGGGGTACCTCATACTCCAAAAGTTTGTGCTTGATGTAAATCCAGAGGTGTTCAATGGGATTGAAGTCAGAGGATTGGGCAGGCCAGAATATCACAATGATGTTATTATCAGACAACTAAGTTGTTGCTCATTTGAGATGTGTTTTGAGTTGTTGTCCTGCTGAAAATATTGTCCTTCCTTCTCCATTTCCAACTTTTCAAAGCTTTTCACCACTTTCTCATCTAAAATCTCACAATACTGTGCAGCATCTATCTTCTCCTGAACTTCAGTACTCCATTCCAACTCATGCCACCTCATACCATTAAATTATTTCCTCCTCCATGCTTGACAGTTGGTATAGTGGTGTGGTCAGATAGTGGTTCTCCTGGAATTTTCTATACATATATCTTCCTATCTGATTCAATCTAATTAATCTTTATCTCATCACTCTACAAAATTCTCTTCCAATCCTCCACTGTCCAGTTCTCATGATACTGAGCAAACTTGAGCCAGTTTGCATAATGAACAGCCTTGAACATGAGAACTTTCTTCTTTGTTGCTGAGCAAAAACTTGCCTTCTTCAATACATTTCTGACTATCTGAGGATTTACAGAACTAGAGATAACAGAATTAATAAACTATGTAGCTTAAACAGCATTATCCAGCTTCCCAGTAGTAATTTGACAAATAATAGACTGATAACAGAATTAATAAACTATGTAGCTTAAACAGCATTATCCAGCTTCCCAGTAGTAATTTGACAAATAATAGACTGTTTATTACATGCTATAAGATTGGAAGAACAACTTCTAGGATAATTCTCTTTGTTGCTCTTCAGTTCTTTGCCGATTCTTCCTACAGGGCCCTTTTTCAGGCCAGTTTTTACTTGGATTTGATGCTGAAAATACCCTTTATTGAGAAGAGAAGCAACAGAAGAGCAATTGGCAGCAGAAATAGATCACATGATAGTAGTAGAATGTCAATAAGATGACTGATTGAAGTTGAATATATGAAATTAGTACAAATGAGGTCACATGACATTGTTTATATTTTTTACAAGGTGTTTCCATCTTCTACTGCTGAAAAATATTGAAAAAATATTAAAAAAAATTAAAGTGAGTCAAAATAACTGCCTCAATAACTGAATATTTTGTTCGATATATTAATCAGCAAGTTCTTATTCAAATCACATGATCTATACATTATTATAAAGCCAGGATGCAGTTGTATTGCATGTGATTTTTTATAATTTTTTTGCCTAGGTAATTGTTGCATACTATGTAAATCTTTCCAAAAAGGCCAAACATTGAGGCAGTTTTTTGAGCCAGTGTATGCACAAGACTGAGTCACAAGATTTTCAGACTGACTAGGTTGTGAGAAACTGGGCTTGTAAATTTGACACTAATGTATCTCTATGTGGCTACCTCCAACTACAACAAATAGAGCTGCAGAAAAACTCATTAAGACTGCAGTAACTGAGTTCTCTGCAGTCCTGGACTTTCTTGACCATTTATAGGTAATCTGCTAATAACAAGTTATTGACATAATATTGTTCCAAGGCATTTTAACAGGTAGTCTGCTGTGAATTAAGTCTTTGGTACAATATCTTTGTCTTCTTTCTTCTCAAGGCCTTTGATAGGTGATCTACTGATGAATAACTCCTTAATATTGTCTTTGTTACAATATCTCTATGTGCAACCTCTGTAACAACTATAAATAAAACTACACTGAACAAGTTTTTTGCAATTCTGGACTTTTTCTTTTTGATACTAAGAGTTGTGGTCTGCTGGAAATTAGTCCTTGGCATGAATATTGTTAAGTTTCAGAACTTTTTATAACTTTGAGGCCTTGAACTATTTATTATACTATACTATGTTTGGAAGCTATCACTGCTATGACAGATCTCTAGTTTGCCTGTCTAGTCTTTTATTTGCTGTTCTCATACATTTTTTTATGCATGTCACATTAATTAATTGCTGGTCTTGGCTTTGTTGTCTCTGCTTTAATTCTTTAACTGCTTTTTTTTAATCAAATATTAATTTATAGCCTGTGCAATATCATATACCATATTTTCTCTGTTCCTCATCTATATTGACAGCTTTATTGTATTGTTTTCAGATGTCAATGTATAGACAATTCCAACTATTGTAATAGATACTATTCAATATATAATTTAATTTACTATTTTTAATCTTGTTATTAGTATAATGTAAGACAATAAATATCATGTGGCCTGTTAGAGATTAATTCAGACTTGGAAAGTACATGAACAGATATATTAAATAATAAATTATATAAAGGGAAGAAAGTGTTCACTCTAATGCTAAATTTGCACTCATTATACTTTTACAGTGTTTTTTTTCAAGATCATAGAACATAATAATCTCAGTTTATCAAGTTATATATACAACAACTTTCTTCTTGTTTTGCATGAATGTGCAGGACTTCAATAGTCAGGCCTATAAAATCTAGACTAACAATATCAAAAATACAAATGAAGCTTTCATTTGCTTGTGCAGGACTTCAATAGTCAGGCCTATAAAATCTAGACTAACAATATCAAAAATACAAATGAAGCTTTCATTTGCTTTCTTCTTAATAGCAAATTTGTTATCAACAATGGCCAACTGTCCTAAGCCTTTCTAGACTATTTTCAAAATGCAATTAATAATAAATATCCTCTTAAAATCACCTGCAACTACAATTTTCTTCTAGAACTTGCTGAAAATATCATGGCTGTTACAAATATATTTGTTTTTATTGTTTTTTATTCTACTTTTATGCTGAAATCAAATGTACATATCATGTATCCAGTTTTCTATAATAATGTAAATATTTCTTTGCTTATACACTACCATACTACTCATCTGTCATCCAGATTAATGTAGATGTTGAGTTGCACAAAATTCCCAATTTTAAATTTGAGAGGTTTGGGCCTCACCACTATCTTTATATTTTTTTCCCTCTCTAGTTACTTGAATATGCTATAAGCTGCTAGCCATATTGCTTGTCAAAATGCAAGCATAGAATTTGGTATAATTATAGATTTTATCCTGCAATTGTTAAATTACTTAGAAAGCATATAGCTTCTGAGTAGTCAGCAACATGCTGTAGTACTTGGTGGCAAGTATTACTGTAGTTCTGGGGCTTATTGGTAACTCAGAAAGTTCCCTCTAATCCACACTGTTGCTTGCTGATTGCTTGAGGTAATGAGGTGCTTCACAGAATATTAAATACTCTGGTGGGCAGTAGAAGGTTCTCAGTCAACTCCAGCCTAAGCAGTTCACTCCCTGGGAACTGCCGAGCCTTTGTTTTCCAATAGACTTCCAAGAAGAGGTTCAATAAACTCTAGCCTAGGTGATTCACTCCCTGGGAACCACTGAGCCTTTGCCTATCAAATGCCTGTCTATTCTCTACTAAACTTGGGCTATTTATACTGTTTTTCTGGTGCACAGACCACCATCTACACATGACTCTTTTGTTGTCAACTCCCCAGCCTCCAGAACATATTTGATAGTCCAATTTCCCTTTTGGGAGGCATGTTTCGGTGCCACCAGTTCCACCATTCCTCTGGATGTCTCTGATTGCCACTTCCCCATTTGCTTCAGCTCCATTTAGCACGATCCCATTCATAGATCCTTCTTTCCTCTTTTAGCGCTTCCCTGCATTCCATGCTTCTTTTGACATCCCTCCATGCTTCTTTTCCTTTCCCCTTTCAGTCATGTCAAATCGGGCATTGTCAGATCTGATCTTGATCTAGATCATCACAAATTGATCCCATTTCGTCACTTCTGCCAGCTCCCATGCTTCCCCTCCCCATTACAGTGGTTGGACTATTGTTGAGTGGATAGCTTGAGCTGGTCCCTGCCCTTTGTTCTGTACTGTCTGTGTATTTATTGGGGTGTTTTTGGAGATATAATTTGTTGAGACTGCTACCAGGAGGCTTACAGTTTTCAGCCTTATGATTAAATGTTTATTTTGACTTCTGGTACAGCATCGTATCAATGCAAGACAAAGGCTATTAGAGCAAAAACTTCTTATAGTAGGCTACAAAGATCATACCAAATGAAATTGTTTTTCAGCTTGTAATCAACATTTGCTGTTGTATAATAGACAGTGGTCTCTTTTTTAAGGATTGTTCAATATTTGCAACATTCTTCATTCTGCACACTATTTGTAGTACAAAACAATAATGTACCACTGAAATTCTGAACATTCTGTTTGTTGATTATTACCTGAAGAAATTTTTATTGAACTTTCACATCTCTGTAATAGATGCTTTCATTATTTGTCATTGGTATATAGATATGACAATAGAGATTAGCAATATTATGGGTGAGTGCCTCTAATAGACAATAGCAGAACACTAGCATCTAGTTCTGATAATTACAATGCTGAGAAGATCACATTGTTAAATTCCTCAAAGTATACTTGTGATTACTCAAGTCACTTTACTGCTCTCAGTGACTTTGTGTTGTTCCTAGTCCTTGTGCACAAGGCCTGTTGGAAGTAAAATACTTCTATATGTATACAACAGACAAAGCTGTGACAAAGCTGTAACATGCCTCAGCAATGGCTATCACCATGCTAAGTATATAACTACTAAAGAGGCTATGGGACTGCAGCATTCAACTGCTATGATCTCTGGTCTATATATTATTTTTAACAAAGCAAGAATACAAAATAAATGCAACACTTATGCTGAAATTTGTGTTTCCTTAGAATTTGTCAGAATCATGTTTTTGAAGCAAGAATACAAAATAAATGCAACACTTATGCTGAAATTTGTGTTTCCTTAGAATTTGTCAGAATCATGTTTTTGAAGTTCAAAGCAGACCAAATTTAATATTGTCTGTGCAAATTTTTTCAAAAGTCATAGTGGTTTGTAATTTTATCTGGTGCATAAAGATCCCTGACTGACAACTTGTTAAATCATTCCACATGTACTATCTCATAAGAGCTAGTCAGGTTTTCTCTTTCTGCAAATTGCTGGATCTTTGAACTTTAGTGTTCATGTGCAAGCACTAACATTGACAGCAGTCTGTATATGACTAGTCAATAGTCTGCACACTTGTTCTGAAAATGGCTCCACAGCTTGACAGCTTATAGACTCTGCTTTTCTAATAAATAAGGCAAGCAATGCCAATCTCAAAACCATTGCCTATTACAGGTTGCTACTACAGCAATATATTGTTCTGTATGAGGATAGAGAAGTCAGAGACAAGGATTTGGAGGACATGAAAGAAAATGATGATAAATTTTATGCTATAGATGTTAAAAATGCAGATAAAGTATTGTTTAACTCATATAGCATTGTCTTCTTCTAGCATATTCAGATAATTGATGTTTTCTGTTTTTGCTTTGTAAAGTATTGTTTAACTCATATAGCATTGTCTTCTTCTAGCATATTCAGATAATTGATGTTTTCTGTTTTTGCTTTAAAAGGCCTGTTTTGCTTGATGGTTTTTTAAATTTCTGGTTTTCTATAACAATTGAGAAGCTCAAAGCAAAATACAGCATAACAGGCTTCATAGACAAGGCCATAGTTGCTAAAATACAGTTTTTAATCAATAGATTTAGGCTTTCACAGTCATTGTATAGTGATCCTCTATAGCCTGACACATTTTTTATATTGGTGCACTAGGCTAGATGTTTCTAGCTGCCCAAGTTGATAAAGGCTCTATTGATAGAGCAATATAAGATTATCTTCTCTCACATGTGCTCAGAAAAGTGAAGCCTTTTTATCTCACATTCTCTTAAATCAATTTACTTTCTACTTAAACTTACATTTTTATGCCACTAACTATTCAAGTAAATATAAACAAGTACATATTTATATAATTATTTTTTTTGCTTTCTCATTTGTTTTCAGAATCTTTGCAGTTACATCCTTATACTATTAATCAGGCAAGTAAATACAGATAAGTGCATATTTATAAAACTATTTATTTTGCTTTCTGTTACATCCTTATACTATTAATCAGGCAAGTAAATACAGATAAGTGCATATTTATAAAACTATTTATTTTGCTTTCTCATTTGTTTTCAGAATCCTCAAACTTATATTCTTATGCCACTAATAAACTAAGTAAACATGAATTGATTGAGAAAACAATGTGAAGAGTATAAAAAATGGGTCAATAATGATACATATCCTGCATAGAGGTGTAAGACTCATATAGCTCATAGGTTAATGTAAAAGAGAGAGAAATGGACCAGGGAAGTCAGCTGTGGCATCCAATTAACATACCTTTATCAAAGATGGAAGAACAAGCTGCTGGTGTCAAGGCATTTATTAAGTCTGTTAAACACTTTATATAACTATATTATAAAGCTGTTCATAGCTTCTTTGACATTCATGTAGATTAAATTGCTAGTTATCTTTTATATATATACAAAGGTTATTAAATATGTATTCATAGAACTTGTATCATTATTTGAATATCAACTCCTTTCTTAAAAATAAACTTCAAGTAAGCATTTGTGTGACACATTTCAACTTACTAATAAACAGGGATTTACAAAAAAAAAACCTTTGAGCACCTTGCATAAAAGTTAAGATGAATGTTTAGAACTGGCTTCAAGAAAATATGGTAAATGCTGATACTTTCTAAGAAGGTCTTTTCTCTAAATCATGGAAAACTAGCACAATTAACATAGTTATACATATAAGCAAAATGCAAGGAATGTGAGATATTTGATATTTAATTTTTTTTCCATGCATAAAGCATGATATCTGTCTAGATACTCTTATTGTCTGTTAGCAAGCCTCAGAGAAATTTTCTTGTGCCCTCAGGTCTATAAAAATCATTACTTGCTTTTTTCTACTGTTTTCATGTAGCAGAGCTTTACTTTCAAAATACTGTTTTTTGTTTTTATCCTGCATATTTATTTACAAATTGTCCCTGTTTGGGCTTAAAAAATAGCCCAAGACCCACATTATCATAGATATCTAATAGCAATGGTAGAGACTCTTTCTATACACACCAGTAGGAATGTGGAGATTTTAGATAAATTAAATACAAAAAATAACATGTAGCTGTTTGTTAAGAAACAGGCATTAATGTAGAGTGGAAAACACTTAAGAAATATGCAAAGAGTTGCATTTAAAACTTGTGTAGCTATGAAATGTGGACTTTAATAACTATAGCATGGAAAGGATATTTGTTAGTAGGACTTTGATCCTGGCAAACACCAAATTGAAGATATGCATGGAGATGTTGCTAGCCAGAGATAGATCCAAATATGACAATGACAACAAAAGGTGGCATATATATTTTGACATCTTAGAATGTCTCTGGAGATGCCAGAAAAGTCCATAACATGATTGTCATTACAACAGCTAAATGTTAGGAGTGCAATTTAGTATAAAAAAAACAGCTATTAGATATGAGAATCTGAAAGTATTATTTTATCATATATATTTAATAATACAGTTTTTTTTCTGTTCAGAATGCACTAAAGCCCAAAAAAAACAAAGATTGCTGGAAAACTGTAGTAGAAACAATAAAATTCAGAACTATTTGTCCAGGACAAATGATCCAAGTGTCCAAGTGTGTACTATGAGAGTCACAGCCATTTGTCCAAGATAAATAATCCAAGAATTCAAGTGTGTACTGCTTAAGTCAGAGCCATTTGTTCAGGACAAATAATTAAAAAGTCTCAGTATGTACTGTGAGAGTCACAGCCATTTGTCTAGAACAAATAATCCAAAAGTCCATGTGTGTACTGCTTAAGTTAGAGTTATTTGTCCAACTGTATACTATTTAAGCCAGAGTGTTTGTCCAGAACAAATATCTGTACATTTATTCTTTCTACCTTATTGTTATACTATATCTACTCTTTCTATCCTACTTTTATACTGCATATATTCTTTCTACTCTGCCTTTATCTTGTATCCATCTTTTTTATCCTATTTTTGCATTTCATCTACCCTTTTTATTCCATCCTACTTCTACACTGCATCCTTCTATCCTAAAAAACTTGTACATTGCATTTTTCCTTCTTATCCCATCTTATTCTCTCTATTCTATTCTATCCAATCCTTCCAACTAAAAAACTTGTACATTGCATTTTTCCTTCTTATCCTATCTTATTCTCTCTATTCTATTCTATCCAATCCTTCCAATCCTATCTTATCTTTACACTGCATCTGCTCTATTCTAAAAAACTTTTCAACCTGAGTTAGCACCCTAGTCAAATTTTCCTCAGATAACCTTACCTTTGATCTACTGCAACATGAACCTGCTACTATATATGCTAACACACAATCTATACAAGGAAAGTTCTATTCTACAAAAATACATACATTGATACCAACAACACTGCTCCCTGTGCATGGTACTGTACATCCAGCCTATCAGCCTGCTTCTTAGCTCTGTATTGTAGGTTGCCGGCATTTGTACTTAGCTATGAATTAGTTGAGGTAGATAGCATAATTGTAACATTGTAACAGAAATCATCATCCATCACTCTCTGGGTGATTGCCGGGGGTCATTTATGCCAATGATGCCGAAGTCACATGGCAATTGGTGACATTTTCCCACACACAGTTGGACCTCTAATTAGAGGGGCAAGTGAGTGATTTTTCCGACACTGTTGTTCTTAGACCTTGTGTATGTTTCCATATGTTTTTATCTGTTTCAGATCTTGTTTGGAGATATACAATTACATGGCACATATCAATCACTAGATGTGACCTTGGGGAGAGACCAAGGAACTCATCACTCCGTCTTCATTGGCTTTGATAGCTTGACCTGGAGGGCAGCCATACACTACCTGTTCTTCCGCTGCTCAGAATATCTCAGGATGACCCAGTGACAATGCAAACAAATCAAAGGAATGATAAAACATGAAGACCCTCTACCTTACTTGTCTTTCGTTTCCTTCTTTGATACTATCATATCCCAACTAAGTGATTAGTAAATCATCATCAATCAACAATTTTGATTCGTGGAAGAACGGCCGCGTATAACCATCTTTCCTACCTACAATGGCATACTTGCATGCATCGCGCCTTAGGACCTTGGGCATCCATAACTTGGGTACTGTCGTGCATTTGTTGTGAAATGATATGCATTCACCCTATAGCTCCCAAGGTGGTCGTAAATACGATTACACACAGATGTACAATCCTGACAAACTAGGAGAAGAACTGAAAGAAAATGCGCGGGTGTGGTATGTATACCTTGACGAAGCAGGGAGTCATGATGCAGACATGATTGAAGGCTTTCAGAGCATCCTTGAAAGTCTCCTTGTTTTTGTGAGTTTTGATGCACGTATATTCATGGATATCTTCCTAATTCCAAGACAGGCTGCACTCTTCTCGGCAGTCGTAACTACGTTTGTCGCTCAGACATCTCAAGTACTCCAACCAGACAACGCGCAGATTATGGTGTCTCTCCTCGTCGAAACCAACCAATTATTGAGAGCCGCCGGAAATGGATCGAGCATCAATGCTGTGCCTGCAGCAACGCTAGGCCCCCAAAGTCGGACGCACACTTCCACAGATGCATGGGTGAATGGATTCTTTTTTACCAGTCTCGCTCTCTCATTATCAACTGCCCTCCTGTCTGTTCTAGCCAAGCAATGGATTCAAGTTTGTTATTCCTTTGCCCTCTTTTAGGTAGTCTAACACAGTGAACAGGCTTATACTGCAACGGTTTCTGGTGATGCCAAAACCCGCGCTTCCATCCGCCAATTCCGCTTTGAGGGACTTGAGAAATGGAAACTCAGCAAAATCATTGAGATTCTCCCATTAATCCTTCCATCCGCCAATTCCGCTTTGAGGGACTTGAGAAATGGAAACTCAGCAAAATCATTGAGATTCTCCCATTAATCCTACATTGCTCAGTCGCCGTTTTCCTTATCGGACTAGCACTCTATGTCTCGCAGTTGTCCCGTCCAATATGTGGAATCGTTGCTGGGATCACTGCTGTCACATTTCTCTTCTACTTCGTATCCTCGGTGCTCCCCGCATTTTATTTGGCCTGTCCCTACCGTATCCCATTGATATTCCCTCTAGCTCGACTTCTAAAGTTCGCTTTTAGTATGACGAGGTGGTACTGCTTGCGTCTCTGGTATATGCTCACTAAGAACTTCGGTCGCGGATTTCGAATACCACCGTTCCGACCATATTGGAGTCCAAGGCGGCCTCTGAAAAAAGCAGAGCACGAAGCAGTTTTGGAACAACCATGGCGTGCCGATAGTCTCGCTTACAACTCCTTGGACTGGGTCTTCAACAATTCATCTAACCGCCTTGTCAAAGAAATTGTCATTGAGGGGACTTGTGGCTTGCTTGATGAATGGTCTTCACTTAAAAAACAGTATTCCCGTCCTCTGAGTAGATACCTTAACCCAAGCTCAGGAAATAGTCATCTTCTCTCTGCAGTCGAATATTCTTTATCAAGATTGCCAGATACGTATTCGACATCTTCCATGGAGGACGAGATCGGAAATAACAAACATAGCCGACTGATTAAAACTTTCATGACTACCTTTGATCTTAAGACTCTGCTAGACGAAGATACCACTGGCTTCAAGGATTGGCAAAAACAGATAGAAAATGCACTGTTTTTTGCTTATCAAGAGGCACTCAAAGACAGGAATCGTGTCCTATCTCGGTGGCTTCTGGATTTGGGCGGTCCCAACCTATTTCAATCTGGCAGTGATTGGAGCATGGAGTTCTTGCGTCCATGTGCATATGTGGGTGATGCAGAAGACTTTCGTGAATTGGTGCATCGAGGAATAGTCCTTACTTGTCGTAATTCTCTTGGTCGGACCGCTTTGCATTGGGCAGCCGAGGCAGGCAATCTGGATGTGGTCAATTTCCTGGTTGAACGAGAGCCAGCTCTGATATCTGCGCGATCACACTTCGGATCTACAGCACTTGACTTTGCCATTCTATATCAGGTAAACTCTGATGTTGCTGGGGTACTTTTGGATCATTGTGCCCAATTATTAAGTCACGATGAACTCTACTGTGAATTGGTACATAGGGGACACTACGTGCCGACAAAAGTGACGCTTTTGCTTGACCGCGGATGGGATAGGACGGTCAAGGATGCTAACGGGAAGACATTGCTTGAGGTTGCGCGCAGCAAAGGTGACGTCAGACTTGTCGAGTACTTGGAACATTACCAGACTGTCCGGCTCGCCCCATATGGGATGACATCTCACACTGTGAATGCAGAGACACCATAATCCCTACATTCCAACCATGGAACTCGATATGAAATATGCATATATGCGATTTTTATGCCGAAATAGAGGACACAGGTACAACGATAGTGGAAATATTTATTATACCAATTCCCCGGTACGCCAAAGAGAACCAAGGAGCAGGAAGAACCGTCCGAAGAGAGGAGACAGACTTGCGGAGATAATGAAGAGACGGAGACGTTAGCAATGCAACTACAAAAGGGCGACGAGAGACGTGGAACGAGTAAAGTTGGGAAATACATACTATAAAAATGTTTGAGCACATTCGAATGAAGCTTAGATGACCGAATAAATGATTATGGCTTTCGCGGAAAGGCACAACACGTACCGGGTGCATAAATATATTTTGAGTCCTAGATCCCGGAGGGTCAGATTTCTTGAGGACGTGGATTGTTCGTTCGATCCTTAACCTCTCCTGCGAGGTCAGCTTGATCTGCCACGCCCTAATTCCCGCATCGGAGTCGCTTCCCAAGATCGATGGGCTCGTCCTTGCCCATCCGATGTCCAATACAAGAGGTGTGCGGTGCGCCAGATGTGCAGTGCACGACTGGTCCCGAGCTGTTGAGTACGCTCATGCCAATGGGCGTACAAAAGCGTGAGCGTGGATTCAGAGAAGGCAAAGGTCGTGATGAAGGAGCGCAGACTGAAGTGTGTTAGGACTGTGTATAGGGTAATGACCGAGGGCCGGGTACGGGATGCGGGTACTTGGGGAACTGTAGGGGAACATCAGAGGCGATTTGGGTCTTTTGTTTGGCAACGGGGCAGGCTGAAGGATGTATTCAAAAAGAAAAGAGAGTAAGGATATTTTTGGGAAATAGATGTTGAGGAAAATTATATATTGAGTTCTAAATTATTAATACTGAAAACTATAAGCAATGTGCATGGAAAGCCGAAAACTGTACTGACTCAAACGACGAACCACCGCGAAGCCAAACGGCAGTATTTGCTCGGCGAGATCCAGCCTGACGTAATCACCCTGTCCCACTACAGAGCAGCTCTAACGCTCATGACACCTCGTAACGCCAACTGCAGCCACAAAAATGGTGGGAATGATGCCAGAATGAAAGAAAGGGGAGAACTTCGTTCTACATACTTCGTAGCCCTCGGAAACGTGGGGTATTTATTGCTATTTGGTGTAAGGTTGAGTCATCCCATCAAGTCCAGGATTGTGCACTGACTGTTTGACGCTGAATCCCAACGTATCTATCTCGAAGGCTCACTAGTTATTTCTCCTGACTGAAGGAGCGCCATCGTTAATGACTCCTTCAGTAGTGCTGACGAATTACCTCTCATCAAATTACCCTCTCGGACTTCGAGAAGTGGACTGATTCACCCAAATGTTACACGAGATCAAGACAACAATTGGCTATCTTTAACATACCTTCTCATTTGCCACAAGACCATCGCCGATTCGCTACAGTGCACGATCCTACCTTGAAATGCCGGAGGCGTTTCAAATGATGTTTTGTTCTTGCGAGCAACAAGACCCAGGAGGACATGGACAGTGCGAATGATATGAAACTCGTTGACGCCTTTCGTATCGCCCTTGATGTCAAGGCTGCACCCAAGTGGTATAGGGTTGTTGTTTAGGTCTACGTGCACAAATGGCAAGCACCTTCTTGAATGGTTCTACCGCTCTAGATTACTAGCTATGACGTTACACACGACCCGCCTTGTATAGTACGCTGCTATTGGTCACCGTTGTAATTCCCAATTGCTGTTGTCTGTAATATGCCTGGCTAATTAGGCTGTTGCCGTGTTGATGATCAAGTGTCTAATTAGAAGCTTACTAACTTGACAGCGAGGTGATTCAACAGAGATGTACGTGACTGATCAATAGGATATCTGTCTCTGTAGGCTTCAGCTTCTTGCTGATTCGAACCTCGTCCTTCCTCCCCAAGGTTTTCTGTCCGGTCTTCCCTCGCCATGTCTCATCTCTCTCCTGCAAGTCTCCTGGTATGGGCGATTCTTTCGACGTTGGTACGTGTCTGATCTCTCGTAGTGCATCTTCGTAAGCTGAAGAGGATCTCCTGGTATGGGCGATTCTTTCGACGTTGGTACGTGTCTGATCTCTCGTAGTGCATCTTCGTAAGCTGAAGAGGAGCCTTCATAGGTGGAGATGTTCCTTATCTTTCATTTGTGGTCATTTGATAAATTCAAGTGCCTCAGGTAAGTAGGACTACAGTGGTGATGTATCTCTCAGGAACATTTGGTGTCATAGATGGAATCAATCCATTGGAACATTTAAAAGGGTTATGACGGTGCAGCCAGCAATTGTTTAGGTTTAAAAAAAAATTACTGACTCTATCCCGTCATTGCTAGTATTCATATCTATTATCAGTTCCGTTAACAGCGTCGTACTCAATCGATCTTTCGTCCATCAAGTACCATGAAGGCTGTCTCCATTTTCCTCCCCAAGGAAGTAAGAAGCGGCCTATGACTTCCAGTCATGATTTACTATAAATACTAGGTAAAATCGAAGAGAGAGCGTAAGCGCAATGTCATAACAATACGCCTGTACTAGAATTATCACAAACCAAAATCAAACGCATTCTTCCCTGTCCTAACAGCATCCAACAATCCTTTCCCCAACAACCTTTCAACAAGATTCAACAACAAATGATCATTGCAACCCTATGTACAACTACCTGCACCGCAACAGGCAACATCTTCCATTCCCTAGTAACAAGGCTATAATGCCCCACCTGGCCCAACGGAATCCTCATTTCAGGCAACTCCCACCATCGACGTGACATAGATGAAATAATCGGATGGCTTCGCCGTGTTCCCATCTCCACCAACCGGACCTGCGAGGAGGGTCTGTGCAGCCCCTTCCATATTATTAAACTCTTCAACGCAGTACGACGGCCGGCCACCGGTGCTCGCGTCGTACATGAACAAAGAGTCCGAGCACGACTTGACATCCACTTGGATAAGATCCGATGCCACAAGACTTGCAGAACGCATGAAGGATACGTTGGGCTGCGACAAAGTCCTGCGCTGTGTGTTTCTCACCATGCACGAACATTGCCTTTGCATGCAGGTCGAACGTCGGTGTGGAGTTGAACTGGTCCTTGTACGCCTTGACAAACGGTTTGCCTATGGACACCCAGGAACGGTACTTGGCCAGGGTGTTTGATGCGAGCTGGAATTGGACAAAGTCGTGCGAGGGGATGTGGTCCAGCAGGGAAGTGGTGAAATTGATCAGGACGACGGTTATTTTGAGGTGCTTTGACAGTACGGCTGCAAAGTCGTCCTAGAGGACTTGGGCTGCGGGGCTGGAGACATGGAAATGTTCAGTCGGGTAGAATAGTTCTTTGGGTAATCGAATTGTTTGGCATTTCTTTTGGACGGTAGAGTGTTCGTACCTACCAGGGTGAATCAGCCTCGGGTCCCTCATAAAGTAGCCTGCCATATCCATATCCTCCGACAGCGGTAGCACACTGCTCATATCCAAACTCCCATGCGTAGGCCTCATCCTATATGCGCCCACAAATGCCACAGGCTTCCTCACACTTCCCTTCGTATCACTCTTGACAGTAAACTCGACCTATTCATACCCCCAATCGCACATGCACTCCCAGAGCTCAACGCAGATGCCGTGAGGTGCCCATCCCAGTGCAGGTTGAGCGAGTATGCGTGGTCGATGTACTCCCAGGGCTGTGCGCCGTGTGTGAACTGGGACGTACGTGCCTTGCATACAAGGGAGGCGCCGAGAGCAAGTAGGCATTGGATTGATGGCATGGTGGTGGAGAGTGGGGAGGGATGGACGAGAGCGTATGTGTGTGAATTTGCGCCTGTAAAAAGTCGTTCAACATCGAAGATGTCATTGACGGCAAAGTGCATGCCAAAGAGCAGGCTTAGACGTGAGGGGACAGGGATGTATTGTTGAGAGTGATGTTGGTGGGCGTCTCGCCGCTTGAGGGGTTTGGGATTGTGCCGAAGAGGAAGCTGGCGTATTTGTCTTTGCGGAGGCGGTAGAGGGCGAGGATGTCTAGATGGGACAAGTTCTGGCAGTGGGATGGACTACCTGATGGTTCATCAATCGAGTTGATTATGGAATGTACGGGGACATTGGGAGGATCAGGACCCTTCTTGCGGGCCAAAGTCAAGAGCCATTTGAGAGTGCTTGAGCAGGCGGGGAGGATTACTGGGCAGGTTCAGGGACAACCACCAGAGTTTTGCTCTGTATTTATAGAGAACGAGAATGGGAAGGAGGAGATTGTTTGGAAAAGGATGTTGATACTGTTACGTGCCATCTTAGAATAATAATAATATATTGAGTTCTCAAGTACACATGGAACGCTGAAAACTGTAAGCGCGTGCATGGGAAAGCCAAAGACTATAGGCAGGACTCACCTCAGAAATAATCTACTCCAAAACAATGAAAACAACGGTCACAGTTGAACCAGCGCACAGTGAGAAGTGAAAACGACACGTTTCTGATGGTGCTGTTTGGCTGATGGGCAGGAACCCGAGATCATCAATCAATCCCTGACATCACCCGATCATCCAACCAAGCAGCCCAAAACTCTAAAGCTAGCTCTCAACACCTTGCCACGACATGCTGCAGCCACAGAGATGGTGGGAGAAGAAAAAAAGAGGGTAGAGAAAAAGAAAGAAGAGAAGGATAACAATATGGGAGTATAACAGGGAAAAAGTAGTTGAAATTAGTGAAAAATAGGCCACAGAAAAAGCTATAGCCACACCCAGACTTGGAAACACACAAGGCCAATGAGGAATCACCTGAATATTCTGTCCACAGGAGGGATATAAAAGGGTGGAGGTTTGGAGATTATGACAAGCCATTGGTTGTCCATGGCTCAGAATCCAGGGAGCAGATATTTTAGGCTAATAAAGAACTAGTTACTTCAGGTCATCATTTTTGATAATACTACAGTGAGCCCATTTTTTGTGTGGGACAGCCAATACCCACTAAAACTTCAGTTGCAACTCTTCATGACTTCAATGAGTCTTTACCCTCAGGTAGGAAGTACTTTCATGTGCTTTTGACTAGCCTGGCCTTCAGAGCTTCCTTACTGAACTAATGTGCAGTGGTTGCCAGGCAGTCCAGCTTTATTCTGCACACTATTACTACTTTGATCTTGTTTATGATTTCCATGTCTGTTGGTGCCTTTTCCAGGATTGATTCATTGTCAATATGCCACTTGCATCTTGCTTTCCAAATAGCATGCACACAGTCTCTGACACCACTATCATTGAGAAGTGTTTAGCCCCTGGCAAGTCCTGTTCAGTCTCCCCTTTCCTATTTATTAAGGTGCAACTCAGTTGCTTTGAAGGATATCCATCTTTTCCTATGTATGTGCATTGCTAGATTCCATGCTGCTCTTTGCCCCATGGAGATGCACTCTGTGGGCCATTGTTTCTTCTGTGCAGCATTTGTCGGAAGTTGATGCCTAGTACAATAACAGAGGTTATTCTACTGTGGTATGCATAAACAATTTGTCTATTATTGTAATAAGAAAATTTCACTCGCCCTCAGTCTCTGTATAATGACTTGGGGTATTTGCCATCCCATCTGATATATATATTTTCTTCTTTGACCCTAACTCTGACCCTGCATCAATATGCATGGTGTATTGATGATCATTATCAATGCACATAGTGTTATGACATGCTAGGTCTCAACACTCCTCACTGTGGGCAGTGATCATTTCAGCATTGGTTCAATCAATCAACTCCTTCTCACCATGGAATACTGAGTCACTCTCAAAATTGTTTATAGTTGTATGAATTGCGGTGTGGCCAGTGCTTTCATAAATATATCTGCAACATTGTCCTTAGTGTTGATATATCAAACCACATGCTCTCATAGAAAATAATATTTTATATTGATGTGATTTACCTGTTGGTGTAGCATGGGGTCTTCTGAGAGGTTAACTGCCAAATTGTTGTCACAAAGTATCACAGTTGCTTCATCAGGAGTATGCCACAGTGCCTCCATTAATGTTTGTAGCCATATGCATTCCTGGGCAGCCTCAAAAGCTGTCATGTATTCAGCCTCACATAAAGAAGCTGCTACAGTTCATTGTTTGCATGTTGACCATGAAATTGCCCCCACCTGTTTGTTGCTCTCTCACCAGATTTAAGTACCTGCATGCTCCATGTTTCAGCCTGCTAATCCAGAAGCTCCTTCAGACACTATAGCCACCCAGGACAAAGCCTGGACTTGCCTGCTCCACCTGGAGATGCAGGTGTGGCTCATCCAAGCCTTCTTCATTTAGCACACTGCCAAATTGACACTCCTCTACCAAATGACTGACACCATCTCTGACTCCCTCTGCACTCTCATAAAGCACCTACCCCTGGTTGCAACCACTGGAGTAGTGTACTGGGATTGAGTAGGCATAGTTACAGAAGACCAGAGTTCTCTTATTTCCTTGTCAACAGGAATAATTGATTTGGGCCTAGGTTGTGCAGGCTTCTTGACATTCTTGCATTTGAAGTGTAGATGAAGTCAAGCAATGAGATGCCATTCCTTCTGATGAGAGATGTAGAAATGTTCTTCTAGTCAATACAAATGCTATGTTTGGTTCTATTTGTCTTGTAGAATGAGTCACTGCTCTATTATTATCCCACAATGAATCCATGTGAAGAGGTAGTCACCAATGATGAGTTCTAGATTAGTGTTGCATTGTACTATTTCTGCCATTGCTTTGTCTCAAAGCCAAGCCTCATGTTCCTCAGATATTTCTATTTGAATATACTGTAGTCTCTCCTTGTTATGCATTTTCAGCCATGCATCTGATGTGATTTCTACTTCATTGATGGACTCTGGGATGTTTGATGGGCCTGCTATTTGTGGCTCTGGAATTTCCAAAAAAGATGAAGACAGTGGAGGTGAATGAGGAAGAGTATTTGTGTCATTGTTAATTAAGGGGGGAGATGGCAATGGCAGTCATGTTTGATGCTATAGCCAAGGAAAGCAGGGTTGCTAAAGCAAAAAAAGACTCACAAGAAGCAAAAAGTGATGCAATAAAGTTGCAATCCTTGGAATAATATAACTGGTATCCACATTTGTATAAAAAAGTAGGTACACAGAATTTGAACCACTCATAAGCAGCTTTAATGTGTCATTAGATTGGTATCCACATTTGTATAAAAAAGTAGGTACACAGAATTTGAACCACTCATAAGCAGCTTTAATGTGTCATTAGATGAGGGCCATTGAGAGCTTGACAAGTTGAAACTCCAAAGTTTCCTATGCCCTCCTGACATGCATATGCATGGCAGCACAAGCAGCTCTGAGGTCATAATACACTGGCAAAAGGTCTAGCTTAAAGCACTCAAATGGGCCAATCTATTTAATGTAAAAAGGCCAGAAACTAAAATATGGCTCCATGTTCTCGATCCAACATGTCTTTTGTAGATAACAACAGTAATCACAAATCAAACCATGGTCATACTCTCTGTCAGGATTGTGTAACTATAGACAAAAAACATGCAGTGTAGCAGCTACAGAGTATTGACTGAGCTGTAAGTATGATTAGTCCTTAAATAAACATGAAAAAACCAATAAATTACCAGACTTGTGAGCAGAAGCAGTTACAAAGTGCTGGCTAAAGGCAAGTGACTTGTGTGTCTCTGCAGTGCAATTCACTTTTCAACAAATGTTATAAAATGTATTTGATGTAAAAAGACAAACTATACCAGGCTTAGTATGTGGAGTAAGAAATTTACAAGTTAGTCCTGCATTAAGACATGGATAAGTGTTGGTAGATATAAGGAAAAACATAATCACCAAATGGAGTTCTAGCTTTGTTTATATTCACCACAATTTAAGAGTGGCCATCATCAGCAATCAAATATCTGACTCTCTTTATAGTAGGTCTGTTGTTGACTGGTATAGTCTGCAAGCTGGAATGTTGTTCTTGCATGTTGCACAGACTATCAGCGGTAGACAGAGACATTAGTCAATGGCATTGTGTGAAATTGTAACATACATTTCCTGCAAAAGCCTATATTGATAGCTTTTTTAAACAGACCTGTATCTGAGTCCATCTTGTCTGAATGTCATATAATGAGCTAATAAGCTGGCCATTGAAAGAAGAAACAGTTTACTATCACTGTAGATGATAAGCCATTTTCACTGCATATTGGGAGCTGGTTTAACCAGCTTCATCCTCTTATTACCTTGATCACATTCAATCATTCCAATCACTAGTCAAGAGATTGAATATAGAAAAGCCAGTTCTTATAGAAATTCATATATACAATACAATCAAGGGGTTTGCATAAATCTAAGGACAGAGCATTAATGCAAAGCATGTAGAATATAATAATGAAGATGCATACTGGCAGAGCTATGCTAGCAACTCTATGTATTAGAAGTGACAGATCAGATCCTCAGTAAACTATCTGTCAAAGGCCTTAAAACAAAGAGAGAAAAAGGTATTATACTGAAGACTTGCTTCCTAGCAGATCACTATCATGCCAAGGACTTATCTGCAGCAGATCACCTCTTGACATTCATCAAGGACAAGTACACAACTACAAAGAAGTTATTGTTATTCAATGCAGTTATATCTCATTAGAGAAGAGTATGAGACTGCAAGAAACTCATTCAATGCAGTTGGCTTTGAGAAAATAGAACTAAATAGAGGTCAAACAAGCCACAGCCACAATAATCAAGTCTAAGTCATGAGAGTAAAATCACAAGACTTGTACACTGGCTCAAAAAACTGTCCCAATGTTTGGCCTTTTTGAAAAGATTCACATGGTGTGCAATGATTATCTAAGCAAAAAATATAGAAAATCACATGATATACATTTGCATCCTGGCTTCATAATAATATCTAAATCATGTCATTTGGACAAGAACCTGCTGATTAATAAATCAAACAAAATATACAATCATTAAAGCAGTTGTTTGATACTCTAATTTTCATATCTAGTACTTGATATGGCCTCCATTTGCCTATATAACTGCTTTGATCCTTTTAAGCATGCTTTCTATGAGGCTTTGGCATATCTCTAGTGGTATTTCATTCTATTTCTTGACCACTCTCTTTCACAACTCATGCACTCCTTTAAGGGGTACCTCATACTCCAAAAGTTTATGCTTGATGTAAATCCAGAGGTGTTCAATGGGATTGAAGTCAGAGGATTGGGCAGGCCAGAATATCACAATGATGTTATTATCAGACAACTAAGTTGTTGCTCATTTGAGATGTGTTTTGAGTTGTTGTCCTGCTGAAAATATTGTCCTTCCTTCTCCATTTCCAACTTTTCAAAGCTTTTCACCACTTTCTCATCTAAAATCTCACAATACTGTGCAGCATCTATCTTCTCCTGAACTTCAGTACTCTATTCCAACTCATGCCACCTCATACCATTAAATTATTTCCTCCTCCATGCTTGACAGTTGGTATAGTGGTGTGGTCAGATAGTGGTTCTCCTGGAATTTTCTATACATATATCTTCCTATCTGATTCAATCTAATTAATCTTTATCTCATCACTCTACAAAATTCTCTTCCAATCCTCCACTGTCCAGTTCTCATGATACTGAGCAAACTTGAGCCAGTTTGCATAATAAACAGCCTTGAACATGAGAACTTTCTTCTTTGTTGCTGAGCAAAAACTTGCCTTCTTCAATACATTTCTGACTATCTGAGGATTTACAGGACTAGAGATAACAGAATTAATAATCTTTGACTTCGATGCTCGTGCGCAAGAATAAAGTGTTGTACACGACTTGTATACATTGATCTAATACATTATTGCTACGACAATTGTACGCCTGCTAATGACCGTTGGGTGAGGCCCGTTGCGGGTGCTCCGAACCCTTGCGCCATACAAAAGGACAGTGGTTCTGAACAGCCAGATAGTCAGCCGCGATTCCTGGGAGGGTGGGTGGGCAAAAATGACCGTCCGCACTGAGGGTGGGGTTCGACGAGGTCCTTTTGTTGTGACGGTTGGGGCTAGTATGGCTCTGTGGGTTTGCTGTGGCTTGACTGCCATTGTCCGTGTTGGAACAAGGACGGTCAGATGTCTAGAGGAGGAGGTGGGGTGGCGGTGACTTATCTCGTGATATCCACTCTTTTTCCTTTTCGTTTTCCTCTTTCCTTTTCCTTCTTCTTCTTCTTTTTTTGGGCGGGTGGGTGGGAAAAACTATTCCACCACAGGCTGAACTTGCGCTAGAGTGACGAAGAGACTGCGGTGGTATGTGGGTGCAGAGAGAGAAAAAACTATTCCACCACAGGCTGAACTTGCGCTAGAGTGACGAAGAGACTGCGGTGGTATGTGGGTGCAGAGAGAGAAGAAATTTCTCGTGACTGCACCGCCACCTCAGACAAAGATCACACCCTGTCCACCCCTCGCGCCTCGGGGCAGACAGGCCAACCCTCTTTGACTTCGACGCTCGTGCGCAAGAATAAAGTGTTGTACACGACTTGTATACATTGATCTAATACATTATTGCTACGACAATTGTACGCCTGCTAATGACCGTTGGGTGAGGCCCATTGCGGGTGCTCCGAACCCTTGCGCCATACAAAAGGACAGTGGTTCTGAACAGCCAGATAGTCAGCCACGATTCCCCTTCTGACGCTAGGAGTCCACAACGCATCGCGTAGGAATGTTTTGCGATCCCCATGCAAGCATAGTGTGGCTCCTGTTTTGCGACAATGGGAGGATAGACTCACCAAAATTATCGCTGGCTATCTCCTGAATGCCAGCGTCAGTCTCAAGAAAGACTCGTGCAAAGATGGTACAGCCTGTAAGTAAGGCGCCAAGATTTGTTCATGCTTGGATAAATAACCATAAAAGGCGTCGCTTGACCAGCGACCTATGGCCTTCATGGCCTCGAATGGAACCCCTCGCATCAGGTACTCTAACGTGGCTCCTATGCGTATGCCATGACCTTGCAGGGGCTCAAGGTTGCAGGCTTTGGCAGCCTTGGTCAGGACTTCAAGGAACTTCTTCTTTGTCAAGGGGGTGGACTTTCCCTTCTTGTTCCGGTACGCGAACAATGGACCATCTGCTGGAGGGTTGTTTGTTCTCAGATGGTTCTCTAAGGCTGCTTTTGGGTCAGTCTCGTCGCTTTGCGCTGCCCAGGATACTGACTCTCCGTGTATAGCTGATTTTGTCCTGGGGAGAAAAAACGACGTGGTTGGTAGACCTGCGCGGTCCTTAGATGACGATATGTCACTTGGCTTGACGTGAATGAGGGGGTTGAAAGAGGAGAGAGTTTGCACCGTGAACTCCCCGAGTCTGGCTGCGCTGTAGAAACAGGTTGTCGCGCAGCTAAATACAGCTGCGTGCAGAGGGTCTGCACTGGGGGAGTCAACGTTCAATTGTGTGCGTATGGCTTTTAGGAAGTCTGGGGTGCACGGGAGCCTCTTTTTCTTCTTAGACAAAGTTGGAGCTAATCTCTCGGCTGCTCTCAATAGCGCCTGCATTCGCCCTTCATCTACTTCCCACTTCACTCCGTGAAGCAAGTGCCACGCTCTTATGCCAGCTAAGAAGTTCTCAATCGAGGATTTGGAGTAGGCTCCTGCAGATGCTGCGACGAAGGCTTCTAGGAGGCTGTGGGATGCTGGTGCTCTTTCCTTTTCGGGTACCTCTCTGAAATCGCAGAAGACGTGGAAGAGCAACAGGCCGGTGCCGTAGGTGGCTTTAGTCGATTCTGCCCATGCGGCGTTCATCACGGTGAAAACTCTCCTTAAGTCTTCATCTGCTTCTGCGTTGCTCCTTCCTACTCCCGTAGTGCTGCTGGCCTCCTTGACTGGCTTCCACAATTGGAGCCTGTCTCTGGCTACGACGTGCGGTCAGAGTGCCGATGCGACTGGTGCTAAGCCTTCAGGATAGGGTAAAGGTCTACGTCTCTGGTTCGCTTGGTCCGTGCCTGAATCCCTGTCAGTCTTGCCAGCATTGTGACTGTGAGAACCACTCTCCGGCTTGTAGTTCTTCCACCTCGCTGGGGGATCGGCGCGTTTTTTTGTATGTGTTTTGCTTGTCTTTGGGTGTGCGCACAGGACTGGTTGGGAGGTGGCTTCTTGGCCATGGGACCTCTTCGTCAAAATTGAAGACCCAGTCCCTGAGAATACCTGGGATGGGGATGGCTGGCAAGAGGAGGTTTTTTGGAGGGAATTTTCCTCGGGAGGGGCCGTCGGCCGGGTTATACTCGCTTTGTACATATCTAGTGCGTATTCCGATTTTGAGCTGCTCGCATGTTTCGTGTACGAGCTTGAACAATTCATTAATGTTTTTGTTCCGACTTCTGCCTGTCCACCACCCTTCCACAACGCCTCTGTTATCGCCAAAGACTTTGATGAACCGCTCTCTGTCTCTATGCTTTGCCACGGTGGATACCAGGAGGAGGAATCCCGCTGCTTCTGCCCATCCAATGTCCCTCCCTGGCCTTTGCCACCCTGGTTTGAGAATCCATGCTCTCCATTCTTGCCCAATAACAATGCCAATGCCCGTGGTTGAGCTTGCGTCTGAGTAGGCCTGGATGTCGACAAATTCACGCTGTTCTGAAATCGGTCTCTCCAGAGGGAGAGAAAGTATTCGCTGCCACCAGCGCAAGTCCTCGGTTGTTCCTCTCGGCGGAGTTCGTGGCATGAACGGACGGTTATGGAATATTCCCATGAAGGTTTCCAAGTTGGTGAGGTAAGCGCGACCTCGAGGAACCACGCAGCATGCGTGCAAGAGCTTTCCGTAAAGCTTCTGAGCATCTTCGAGGGTGTGGGTTCTAGACTTATCCCAATCGGCGATTGCTTGAGCATATTTGTTCCGTTTCTCTTCTGGTATACTGACACAATGTTCTGCCAGATTCCAGTGAAAGCCGATATAAGGAACTTCATCCCCGAAAGGTATGTCTTTTGCAGTTTCCCAAGGAATGCCCAGCTCCTCAGACAGCTCATCAATGTCTCGCATTGCGTAAGTGTATTTGCTGTCTTCTTCTGACCTTGGAGAGCTTTCAGACAGGTCCGCAATGGGCATAGCCATATCTTCGTCATACTCCTCATATTGTTCATCCACTCCCCTCCTGCCGCAGAACCAGATACGCCCTCCTTTGTGCTTCTTGCCTCCTTCTTCTCTGATCTCTTTCGCCCACCTTTCTCTGGCTGCGTTGTAATCTTGCATGTATTCTCGCCTGATGCGGAAAAATACATGATCATCGACCCACTTGGAGACTGGCCCCATGCCATGTGCTCTGATGATCTGGGTGCCGGCATCTCCAACAATGCCATAGCACCCGCATCCGGAGCCCAAGCCGAAGCAATCCATCGTGTCGATGGCGAAGGAGTCGGGCTGCCGGAGTCTAACCACCAGACCAGGCCATTGCTCAGGTTTGATCGGGATAGTGCGGTATGCTTCTTTGACGTCTCGGATTGCGGCTTGGGAACCTGGGGGAAGTCTCGCAATAAGTGCGAAAATGCTACCAAATGTCCCCCAAGTGCAAGGAAAAGCTGCGGAGTCGATCGAACTATTGATTGACTGGGAGGGGTTTGCTGCATGAGAAGAGTGGGGGTATGACAAGTTTTGGATAAGCCTGAATTTTCCAGGCTTATTAGGCTTCGGTATGATGCTAAGGGGCGACGTTTGGAAGGGCCCCAGGACCTCTTCCACTTGTGCTCTTGTGAAAGGGCCCAGGTACCGACCTTTGGCAAATTCAGCTTCAACGATCTCGTCAAATTTGTCTGCCAGCTGATAAATGGAGGATTTGTTGTCTGGTATGAAGCGACAGGATATCCCTGGTATCCCAGCATTGAAACCCCTTTCGAGGTCTTGTGCGAGTGTGGGAAACGTGGCGAGCAGATTGGCCTTTCTGATTTCTCTCTCCCAGGCTTTGGGCTTGTAGGGAGTAGCGAATTCAAAGTTTTTGTGCGAGATCGCATCTTTGAGCTCCGTGATCTTTTTTCCCGCAGCCCGAGCATTCGTGTTTGTGGTCGTGGGAGAGAACTCCGCATCCCCTTGGCTTTTGCCAGTCGGTACAGAGTTCCCTTCCTTCTGGGCTGATGAGCCTCCCGTGCTTGTTTCTCGACACGTAAGCCTTCTGGCCATTCCACAG
Organism: Macrolepiota albuminosa; assembly: GCA_027475525.1. NCBI lineage: Eukaryota > Fungi > Basidiomycota > Agaricomycetes > Agaricales > Agaricaceae > Macrolepiota > Macrolepiota albuminosa. The sequence continues at coordinate 1,314,891 of JAMWFC010000054.1, read as the reverse complement.
TTCTCGAGCGGAGCAGTGCCAAATGTCGTGAGTGTGTCGACCGAGGCAAACCGCGCAGGCCGCGTTGGTCGAGTTGACTGCGCCTGATGATGGGCCTGCGCGGGACTGAAAATACTTGCTGCCTTTCTTTTCTTTCCTCGATCTAGGGGACTTGGCAGATTGCGAGTCTCTATCCTGACTCGGTGAGGCCGACCGCTTTCTCTTAGACCGGCTGGAAGTCGCCCATGCCTTTACTTCGCTCCTAAGAGCGTTCAAGTCTATTGATAATGGCATATTGGTTGTACAGCAAAACACGAGCGCCCGTGGCCAATGAATTACGAGAGAACCGACGGGTCACACATCAACGACGAATGCGTAAGGTGCCCGGTCAAGATAAAGCAACGGGGACGCACGCAGCGACATTCCCCCGAATACAGCAGACGGGATCATAATGCACAGTCCCGCGCAAGCACAATTAAGCGTAGCGCACGATGCACGATGCATCGAAATAAAGCCGACAAAATAAATCGCCATATGCAAAGGGCCACGACAATGTGTCCCCCGGTAAAGCAGTTGTGGTATAGAGCACGAGTAAAGTACGCAGGTTAAAGCATTATGGCGCGCGAAGATACATATAGATGAGGGTTAAATGGGTTGAAGGTGAAAACAAACTTCGTTAGCTCTGGCGGGCCCAACTTGTCTGCGAACAACTTACTGGCCATTGCGGCGTTCCGCTTCGCATCGAATACCTGGTCTTTGAGGGTTCTGAGTACTTTGTCGTCTATTATACCGATATCGAAGATCCCTGCTCTGGGTGGGTTCTTGATTTGGCGGTGCCACTCTCTCCTGACCCTGGCTTGGTATAGTATGAGCACTTTCAGCCCATCGCTGCCCTCGTTCCGGAGCTTGTGGTTGGTCAGTCGAAAAAAGAAGGTTTGCATGGCGTCAACCATATTGTTGGGCCACTTCTCTTGAACTATGTTCTCTAAGAAGTTAGTTGACGCTATACACACTTGATCCCATGGTAAGTCTTCGTCTTGTAAAGCTTTATTCTTTGAGCCCTTGAAATTCGTTACCGGCTTCAGCGACAAAACGTCGTCTTCCTTAGCCAGCGTAAAGATTTCATGCGACGAAACGGATTCGCTTTTGGCCGCTTCCGCGCGCCCTTCAGGCGTGAAATAACTGAGCTCAATGTATTCGCGCTCCCTCAACTTCTTTATAGCGAAGTGCGCTGGCGGATACTCGATGACTTCTGGAACCGGCATACCCGCAACTAGGTTTGGGGCATTCTCATCTCGCTCCGGGGAGTGCTCCCTGGACTGGAGGGTGTCCTCGTCTACTGCATGACCGGCGTCCTTGGGTCTATTTTGCTGCCTAGGCGGTCTCTCTGCCGCCTCTCTCTCTTCTTGCTCCGCCTCCCAAACGGCCTTTTTCCGCTCTTGCTCAGCGTTCCATAAATTCAGTAAAGCGTCGATTGCTTGCTCGTTTGACATTCCGTCTCTTGCATGTCTGAATGCGTCTCTGGTGAACCGATGCTCATCCGCACTAAAATCTGGGGCGATTTCCATGTTTGGATCGATTGTGAGTGTAATCATGATTTTTTGGATAGAACAGCTCAGACTACTTAAAAGGATGACAAAAAAACTATTCCACCACAGGCTGAACTTGCGCTAGAGTGACGAAGAGACTGCGGTGGTATGTGGGTGCAGAGAGAGAAGAAATTTCTCGTGACTGCACCGCCACCTCAGACAAAGATCACACCCTGTCCACCCCTCGCGCCTCGGGGCAGACAGGCCAACCCACTATGTAGCTTAAACAGCATTATCCAGCTTCCCAGTAGTAATTTGACAAATAATAGACTGTTTATTACATGCTATAAGATTGGAAGAACAACTTCTAGGATAATTCTCTTTGTTGCTCTTCAGTTCTTTGCCAATTCTTCCCACAGGGCCCTTTGATTGGAAGAACAACTTCTAGGATAATTCTCTTTGTTGCTCTTCAGTTCTTTGCCGATTCTTCCTACAGGGCCCTTTCCCAGGCCAGTTTTTACTTGGATTTGATGCTGAAAATACCCTTTATTGAGGAGAGAAGCAACAGAAGAGCAATTGGCAGCAGAAATAGATCACATGATAGTAGTAGAATGTCAAGAAGATGACTGATTGAAGTTGAACATATTAAATTAGTACAAATGAGGTCACATGACATTGTTTATACTTTTTACAAGGTGTTTCCATCTTCTACTACTGAAAAATATTGAAAAAATATTAAAAAAAATTAAAGTGAGTCAAAATAACTGCCTCAATAATTGAATATTTTGTTCGATATATTAATCAGCAAGTTCTTATCCAAATCACATGATCTATACATTATTATAAAGCCAGGATGCAGTTGTATTGCATGTGATTTTTTACAATTTTTTTGCTTAAGTAATTGTTGCATACTATGTAAATCTTTTCAAAAAGGCCAAACATTGAGGCAGTTTTTTGAGCCAGTGTATGCACAAGACTGAGTCACAAGATTTTCAGACTGACTAGGTTGTGAGAAACTGAGCTTGTAAATTTGACACTAATGTATCTCTATGTGGCTACCTCCAACTACAACAAATAGAGCTGCAAAAAAACTCATTAAGGCTGCAGTGACTGAGTTCTCTGCAGTCCTGGACTTTCTTGACCATTTATAGGTAATCTGCTAATAACAAGTTATTGACATAATATTGGTCCAAGGCATTTTAACAGGTAGTCTGCTGTGAATTAAGTCTTTGGTACAATATCTTTGTCTTCTTTCTTCTCAAGGCCTTTGATAGGTGATCTACTGATGAATAACTCCTTAATATTGTCTTTGTTACAATATCTCTATGTGCAACCTCTGTAACAACTATAAATAAAACTACACTGAACAAGTTTTTTGCAATTCTGGACTTTTTCTTTTTGATACTAAGAGTTGTGGTCTGCTGGAAATTAGTCCTTGGCATGAATATTGTTAAGTTTCAGAACTTTTTATAACTTTGAGGCCTTGAACTATTTATTACACTATACTATGTTTGAAAGCTATCACTGCTATGACAGATCTCTAGTTTGCCTGTCTAGTCTTTTATTTGCTGTTCTCATACATTTTTTATGCATGTCACATTAATTAATTGCTGGTCTTGGCTTTGCTGTCTCTGCTTTAATTCTTTAACTGCTCTTCTTTAATCAAATATTAATTTATAGCCTGTGCAATGTCTTGGCTTTGCTGTCTCTGCTTTAATTCTTTAACTGCTCTTCTTTAATCAAATATTAATTTATAGCCTGTGCAATATCATATACCATATTTTCTCTGTTTCTCATCTATATTGACAGCTTCATTGTATTGTTTTCAGATGTCAATGTATAGACAATTCCAACTATTGTAATAGATACTATTCAATATATAATTTAATTTACTATTTTTAATCTTGTTATTAGTACAATGTAAGACAATAAATATCATGTGGCCTGTTAGAGATTGATTCAGACTTGGAAAGTACATGAACAGATATATTAAATAATAAATTATACAAAGGGAAGAAAGTGTTCACTCTAATGCTAAATTTGCACTCATCATACTTTTACAGTGTTTTTTTCAAGATCATAGAACATAGTAATCTCAGTTTATCAAGTTGTATATACAACAACTTTCTTTTTGTTTTGCATGAATGTGCAGGACTTCAATAGTCAGGCCTATAAAATCTAGACTAACAATATCAATAATACAAATGAAGCTTTCATTTGCTTTCTCCTTAATAGCAAATTTGTTATTAACAATGGCCAACTGTCCTAAGCCTTTCTAGACTATCTTCAAAATGCAATTAATAATAAATATCCTCTTAAAATCACCTGCAACTACAATTTTCTTCTAGGACTTGCTGAAAATATCATGGCTGTTACAAATATATTTGTTTTTAATGTAAATATTCCTTTGCTTATACACTACCATACTACTCATCTGTCATCCAGATTAATGTAGATGTTGAGTCACACAAAATTCCCAATTTTAAATTTGAGAGGTTTGAGCCTCACCACTATCTTTATATTTTTTCTCCCTCTCTAGTTACTTGAATATGCCATAAGCTGCTAGCCATATTGCTTGTCAGAATGCAAGCATAAATATTTTTTCTCCCTCTCTAGTTACTTGAATATGCCATAAGCTGCTAGCCATATTGCTTGTCAGAATGCAAGCATAAAATTTGATATAATTATAGATTTTATCCTGCAATTGTCAAATTACTTAGAAAGCATATAGCTTCTAAGTAGTTAGCAACATGCAAGACAAAGGCTATTAGAGCAAAGACTTCTTATAGTAGGCTACAAAGATCATACCAAATGAAATTGTTTCTCAGCTTGTAATCAACATTTGCTGTTGTATGATAGACAGTGGTCTCTTTTTTAAGGATTGTTCAATATTTGCAACATTCTTCATTCTGCACACTATTTGTAGTACAAAACAATAATGTACCACTGAAATTCTGAACATTCTGTTTGTTGATTATTACCTGAAGAAATTTTTATTGAACTTTCACATCTCTGTAATAGATGCTTTCATTATTTGTCATTGGTATATAGATATGACAATAGAGATTAGCAATATTATGGGTGAGTGCCTCTAATAGACAATAGCAGAACACTAGCATCTAGTTCTGATAATTACAATGCTGAGAAGATCACATTGTTAAATTCCTCAAAGTATACTTGTGATTACTCAAGTCACTTTACTGCTCTCAGTGACTTTGTGTTGTTCCTAGTCCTTGTGCACAAGGCCTGTTGGAAGTAAAATACTTCTATGTGTATACAACAGACAAAGCTGTGACAAAGCTGTAACATGCCTCAGCAATGGCTATCACCATGCTAAGTATATAACTGCTAAAGAGGCTATGGGACTGCAGCATTCAACTGCTATGATCTCTGGTCTATATACTATTTTTAACAAAGCAAGAATACAAAATAAATGCAACACTTATGCTGAAATTTGTGTCTCCTTAGAATTTGCCAGAATTATGTTTTTGGAGTTCAAAGCAGACCAAATCTAATATTGTCTGTGCAACTTTTCTCAAAAGTCATAGTGGTTTGTAATTTTTCTGGTGCATAAAGATCCCTGACTGACAACTTGTTAAATCATTCCACATGTACTATCTCATAAGAGCTAGTCAGGTTTTCTCTTTCTGCAAATTGCTGGATCTTTAAACTTTAGTGTTCATGTGCAAGCACTAACATTGACAGCAGTCTGTATATGACTAGTCAATAGTCTGCACACTTGTTCTGAAAATGGCTCCACAGCTTGACAGCTTATAGACTCTGCTTTTCTAATAAATAAGACAAGCAATGCCAATCTCAAAACCGTTGCCTATTACAGGTTGCTACTACAGAAATATATTGTTCTGTATGAGGATAGAGAAGTCAGAGACAAGGATTTGGAGGACATGAAAGAAAATGATGATAAATTTTATGCTATAGATGTTAGAAATGCAGGTAAAGTATTGTTTAACTCATATAGCATCGTCTTCTTCTAGCATATTCAGATAATTGATGTTTTCTGTTTTTGCTTTAAAAGGCCTGTTTTGCTTGATGGTTTTTTAAATTTCTGGTTTTCTATAACAATTGAGAAGCTCAAAGCAAAATACAGCATAACAGGCTTTATAGACAAGGCCATAGTTGCTAAAATACAGTTTTTAATCAATAGATTTAGGCTTTTACAGTCATTGTATAGTGATCCTTTATAGCCTGACACATCTTTGATATTGGTGCACTAGGCTAGATGCTTCTAGCTGCCCAAGTTGATAAAGGCTCTGATGCTAAAGACACTAAAACCCTCTCTCTACAACAGACCATTAACAAGTTTCTTTTGGAAATCTATTGCATGTTTGTTGTAAATTTGATATACAAGTCTCTGAATTTTTGCAGGAGCACCAAAAAGTTGTATATCAAGATTAAGACAGAAAATTGGCTGCAGATAACAGACAATCTTTACAAAACTCTTGTTCTCTTCAATATCTTTACTGATGTTGCCTGAAAAGTTATATTAGTCAACAGATAGGAAAAGAACTTAAACTAGTTTTTTTCAAAGCCTAGTTTTAAAGCTACCACTAGAATTACTAACTATTTATTGTGCTTTTACTACACAAAGTAGCTCTCATTTGTCAACAACTCCTTACATGATTAAAATATGATTTTATAGACTTGTCAGGCTATCTTGCAACAAATTAAAAAGTAGAACTGGATTTCAGATACACAGCATAACAGAATATAACTAACATCGCTCAAGAGTCACATGCCTCTCTTTATTTATTAATCTGACATCAAATTAAATGAAAAGTTGTTGGATTTAGCTTCTTGAATCTTCATAAAACATGGGGCTGATGTAGTTTTCTTTAATAAGCTAAAGAAAATATACTATGTTTTGAGGTTAATATAAAATATATGAGGTAACAAGCATATTATATATTGAAAAAATGTATATTGATAGAGCAATATAAGATTATCTTCTCTTACATGTGCTCAGAAAAGTGAAGCCTTTTTATCTCACACTCTCTCAAATCAATTTACTTTCTACTTAAACTTACATTTTTATGCCACTAACTATTCAAGTAAATATAAACAAGTACATATTTATATAATTATTTTTTTTGCTTTCTCATTTGTTTTCAGAATCTTTGCAGTTACATCCTTATACTATTAATCAGGCAAGTAAATACAGATAAGTGCATATTTATAAAACTATTTATTTTGCTTTCTGTTACATCCTTATACTATTAATCAGGCAAGTAAATACAGATAAGTGCATATTTATAAAACTATTTATTTTGCTTTCTTATTTGTTTTCAGAATGCTCAAACTTATATTCTTATGCCACTAATAAACTAAGTAAACATGAATTGATTGAGAAAACAATGTGAAGAATATAAAAGATGGGTCAATAATGATACATATCTTGCACAGAGGTGTAAGACTCATATAGCTCACAGGTTAATGTAAAAGAGAGAGAAATGGACCAGGGAAGTCAGCTGTGGCAGCCAATTAACATACCTTTATCAAAGATGGAAGAACAAGCTGCTGGTGTCAAGGCATTTATTAAGTCTGTTAAACACTTTATATAACTATATTATAAAGCTGTTCATAGCTTCTTTGACATTCATGTAGATTAAATTGCTAGTTATCTTTTATATATATACAAAGGTTATTAAATATGTATTCATAGAACTTGTATCATTATTTGAATATCAACTCCTTTCTTAAAAATAAACTTCAAGTAAGCATTTGTGTGACACATTTCAACTTACTAATAAACAGAGATTTACAGAAAAAAAAACCTTTGAGCACCTTGCATAGAAGTTAAGATGAATGTTTAGAACTGGCTTCAAGAAAATATGGTAAATGCTGATACTTTCTAAGAAGGTCTTTTCTCTAAATCATGGAAAACTAGCACAATTAACATAGTTATACATATAAGCAAAATGCAAGGAATGTGAGATATTTGATATTTAATTTTTTTAAAACTAGCACAATTAACATAGTTATACATATAAGCAAAATGCAAGGAATGTGAGATATTTGATATTTAATTTTTTTCCATGCATAAAGCATGATATCTGTCTAGATACTCTTATTGTCTGTTAGCAAGCCTCAGAGAAATTTTCTTGTGCCCTCAGGTCTATAAAAATCATTACTTGCTTTTTTCTATTGTTTTCATGTAGCAGACCTTTACTTTCAAAATACTGTTTTTTGTTTTTGTCCTGCATATTTATTTACAAATTGTCCCTGTTTGGGCTTAAAAAATAGCCCAAGACCCACATTATCATAGATATCTAATAGCAATGGTAGAGACTCTTTCTATACACACCAGTAGGAATGTGGAGATTTTAGATAAATTAAATACAAAAAATAACATGTAGCTGTTTGTTAAGAAACAGGCATTAATGTAGAGTGGAAAACACTTAAGAAATATGCAAAGAGTTGCATTTAAAACTTGTGTAGCTATGAAATGTGGACTTTAATAACTATAGCATGGAAAGGATATTTGTTAGTAGGACTTTGATCCTGGCAAACACCAAATTGAAGATATGCATGGAGATGTTGCTAGCCAGAGATAGATCCAAATATGACAATGACAACAAAAGGTGGCATATATATTTTGACATCTTAGAATGTCTCTGAAGATGCCAGAAGAGTCCATAACATGATTGTCATTACAACAGCTAAATGTTAGGAGTGCAATTTAGTATGAAAAAAACAGCTATTAGATATGAGAATCTGAAAGTATTATTTTATCATATATATTTAATAATACAGTTTTTTTCTGTTAATAATACAGTTTTTTTTCTGTTCAGAATGCATTAAAGCCCAAAAAAGACAGAGATTGCTGGAAAACTATAGTAGAAACAATAAAATTCAGAACTATTTGTCCAGGACAAATAATCCAAGTGTCCAAGTGTGTACTATGAGAGTCACAGCCATTTGTCCAAGATAAATAATCCAAGAATTCAAGTGTGTAATCCAAGTGTCCAAGTGTGTACTATGAGAGTCACAGCCATTTGTCCAAGATAAATAATCCAAGAATTCAAGTGTGTACTGCTTAAGTCAGAGCCATTTGTTCAGGACAAATAATTAAAAAGTCTCAGTATGTACTGTGAGAGTCACAGCCATTTGTCTAGAACAAATAATCCAAAAGTCCATGTGTGTACTGCTTAAGTTAGAGTTATTTGTCCAACTGTATACTATTTAAGCCAGAGTGTTTGTCCAGAACAAATATCTGTACATTTATTCTTTCTACCTTATTGTTATACTATATCTACTCTTTCTATCCTACTTTTATACTGCATATATTCTTTCTACTCTGCCTTTATCTTGTATTCATCTTTTCTACTCTGTCTTTATATTGCATCCATCTTTTTTATCCTATTTTTGCATTTCATCTACCCTTTCTATTCCATCCTACTTCTACACTGCATTCTTCTATTCTAAAAAACTTGTACATTGCATTTTTCCTTCTTATCCAATCTTATTCTCTCTATTCTATTCTATCCAATCCTTCCAATCCTATCTTATCTTTACACTGCATCTGCTCTATTCTAAAAAACTTTTCAACCTGAGTTAGCACCCTAGTCAAATTTTCCTCAGATAACCTTACCTTTGATCTACTGCAACATGAACCTGCTACTATATATGCTAACACACAATCTATACAAGGAAAGTTCTATTCGACAAAAATACATACATTGATACCAACAACACTGCTATATATGCTAACACACAATCTATACAAGGAAAGTTCTATTCTACAAAAATACATACATTGATACCAACAACACTGCTCCCTGTGCATGGTACTGTACATCCAGCCTATCAGCCTGCTTCTTAGCTCTGTATTGTAGGTTGCCGGCATTTGTACTTAGCTATGAATTAGTTGAGGTAGATAGCATAATTGTAACATTGTAACAGAAATCATCATCCATCACTCTCTGGGTGATTGCCGGGGGTCATTTATGCCAATGATGCCGAAGTCACATGGCAATTGGTGACATTTTCCCACACACAGTTGGACCTCTAATTAGAGGGGCAAGTGAGTGATTTTTCCGACACTGTTGTTCTTAGACCTTGTGTATGTTTCCATATGTTTTTCTATCATCTGTTTCAAGTCTTGTCTGGAGATATACAATTACATGGCACATATCAATCACTAGATGTGACCTTGGGAGAGACCAAGGAACTCATCACTCCGTCTTCATTGGCTTTGATAGCTTGACCCTGGAAGGCAGCCGTGCACTACCTGTTCTTCCGCTGCTCAGAATATCTCAGGATGACCCAGTGACAATGCAAACAAATCAAAGGAATGATAAAACATGAAGACCCTCTACTTTACTTGTCTTTCGTTTCCTCCTTTGATACTATCATATCCCAACTAAGTGATTAGTAAATCATCATCAATCAACAATTTTGATTCGTGGAAGAACGACCACGTATAACCATCTTTCCTACTCACAATGGCATACCCCTTGCATGCATCGCGCCCTAGGACCTTCGGCATCCATAACTTGGGTACTGTCATGCATTTGTTGTGAAATAATATACAATCACCCTATAGCTCCCAGGTGGTCGTAATTACGATTACACACAGATGTACAATCCTGACAAACTAGGAGAAGAAGTGAAAGAAAATGCGCGGGTGTGGTATGTATACCTTGACGAAGCAGGAAGTCATGATGCGGACATGATTGAAGGCTTTCAGAGCATCCTTGAAAGTCTCCTTGTTTTTGTGAGTTTGATGGACGTATATTCCTAGATGTCTTCCTAATTCCAAGACAGGCTGCACTCTTCTCGGCAGTCCTAACTACGTTTGTCGCTCAAACATCTCAAGTGCTCCAACCAGACAACGTGCAGATTATGGTGTCTCTCCTTGTCGAAACCAACCAATTATTGAGAGCCGCTGGAAATGGATCGAGCATCAATGCTGTGCCTGCAGCAACGCTAGGTCCCCAAAGTCAGACGCACACTTCCACAGATGCATGGGTGAATGGATTCTTTTTTACCAGTCTCGCTCTCTCATTATCAACTGCCCTCCTGTCTGTTCTAGCCAAACAATGGATCCAAGTTTGTTATTCTTTTGGCCTCCTCTAGGTTGTCTCACACAGTGAACAGGCTTATACTGCAACGGTTTCTGGTGATGCCAAAACCCACGCTTCCATCCGCCAATTCCGCTTTGAGGGACTTGAGAAATGGAAACTCAGCAAAATCATTGAGATTCTCCCATTAATCCTTCCATCCGCCAATTCCGCTTTGAGGGACTTGAGAAATGGAAACTCAGCAAAATCATTGAGATTCTCCCATTAATCCTACATTGCTCAGTCGCTGTTTTCCTTATCGGACTAGCCCTCTATGTCTCGCAGTTGTCCCGTCCAATATGTGGAATCGTTGCTGGGATCACTGCTGTCACATTTCTCTTCTACCCCTCTATGTCTCGCAGTTGTCCCGTCCAATATGTGGAATCGTTGCTGGGATCACTGCTGTCACATTTCTCTTCTACTTCGTATCCTCGGTGCTCCCCGCATTTTATTTGGCCTGTCCCTACCGTATCCCATTGATATTCCCTCTAGCTCGACTTTTAAAGTTCGCTTTTAGTATGATAAAGTTCGCTTTTAGTATGACAAGGTGGAAATGCTTGCGTCTCTGGTATATGCTCACCAATCACTGTCGTCGCAGATTTTTCCGACCGTTTCGACCACACTCGATGCCAAGGCAGGCTTTGAAAGAAGCAGAGTTCGATGCAGTGTTGGAACAATCACGTCCTGATGATAGTCTCAGTTACAACTCCTTGGACTGGGTTTTCAACCACTCATCTAACCGCTTTGTGAAGGAAATTGTCATTGAGGGGACTTGTGGCTTGCTTGATAAATGGTCTTCACTTAAAGAACGGCCTTCACTTAAAGAATATTATTCCTACCGTCTTGCGAGCAGATACCTTAACCCAAGCTCAGGAAATAGTCATCTTCTCTCTGCAATCGAATATTCTGTATCAAGATTGCCTGATACGTATTCGGCATCTTCCATGGAGGACGAGATTGGAAACAACAAATATGGCCGACTGATTAAAACTTTCATGACGGCCTTTGATTTCAAGACTCTGCTAGACAAAGCTACTGCTGGCTTCAAGGATTGGCAAGAAAAGATAAGGCTTGCACTGTCTAGAGCTTATGCACTGGCACTCAGAGACAGGAATCGTGTTCTATCTCGGTGGCTTCTGGATTTGGGCGGTCCCAACCTATTTCAATCTGACATTGATTGGAACATGGAGTTCTTGCTCCCATGTGTGTATATGGGTGATGCAGAAGACTTTCGTGAATTGGTGCATCGAGGAATAGACCTTACGTGTCGTAATTCTTCCAGTGAGACCGCTTTGCATTATGCAGCCTACCGAGGCAATCTGGATGTGGTCAATGCCCTTGTTGAACAAGAGCCAGCTCTGATATCTGCGCGATCACACTTGGGACATACAGCACTTGACAATGCCATGATAAGTCCGAGAAACTCTGATATTGGGGGGTACTTTTGGATCATTGTGCCCGATTATCAAGTCAAGATGAACTCCACGATCAATTGGTAAATTCCGGGCGCCACACGACTCTGAAAAACGTGATGCTTTTGCTTGACCGCAGATGGGATAGGATGGTCAAGGATGCTGAAGGGAAGACACTGCTTGACATTGCGCGCAGCAAAGGCAGCAACACACTTGTCGAGTACTTGGACCATTACCAGACTGTCCGGCTTGCCCCATATGGGATGACATCTCACACTGTGAATGCAGAGACACCATAATCTCGCATGCTAACCATGGAACTCGACTCAATATATGCATATATGCGATTTTTATACCGAAATTAGACGACATAGGTCCAACGATAGTATAAATATTTATTATACCAATTCCCTGGTACGCCAAAGAGAACCAAGGAGCAGGAAGAACCGTCCGAAGAGAGGAGACAGACTTGCGGAGATGATAGACGTTAGCAATGCAACTACAAAAGGGCGACGAGAAACGTGGATCGAGAGTAAAATTGGGAAATACATACTATAAAAATGTTTGAGCACATTCGAATGAAGCTTAGATGACCGAATAAATGATTATGGCTTTCGCGGAAAGGCACAACACGTACTGGGTGCATAAATCTGCTTTGAGTCCGAGATCCCGGAGGGTCAGATTTCTTGAGGACGCGGATTGTTCGTTCGATCCTTAACCTCTCCTGCGAGGTCAACTTGATCTGCCACGCCCCAATTCCCGCATCGGAGTCGCTTCCCAAGATCGATGGGCTCGTCCTTGCCCATCCGATGTCCAATACAAGAGGTGTGCGGTGCGCCATATGTGCAGTGCACGACTGGTCCCGAGCTGTTGAGTACGCTCATGCCAATGGGCGTACAAAAGCATGAGCATGGATTCAGACAAGGCGAAGGTCGTGAGGAAGGAGGTGGAGAGCGTCAGAAAGCGCAGACTGAAGTGTGGGTGTTAGGACGGTGTATAAAGTGATGGCTGAGGGCCGGGTACGGGATGCGGGTACTTGGGGAACTGTAGGGGGACATTAGAGGCGATTTGGGTCTTTTGTTTGGGAACGGGCCAGGGGGCTGTTGAGTATATTGAGTTCCAAAGCTGAAACCTGTAAGCAATGGAAAGCGCAGAAGCCTGTACTGGACAAGGTCGAATCAGCACAAAGCGAGATCAAGCCTGACGTAATCACCCCATTCAGCCCTGTCTAAAAGTCGCTCTCGACACCTCGTAACCCACTGCAGCCTCTGGTCTCCTTTGTAGGCTTTAGCTTCTTGCTGATTCGGACCTCGTACTTCCTCCCCAAGGTTGTCTGTCCGGTTCTTCCTTGCCATGCCTCATCTCTCCCCTGCAAGTCTCCTGGTATGGGCGATTCTTTCGACGTTGGTATGTGTCTGATCTCTCGTAGTGCATCTTCGTAAGCTGAAGAGGAGCCTTCATAGGTGGAGATGTTCCTTATTTTTCATTTGTGGTCATTTGATAAATTCAAGTGCCTCAGGTAAGTAGGACTACAGTGGTGATGTATCTCTCAGGAACATTTGGTGTCATAGATGGAATCAATCCATTGGAACATTTAAAAGGGTTATGACGGTGCAGCCAGTAATTGTCTAGGTTGAAAAAAAATTACTGACTCTATCCCGTCATTGCTAGTATTCATATCTATTATCAGTTCCGTTAACAGCGTCGTACTCAATCAATCTTTTGTCCATCAAGTATCATGAAGGCTGTCTCCATTTTCCTCCCCAAGGAAGTAAGAAGCGGCCTATGACTTCCAGCCATGATTTGCTATAAATACTAGGTGAAATCGAAGAGAGAGCGTAAGCGCAACGTCATAACAATACATCTGTACTAGAAATATCACAACCCAAAATCAAACGCATTCTTCCCTGTCCTAACAGCATCCAACAATCCTTTCCCCACCAACTTTTCAACAAGATTCAACAACAAATGATCATTGCAACCCTATGTACAACTACCTGCACCGCAAAAGGCAACATCTTCCATTCCCTAGTAACAAGGCTATAATGCCCCACCTGGCCCAGCGGAATCGTCACTTCAGGCAACTGCGACATAAATGGAATAATTGGACGGCTTTGCTGTGTTCCCATCTTCACCAGCTAGACCTGCGAGCAGGGCCTGTGCAGCCCCTTCCTCGTTATTAAACTCTTCAACGCGGTACGACGGCTGGCCATTGGTGCTTGCGTCATACATGAACAAAGTCTGAGCATGACTTGATATCCACTTTGATGAGATCCAATGCCACAGACTCGCGGAACGCATGAAGGGTGCGTTGGGCTGCGACAAAATCCTGCATTGTGTGTCTCTCACCATGCGAGAACATTGCCTTTGTGTGCGGTGTGGAGTTGAACTGGTCCTTGTACGCCTTGACAAGTAGTTTGCCGACGGACACACAGGAACGGTACTAGGCTAGGGTGTTTGACGCGAGCTGGAATTGGGCAAAGTCGTGCGAAGGGATGTGGTCCAGCAAGGAAGTCGTGAAATTCATTGGGACGACGATTATTTTGAGGTGCTTTGACAGCACAGCTGCGAAGTCCTAGAGGACTTGGGCTGCGGGGTTGGAGACACGGAAATGTTCGGTCAGGTAGAATAGTTTTTTGGGGAATTTAATTGTTTGGTGTTTCTTTCAGGCGGGAGAGTGGTTGTACCTACCAGGGTGAATCAGCCTCGGGTCCCTCGTGAAGTAGCCTGCCGTATCCATTTCCTCCGACAGCAGCGGTAGCACACCGCTAATATCCGAACTCCCATGCGTAGGCCTCATCCCATATGCGCCCACAAATGCCGCAGGCTTCCTCACACTTCCCCTTGTATCACTCCCAACAGTAAACTCGACCCATCCATACCTCGCAATTGCGCATGCGCCAGAGCTTGACGTAGACGCTGTGACGTGCCCATCCCTGTGTGGATTGAGCGAGTATGTGTGGTCGACGTACTCCCAGGGCTATGTGCCGTGTGCGAACTGAGACATGCGTGTCTTGCCTATGAGGGAGGCGCCGAGAGCAAGTAGGCGTTGGATTGACGGCATGGTGGTGGAGAGTGGGGAGGGATGGACAAGAGCGTATGCCTGTGAGCCTGCACCTGTAGGAAGTCCTTCGACATTGAAGATGCCATTGATGGCGAAGCGCATGCCAGAGCGCAGGAGGGATTTGGTGAGCAGGCTTAGACGTGAGGGGACGGGGATGTATTGTCGAGAGTGATGTTGGTGGGCGTCTAGCCACCTGAGGGGTTTGGGATTGCGCAGAAGAGGAAGCTGGAGTATTTTGTTAGAAAACAGACCCTAAGAACACGTATAAGATTCCCTCAGTCCGGTGTAATTGACTACTATTTCACTGTACCTAAGAACACGTATAAGATTCTACGGCACAGTCAGTGAATCTATAGTATCTCTAGTTTGTAGTGTGACGTACCCCTCAGTCCGGTGTAATTGACTGAGGGTTCCTATGTAAAGTTGTCCAATATATAAGTATTCTGGTGGACTTGTGCAATATTGAGTGGCACGATCGAATGTGGTGGCCATCACATTGTGATGGCCCTATGTGATGGGTGGCGACTGTCTGTGTGATATGTCCAAAGTCCAACATATTTGTCTTTGCAGAGGCAGTAGGGGGCGAGGATGTCTAGATGGGACAAGTTCGGGCAGTGGGATGGACTACCTGATGGTTGAAACATTCATCAATCGAGTTGATTATGGAATGTACAGGGACACAATGTGGAAATGATCCGATAAGAGTTTGCTCTCGACAAGAAGCAAGTGTCGCCAAGAAAGTCAGCCTCCGAGTGATCACCAAATACAAGTATTTGGGACAAGAGGAGAATACAAAACAAAAGCTTTTAGAGGAGAAACAGAACAGCTAATAACAAGTTATTGACATGATATCTTTGCATATATTGGTGTAGGACGGCGTCCTCACTAAGAACACGGAACCCAAGCCAGACAATAGAACCTCGCTATATTCTCGAGCGAGATGGCTGTCATACGTACATAGACCAGATCATAGACTTAGGAAAAGAAAAAGGAATGTCCTCCAGAATCGGAGAATGGGTATAAAAAGGAACGGATCGGAACTCAGAAGCTCAAAAGGAGCGGATGCAAATGGCGGATATACGATATACTGTATGTAGTAATCCTAGGATTACACCCCTCCCCTCCCAAAAACAACAGTCGCCGGTAAGAAAGGAAATATTAGTTAGTATCATAGAAGAAAAAACTGCTCCCCCAGGTGCGTCAAAAACCCCCCACAGGGAAAAGCTACTGGTGGCAGGAACATTTTGAAAGTGAATTGATCAATTTGCCCCTGACCTATTTCCTGCCAATCAGACGTTGAGGGCCTCGTTGTTTTCAAGTTCTTGTCCTGATTTCCATTCATTGTGTTCTGGACCATACCCCTGGAAACATACGAGGTATTGCCAGCCCTTTCCGCGTTTGCAAGAGTCGATGATCTTTTCCACAAAGTGTTCCTCAAGGCCTGTGTCCAGTGCAAAGACCAGTCCTGGTTCCTCATACTCCCTTGAGGGGAAAAGATTAGCATCATTTTGGACAAAAAATAATAACTTTGATGTGTGGTATTGCGCATATGCATCTGGTTTGTGTGGTCAGAACACCGTGACGTTAGACAACTCCAGATGAATGTCTGTTACCATGAATGGACCGTCGTAATGTGGCATGAGAAAAGCCGGTAGACTTATTCACAGTGCTCATGATATCAAATCAAACTCTCAGCAGTGCCCTGACCCAGCCCTTTTGATTGCGGTCCATGTGGAATCGCAAGGCTTGGATTATTGTCCTATTTGATCTTTCGCTCACACCGTCAGTTTGTGGATGGTAGGCGGTTGACATTTTGATCTTTATGCCTACCATTCTCATCAGGTGTTTCCAGAAGCGTGATACAAACAATTTGTCATGGTCTGAGATGATGTCATTTGGTAAGCCATTCTCACAGTACCAGTGTTCAAAGAACAACTCTGCCAATTGAGGGGCGGTGAGATCAGTCCTAGTCAGTATAATTTGTACATCAGAATGTAATCTGTCTGTGATGGTTAATGTACAATTGTAGCCCTCATCTTCAGGCAGTGGTCTCACAAAATCCATAGCCACAGATTCTCCTCTGTCATCCAGGACTGGCAAGGGATGCAATGGCCCCATGGGCCTAGATGATGGTGATTTGTACCTTTGGCACTCTGGGCACCCTGGAATATAACCATGCTCTAAGTCATGATGCATCTTTGGCCAATAGTATGACCATCTTAGTGCCTCGTAAGCTTTTTCAAAACTGAAATGCCCCAATGAGTCATGTGCCATTCAAAAAATGTGTTTGTGCACATTTCCCACCTGTGGGACTAACAATCTTGATCCTAAAAACCACAACCCGTCGTGTTCGACCAGGGAATGCATACTGCAACTCACCGCAAGCAAGTTTGCACACTACAGGTCTGTTTTGTACCCGTCCTTTAGTTTAGTTATGAGTGACTTGTCAATTGCAATGGACAAGGATGGCATTGTTGTGCACACGTTTTCCGAGACACTGTTCATATGGACTAGCTCGAAAGCCCATATACCAGCAAAATTGCACCAATACATTGTGATATCAGGTCATCATTGTGCATCACCTCTGACAACATATGCACCTGTGCAATGACTGTGTCTGAATCAGAGAGTTTGTAAGGTAGACGGGACAATGCATTGGCAACTGTATTGTCCTTGTCTTTGACATACATCATTTTACAGTCAAACTGCAATAAGAATTCCATCCATTGGGCCTGGCATCTCGATAAATCTTGTTGCCTGTCGAAATTCAACAGTGTTTTATGGTCAGTGAAAACCACAAAATTAGTCCTGAACAAATCGGCACGCCACTTCTTTAGTGCTTGCACAATTGTGAGCAGTTCTTTTTCATGTACGGGGTAGTTTAGCTCAGCGCCCTTGAACATTTGGCTTTCAAAAGCGACTAGTTGCACAGTTTCCCATGTATTGCCAAACAATAAGACTGCCCCGGACCAAATATCACTTGCATCGGCAGTTACAAATATGGTTTTTGTCTGATCCTTATGGTCTATTGTTGTTAGACAGTCTCAACCAACCACCAATTCTTTAACAGCGTCAAATGCTTGTTGGTGTTTCCATGACCACATAGGAAACTCAGTCTCACTCTCCTGCATTGTCAGTTTGTACAGTATTTTTGTATGTTCTGCCAGTTTTGGCAGGAACACAGCAATGTATCTCACTAATCTGAGGAATGAACAAACTTCTTTTGCAGAACGAGGTTTTGGCCACAACAATATGTGTTTGACCTTCTTAGTGTCTGCTTCAATTCCGTTCTGTAAGATGTGATGCCCTAAAAAGTCGATACTTGTTCTGTACAACTGTGACTTTTTCATATTCACAAACATCTGAGCATTGCGGAGCACTTGTAACACTTGCCGCACATTTTTGTGGGGTTCTTCCAGTGAATCGGACCATATTACAATGTTGTCGAGGTACACATGACAGAATTTTCCGATGTATTTGTGGAGAGCAGCAGTTACTCGACATTGTTGTATCGCAGGTGCGTTTTGTAACCCCATAGGCATTACTAACCACTCATACAATCCATATGGCATTGCCACAGCTGTCAAATGCATGTGTTCCAGATGCATTGGCATCTGGAAAAAGGCATTTGTCAAATCCAAGACTGCAAATATTTTCCTTTTGCACAGTCATAGAGCATATCCTCTACTTGTGGAATAGGATGATTGTCAGGCACCGTGATGGCATTTAAGGCCCAATAATCATTTACCCACCATGGTAACACAGTCAGATCCGCTTTTGGTATCAAAAATGCAGGTGATGTAAATTGAGATGACGAAGGACGAATTTGCCCTGCAGATAAATGTTTGTCAATTAATGTTTTCCAGGCCTCTTGATATTTCCGTGGACACTGATATGAACACATTTTTATGGTCTGATTTGCCTCTTTCAGCCGAATCTCCGCAAGCACGTCTCTAGGTAAGTCTTGCATGTTGGCAATAGGCTCAAATACGTCCCTAAATTCAGTTTTCATCTTGTTATCCCAAGATAGCAGCATCTTCTCTGCAGCCAGCTCCTCAATTCATTTATGCACTGCCGCCACCACATTTACTTCTGTCACCTTTTCGAATAACCCTAAATGTTCCATTCTTTCTAAACATAGTGCACACACAACTTTCAATTCTTTTGCCATCTGTTTTTGATCATATAGGGTCTGTTTAAACTTTTTTTGCATCGGTACAAATTTTTGTGCTGGTTTTTCTTTCAGTAATGATGGATTCAGTAGATTATATTGGACCTGCTTGTCTATTGCAATACATTCATCATGGTCAATCACTATTTTATTTAATTTTAAAAACAGTAGTCTGAGAATTACAGAGGAACACAAGTTCAGTGCAATTACAGCCCAAACTGTCGTAGATGTCCAACTATGGTCCAATGAGGTCACAGCTAATTTACAATAATATGACAATGCAATTGGTTTCTTTCCATTCACCTTCAAAAAGGCAACATCCACAGCAAGCGGTTCCTGTAAACGGAACTTTCTTAATTTCAATTTTGCGGCTAATCCTTTGTCAATCAAAACAATATGTGAGCCATCATCAAGCAACATTGAAACAGTCAGAGAGATGTTCAAACACGGGCTTTTAATTGAGCCTTCTCACACCAGGTGTGGTAAAGTCAATGGGATGTCACTCACATCAGACTCCAAATCATCCTCAAAGTCTTCAATGTGTGCAGTCATTTCTGGCAATTGGGGTAACATGGCAGCAACAGTAGCAGTGGATGAGACGGCGGCAACAGGAGCAGGCATAGACGTAGAGGTTGTGGTGGATCTGGAAGCATGTGCCCCAGACGCCTTCACCGCATCTATGCGCGCTTGCGTCCACATCACATATTTTGCAGGGTCCAGAAACAATTTGGTGCAGTTACTGGTACAGCAGGATACAAAAGGGCGGCAACAGTGGAAACAGCCACTATTCTCCCACAGGAGCTGTTTTTCTTCAATTGATAGAGGTGGCAGACGGTCAGTTTTCATCATGGAAGACAAACCTCCTCCACCTGTGGTATTTACTTCGGTGCAATTCAAAAGCAGCTTCTTCGACTGTCTGAAAACTTCATTGGCAATCTCCCTTGCACGCTTCTCTGATTGACGGCAACCATCATTGATGAGTTGAATATTGTTCAGCCACTCATGAAAATCTGTCGTTGCATCAAGTTTGCGTTCGAAATAAATAATAGAAAGGGTAGAGTCAAGTTTTGCTTTGATTTGTATACAAAGCTTCTCCAGCTCAAAATGAGATGGTGTACCCAACAACAAAGAGTTCTGCTTTTGTAAATAGGAAGCAAAATCCCAAAATGTCTGTTTCTTATGGTTAAAGTTCGCAGAAAGAATACAGATATGGACTTTCAGTTCCCAGTCAGTAGGCAAATACTTCAAGTGAATCTCCTTCATAAATGCACTAAATAAAAGCTTCACCACATGGTCTTATTGGCCTGCAATCCAATCCCTCATGCAGTGATCTTTAATCTCCATGAGTAAGCAACAAACTTGATCCTCTTCTTCGATCTCTTTTGTGTCGAAAAAATCCAAGCAGGCTGTTTTGTAGTCCTTCACTACCTCTGGAGTTAGATCTCCTTCCGTCAATATCGGCGGTTTTGTGTATCAATCCTCAACTGTAGCTTGTTTTGGACCATTCTTGACATTCAATGTCATTTTATTACAAACAGGGGATGGCAATGAAGAACTGTCAGAAGAAATTGCACACTTATGACTAGAACAAAAAGGTGTTGCTTGTATGCTATTGGGGTCTCATGGCACACTTTCCGTTTTGGCCACAGATGAATACTCTGTTATCGGTGTTAACAACAAGGAGGGAGAAAGCTCCTTCTGAATGCATGCAGTTTTGCATGCTGCCCGAGTTGTTGATACTGCTGATGAGCAAGGCAGCTTGGTGATAACACAACTGGTGACGTGTCCATGCCCCCCTCAATATATGCTCTCAAACAAGAAGAAAAGAAAACCCGCTAGGCATTTGGGCTCTGGTGTTATCCCCTGTGGCACATTTGAATAGTTGTACAGGGATGTGAACTACTCAGGGTCGATGATTGATCTGACATGACAATAGCGAGAGGTAGGTATTGTCAAAAAAGTGTAGGATGGTGTCCTTACTAAGAACACAGAACCCAAGCCAGACAATAGAACCTCGCTATATTCTCGAGCGAGATGGCTGTTGTACATACGTAGACCAGATCGTAGACTTAGGAAAAGAAAAAGGAATGTCCTCTGGAATCGGAGGACAGGTATAAAAAGGAACGGATCGGAACTTGGAAGCTCAAAAGGAGTGGATGCAAATAGCAGATATACTGTACGTAGTAATCCTAGGATTACAATTGGTTCAAGGCATTTTGACAGGTGGTCTGATGTAAATTAAGTCTTTGGTACGATACCTTTGTCTTCTTTCTTCTCAAGGCCTTTGATATGTGATCTGCTGATGAATAACTCCTTAATATTGTATTTGTTACAATATCTCTATGTGCAACCTCTGTGACAACCATAAATAAAACTGTACTGAATGAGTTTTTTGCAATTCTGGACTCTTTTTTGATACTAAGAGTTGTGATCTGCTGGAAAGTAGTCCTTGGCATAAATATTGTCAGGTTTCAGAACTTTTCATAACTTTGAGGCCTTGAACTATTTTTTACACTATACTGTCCAAGTTTGGAAGCTATTACCACTATGGCAGATCTTTAGTTTGCCTGTCCAGTTTTTTATTTGCTATTCTCATACATCTCTTGTGCATGTCATATTAATTGATTGCTGTTCCTAGCTTTGCTGTCTCTGCTTCAATTCTCTAACTGCTCTTCTTTAATCAAATATTAATTTACAGCCTGTGCAAATTCATATACCATGTTTTTTCTGTTTCTCATCTATATTGACAGCTTCATTGTATTGTCTTCAGATGTCAATGCATAAACAATTCCAACTATTGTAATAAATACTATTCAATATATAATTTGATTTACTATTTTTAATCTTGTTGTTAGTACAATGTAAAACAATAGATATCACATGGCCTGTTAGAAATTGACTCAGACTTGGGAAGTACATGAACAGATATATTAAATAATAAATTACACAAAGAGAGGAAAGTGTTCACTCTAATGCTTTTACAGTGTAATGTTGAGTTGCACAAAATTCCCAATTTCAAATTTGAGAGGTTTGGGCCTCACCACTATCTCTATATTTTTTTTCCCCATCTCTAGTTACCTGAATGTGCCATAAGCTGCCAGCCATATTGCTTGTCAGAATGCAAGCATAAAATTTGGTATAATCATAGGTTTTATTCTGCAATTGTCAAATTACTTAGAAAGCATATAGCTTCTGAGTGGTCAGCAACATGCAAGACAGAGGCTATTAGGGCAAAGACTTCATATAGCAGATATGCATAGGCTATAAAGATCATACCAGATGAGATTGCCCCTCAGCTTATAATCAACATTTGCTGCTGTATGATAGACAGTGGTCTCTCTTGTAAGGATTGTGCATTGTTTGCAACATTCTTCATTCTGCACACTATTTGTAGTACAAAACAATAATGTACCACTAGAATTCTGAACATTTTGTTTGTTGATTATTACCTGAGGAAATTTTTATTGGACTCTCACATCTCTATAATAGATGCTTTCATCATTGGTCAGTGGTATATAGATATGACAATAGAGATTAGCAGTAAGTGCCTCCAATAGACAACAGCAGAACACTAGCATCTAGTTCTGATAATTACAATGCTGAGAAGATCACATTGTTAAATTT
Source organism: Macrolepiota albuminosa (assembly GCA_027475525.1). Taxonomy (NCBI): domain Eukaryota; kingdom Fungi; phylum Basidiomycota; class Agaricomycetes; order Agaricales; family Agaricaceae; genus Macrolepiota; species Macrolepiota albuminosa. Next base: position 1,292,032 of record JAMWFC010000054.1, on the reverse strand, counting down.
CTCAAAGAATACTTGTAATTACTCAAGTCATTTTACTGCTCTCAGTGGCTTTGTGTTGTTCCTAGTCCTTGTGCACAATGCCTGTTGGAAGCAAAATCCTTCCATGTGTACACAACAGACAAAGCTGTGACAAAGCTGTAACATGTCTCAGCAATGGCTATCATCATGCTAAGTATATAACTGCTAAAGAGGCTATGGGACTGCAGCACTCAACTGCTATAATCTCTGGTCTATATACTATTTTTAACAAAGCAAGAATACAAAATAAATGCAACACTTATGCTGAAATTTATGTTCCCTTGGAATTTGCCAGAACCATGTTCTTGGAGTTCAAAGCAGACCAAATCTGACATTCATAGTGGTTTGTAATTCTATCTGGTGCATAAAGATCCCTGACTGACAACTTGTTAGGTCATTCCACTCATAAGAGCTAGTCAGGGTCTCTCTCTCTGCAGGTTGCTGGATCTTTGAACTTTTGTGTTCATGTGCAAGCATTGACATTAACAGCAGTCTGTATATAACTAGTCAATAGTCTGCACACTTGTTCTGAGAATGGCCCCACAGCTTAATAGCTCATAGACTCTGCTCTTCTAATACATAAAGCAAGCAATGCCAATCTCAAAACTGTTGCCTATCACAGGCTGCTACCACAGCAACATGTTGTTCTGGATGAGGATAGAGAAGTCAGAGACAAGGATTTGGAGGACATGGAAGAAAATGATGATGAATTTCATGCTATAGATGCCAGAAATGCAGGTGAAGTATTGTTTAACTCATATGGCATTGTCTTCTTCTAGCACATTCAGATAATTGATATTCTCTGTTTTTGTTTTAAGAGGCCTGTTGTGCTTGATGGCTCTCTAAAATTCTGGTTTTGCATAACAATTGAGAAGCTCAAAGCAAAATACAGCATAACAGGCTTCATAGACAAAGCCATAGTTGCTAAAATGCAGTTTTCAATCAATAGGTTTAGGCTCCCACAGTTATTATATAGTGATCCTTCATAGCCTGACACATCTTTGATATTGGTGCACTAGGCTGGATGCTCCCAGCTGCCCAAGTTGATGAAGGCTCTGATGCTGAAGATACTGAAACCCTCTCTCCACAACAGACCATTAACAATTTTCTTTTGGAAGTCTATTGCATGTTTGTCATAAATTTGATATGCAAGTCTCTGAATTCTTGCAGGAGCACTAAGGAGTTGTACATCATGATTAAAACAGAAAATTGGCTGCAGATAACAGACAATCTTTACAAAACTCTTGTTCTCTCCAATATCTTTACTGATGTTGCCTGGAAAGTTATATCAGTCAACACATAGGAGAAGAACTTAAACTAGCTCTTTTCAAAGCCTGGTTTTAAAACCACCACTGGAACTACTAACTATCTATTGTGCTCTTACTACATAAAGTGGCTCTCATTTGTCAACAATCCCTTGCATGATCAGAACATGGTTTTATGAACTTGTCAGGCCATCTTGCAACAAATTAAAAAGTAGAACTAGATTTCAGATGCACAGCATAACAGAATGTGACCAACATCATCCAAGGGTCACATGCCTCTCTTTATTGGTCAGCCTAACATCAAATTGAATGAAAGGTTGCTAGATTTAGCTCCTTGAATCTTCATGAAACATGGGGCTGATGTAGTTTTCTTTAATGAGCTGGAGGAAATGTACTATGTTTTGAGGTTGATATAAAATGCATGAGGTAGCAAGCATATTATATATTGAAAAAATATATGTTGATAAAGCAATATGTATAAGATTATCTTCTCTCACATGTGCTCAGAAAAGTGAAGCCTTTTTATTTCATACTCTCTCAAATCAATTTACTTTCTACTCAAACTTACATTGTTATGCTACTAACTATCCAAGTAAATACAAATAAGTGCATATTTGTATAACTATTTATTTTGCTTTTTTATTTGTTTTCAGAATCCTCAAACTTATATCCTTATGCCACTAATAAACCAAGTAAACATGAATAAGTACATATTTATAACAATTCCTTTTGCTTTTTGATTTGTTCTCAGAATCATAACATGCTGTCTTACTTAATTGTCCTGCCCTCAAAAAATGCAGCACCAAGAGCTTCTACTCCTAGAAATCTCTAAAAGAGACTAAATTCATGTAAGTTTGTTCATTTGACAAGTTTTTGATATGTTATATTCTCTGCATTTAGAGAAGAACACATATATACATCTGATACAGGTAGGATGAATCCTCAAAAAGTGGTTTTGTGGCACACATGTGGTCAAAAAAGCCCAGCAACATGAGGGACGTGGTGCAACAAGATAGATTAAATATCAAAGATATTCCCAAAGTATTCACAAGATCTAATGATTCAAATGTTATACTAATCTCTCAAAGTATGCTTGAGTTTTGACAGATGTCAAAGTACAAGTGACCAAAGAGCTGAATGCTGGAGATGAAAAGATTGTATTGAGGAATGACTGCTGAAAGATAAATAATAGTTTAATTTTGTCTAGCAGCATACTAATGGATATTAACAGGCAATTAGTATGTGAAATGAATGTAATATATTGTATGTATATAAATTGTAGTTACAAATTCATGGGACATCAGTATGTTTTCTAACCAGACACTCAAAGATGGCTATTGGTAAATCTCATGCCAACTATAACACTCTTCCTCTCCATTTTTTTAACAGGCATTACCCCTCTTGGTTTTTGTTTCTCCTTCATGCCTGATTCAATGGAGTGATTGGCTAACTCTTGGCCAGTTAATTGAGGCAAAAAATTGTATATTAGCATTTCTTGACAGCAGATACCACTTCAAGGCCTTTGTGTCTCACAAGGGCCTGTCTGCACATTCAGGGCACTATGTTGTATATATTTGTGTCTTTGTGCATTCATTTTAAACTGATTGTGAGCAGGTTTTTTTTGTTGGCTTTGAATATTACCATCACAACAGAGTTAGCTGCACAGTTTTTGGACACAACTTACTTAATGTTGATAATCTTAATCCAGACTTCTTCTTCTCCTATAATGAATGGCCTGAGATAGGGATTGTGTATGAGGTCTAGGCAAGCCCTTTCAAGTGCTATCAAGAGACTAACAATGTTAACAATGTTTGGCTTTCCTGCATCAGCTTGCTTGTCAATTTTGTTGGTGAGGGTCATTTGAGTTGAGTAAGTGTCAATTTGTTCTGTGGGTTGTGCATACTCAATAAATGTCTCTCCCAAGTCAATGTTCTATGTAAGAAGAGCAAGCATAACAATAAAGATGACAGAAAGGACAACATGGCCTCAGCAAGTCAACATGACAGAAGAAGACAATGCCTATATGTCATCAACTTGTGATTCACAAATAAATTGATTGATTGATGATGAACAAGAGACACTCCATCATACAGGGCCACTAATGTTTGTGGTAATGCCACTATTTGCACCAAGCAGACTTTTTTTCTATGTAGCTTCAGACACAAGATGCTACCTTTGCTGGATGCTTTGGCATGCCTATATATCAAACTGTGGCAAACTTGAAGTTGACAATGTAGGTTCCTTGTGACTACTTTTAAACACTTCTAAAACATGTATATTTCAGGCACTTATGCCAAATATTCTACAGAGCTTATAAAGTTCTTGACAAACTTTTGTGGAAGGGCTGAATAGCTCAGATCAGCTATATTTTTGCCCTTCCTAAGACATTTCAACTTCTCTCTTGCAATATGCTAATCTATCATGCCAGTAGTTGAAGTCTTTGCTTCAATGGTATTCAGTATGATAGCTATTGAGAACTAATTGAAGCATGGAGACAGACCTATATAAAACATAGGACCTGTATGAAATACTACAAGATAGTGATGTCCTGTGTCAAGCTTCAGACTCTAGATAGATACCTAACTATATTCAGCAAATTTCAGAGGCATCTGATTGAGAAAAGAATGTGAAGAGTATAAAAGGTGGGTCAATAATGATACATATCCCACACAAAGGTGTAAGACTTGATGCAAGAGAGAGAGAAATGGACCAGGGAAGTCAGCTGTGGCAACATATTAACATATCTTTACTAAGGATAGAAGAACAAGCTGCTGGTGTCAAGACATTTATTAAGTCTCTTAAACACTTTATAGAACTATATCATAAAGCTGTTTATAGCTCCTTTGACATTCATATAGATTAAATTGCTGATTATCTTTGATATATACACAAAGGTTATTGAATATGTATCCACAGAACTTGTATCATTATTTGAATATCAACTCCCTTCTTCAGAATAGACTTCAAGTAAGCACTTGTGTGACACATCTCAACTTACTAATAAACAGAGATTTACAGAAAAGAAAAACCTTAGGGCACCTTGCATAGAGATTAAAATGAATGTTTAAAACTGGCTTCAAAGAGATTGTAAGGGTGACCTCTAGAGGCTGTGGCTCAGTCACACAGCTGGCAGGGGGAAATCCAAAGTGTATTAGAGTATATACTGACAATATCATAATAACTACTCATCTGGCAGAGGGAAATCCAAAGAGAACAAGTCTAGGGATTCCCTATGCCAGGTTGGATGCTTCTGGGGCCTCTGAAGCATGGGAAACAACTATCCAAAGAGAACAAGTCTAGGGATTCCCTATGCCAGGTTGGATGCTTCTGGGGCCTCTGAAGCATGGGAAACAACTGTACAGTACAATGTAGTACTTGGTGTAAGTATTACTGATAGTTGTGGGGCTTTTTTGAAGTCTTAGAAAGTGACCTCTAATCCACACTGGTGCTTGATGATAAGGTTGATGTATTGGGTGCTTCACAGAATATCAAATATCCTGATGGGCAGAAGAAGGTTCACAATAAACTCCAGCCTAAGCAGTTCACTCCCTGGGAACCACTGAGCCTTTGTCTACCAATAGACTTCCAATGAGAAGTGCTCAATAAACTCTAGCCTAGGTGATTCACTCCCTGGGAACCACCGAGCCTTTGCCTATCAAATGCCTGTCTATTCCCTACTAAACTTGGGCTATTTATACTGTTTTTCTAGTGCACAGACCACTATCTACACCTGACTCTTTGTTGTCAACTCCGCAGCCTCCAAAACATATTTGATAGTCCAATTTCCCTTTTGGAAAGCCTGTTTTGGTGCCACCAGTTCCACCATTCCTCCGGATGTCTCTGATTGCCACTTCCCCATTTGCTTGAGCTCCATTTAGCACGATCCCATTCATAGATCCTTCTTTCCCCTTTTAGCGCTTCCCTGCATTCCATGCTTCTTTTCAGCTCCATTTAGCACGATCCCATTCATAGATCCTTCTTTCCCCTTTTAGCGCTTCCCTGCATTCCATGCTTCTTTTCTTTCCCCTTTCAGTCCTGTCATTGTCAGATATGATCTTTGATCCAAATCACCACAATTTGATCCCATTTCATCACTTCTGCCAGCTCCCATGCTTCCCCTCCCCATTACAGTGGTTGGACTATTATTGAGTTGATAGCTTGAGCTGGTCCCTCCCCTTTGTTCTGTACTGTCTGTGTATTTATTGGAGTGTTTTTGGAGATATGATTTATTGAGACTGCTACCAGGAGGCTTACAGTTTTCAGCCTTATTATTAAATGTTTATTTTGACTTCTGGTGCATGTTGTGTCCCTGACTGCTGGTACAGCGTTATATCAACAACAAAACCTTAAAAACTAAAAAATTGCCTACACAAACAATTGCACAAATAAGGAGCAAACTCTGGCAAACTCTGGCTTATATAAGTAGTCTGGAAGTGGTGCCGAGGGGCCCACACTTGTCTGAATGGTGGCTAAAGAACCAGAGCATCTCAAGGGCTGAGAGTAGTACTAACAGATAGTGCTGAAAGAATAGAAACAGTAAAATGAAATAATGTCAGAAGAAATAAGCAAATGAATGAAAGGAAAGTGAAGAGATAAGAAGTGAGAAAAGGAAGAAATGAGGAGTCCCCTGACAGGGATATGGTAAATGCTGATATTTTCTGGGAAGGTCTTTTCTCTGAATTATGGAGAACCAGCATAATTAACATAGTTATACATATAAGCAAAATGCGAGAAATGTGAGATATTTGATATTTAATTTTTTCCATGCATAAAGCATGATATCTGTCTAGATACTCTTATTGTCTGTCAGCAAGCCTCAGAGAGATTTTCTTGTGCCCTCAGGTCTATAAAAATCATTACTTGCTTTTTTCTACTGTTTTTATGTAGCAGAGCTTTACTTTCAAAATACTGTTTTCTGTTTTTGTCCTGTATAATTTATTCACAAATAGTCCCTGTTTAAGCTTAGAAAATGGCCCAAGACCCACATTATCATAGATATCGAATGGCAGTGGTGGAGACCTTTTCTATACACACCAGTAGGAATGTGGACATTTTGGATGAGTCAAATAAAAAAATAACATGTGGCTGTTTGTTAAAAAACAGGCATTAATGTGGAGTGGGAGACACTTAAAAAATATGCAAAGAGTTGCATTTAAAACTTGTGTAGCTATGAAGTGTGGACTTTAATAGCTATAGCATGGAAAGGATATTTGTTAGTAGGACTTTGACCCTGGCAAACACCAAATTGAAGATATGCATGGAGATGTTGCTAGCCAGAGATAGATCCAAATATGACAATGACAACAAAAGGTGGCATATATATTTTGACATCTTGGAATGTCTCTGGAGATGCCAGAAAAGTCCATAACATGATTGTCATTACAACAGCTAAATGTTAAAAGTGCAATTCAGTATGAAAAAACCAGCTATTAGGTATGAGAGTCTGAAAGTATTATTTTATCATGTATATTTAATAATACAGTTTTTTTTTTCTGTTCAGAATGCACTAGAGCCCAAAAAAGACAGAGACTGCTGGAAAACTATAGTAGAAATGATGAAATTCAGAGCTAATCATCCAGGATAAATGATCCAAGAATCCAAGTGTGTACTGTGAGAATCAGAACCTTTTGTCCAGGACAAATGATTTAAGTGTCCAAGTATGTACTGTGAGAGTCACAGCCATTTGTCCAAGATAAATGATCCAAGAATCCAAGTGTGTACTGCTCAAGTCAGAGCCATTTGGTCAGGACAAATGATTCAAGAGTCTCAGTATGTACTGCTCAAGTCAGAGCTATTTGTCCAACTGTATACTATTTAAGCCAGAGCCTTTGTCCAGGACAAATATCTTTGCATCTATTCTTTCTATCTTATTGTTATACTCTATCCACTCTTTCTATTTTACTTTTATACTGTATATATTCTTTCTACTCTGCCTTTATCTTGCATTCATCTTTTCTACTCTGCCTTTATATTGCATCCATCCTTTTTATCCTATCTTTGCATTTTATCCACCCTTTTTATTCTATCCTATCCTACTTCTATACTGCATCCCTGTATCTTAAAAAACTTCATTGCATTTTTCCTTCCTATTCTATCTCATTCTTTCTATCCTATTCTATCCAATCCTACCAATCCTGTCTTATCTTTACACTGCATCTGCCCTATCCTAAAAAACTTTTCAACCCTAGTTAGTACCCTAGTCAAATTTTCCTCAGATAATCTTACCTTTGATCTACTGTAACCTGAACCTGCTACTGTATATGCTAACACACAATCTATACAAGAAAAGTTCTACTCTACAAAAATACATACATTGATACCAACAATGCTGCTCCCTGTGCATGGTATTGTACATCCAGCCTATCAACCCGCTTCTTAGCTCTGTATTGTAGGTTGCCAGCATTTGTACTTAGCTATGAATTAGCAGAGGTAGATAGCATAATTGTAACATTGTAACAGAAATGATCATCATTCATCACTCTCTGGGTGATTGCCAGGGGTTATTTATGCCAATGATGCCAAAGTCACATGGCAATTGGTGACACTTTCTCACACACAGTTGAAGCCTCTAATTAGTGTTACAATAGACTCGTAGCTGTGGCAGCAGCGTTTCTGGCAAGCAACTGCTTACTAATACATTTCCTTTTATATTCCCCATTTTCCTCTCTCATGTGGAGCAAACTCTCAATTGGTGCTGTATAGTTATTCAGCCACTGACAAGGGTTAGTAAAAGTAGCATTACCATTTAATAATACCCTCAGTTTTATTCTACAGACTGAGGGTATGTCTACCTTACTTATCCTATTTATCCTTATGTTTATTGTTTCCTGTAGATACGATACTTAGCTACGTTCTACAGGTCAATATAAGAGTTCTATTCTACAGACTGAGAGCACAATACTTAGCTACATTCTACAGGTTATATGACCCTGTTAAGCACTGAAAATTGCTGCAACAACGACAACAACCCAACTTCACATTTCACATGACTTCAAACACTACATTTGGAGGAAACAACCCTCCCATATTCCCAGATGAGTGCATTTTTGATGGCACAAACTATATTGCATTCAGAGACCGAGTTACTCTAGCTGCATGTTTAAAAGGGGCAAAAGGATATCTTGATGGTACAATCCGATACCCTGCCACAAAAGAGGACATATCCAGCTCCTCACCATCTTCAAAAGTCCCACTTTCCTCAGATCAAGAAAACGGGAAGTGTGGAATCCACATCCAACTTAAACACATGGGCACTGGCCCAACACCAAAAATCCTATTGAGATGGGAATCAAGATGTCGGGTTCAGCTGCCAGTGCCTGGTTAGCTTTCAAAGAAAATTATGGCACCATCTCTGACCTGGGAGCTACTGCAGCTGATAATGTACTTTGAGCAACAAAATACACCAACAGAGTGAACTTCTCAGAACATATCAAGAACCTCCATGAGAAGTGGAATATGGCCATTGAAAAGGATGCAGACATCTGGGACAACCATTTCTGAGCCATTGTCATCTCCTCACTTCTAGCCTCCTGGAATTTCATTGTCCCTTCACTCAACATGGCTGAGACATTGGTCAAACTCATTGTGGGTTTTATGGTCCACTGGAAGTACCTAAAAGAATAAGCCAGAAGTAATATGCCTGCGTCGTCCACTCTACTTGCAAAAACAAATCCTCAGGCTCAACAAAAACCCGTATGCATTAACCCAAATTGCAAAAGAATGGGACACACTGTAGAAAATTGTTACTGGAAAGGAGGAGGAAAGAAGGGGCAATTCCCACCAAATGTTGGATGCCAAAGAAACCAGACTACAACCAATTCCTCAAATAACCCCTTCAACTCCACCTCCAGCTCTACAACTGTGAATCTCACTAACACATCATTGAATCTTTATGATAGGTACACAACCTACGCACTAGTTGCCAAATCAAACTTTGAACCTTCTGAAATCATTAGTGGAGGCGCTCAGATTCTCCAGATCTCCATTCACACATTTGCTCTCAAAGCAGGAGGAAAGACCTTGACTTATGCTGACTCTGGAGCAACAGATCACTGTTTTGTTGACTGGTTAGAGTTTGAGACATATGAGGAGTATTTGACCCCCAAGCAGTGGGTGTCAGCAAACTGCGGGGGAGTTTTTCGTATACTGGGCTCAGATACTGTGAAGAAATTGGTCATGACTAACAGAGTCAAGTCAAATCTTGTCTTTAGCGGCACCCTACACATATCTGAGCTATCTGCAAACCTCATCTCTATTGGAAAATTTGATGACCTTGGGTTTTCCGTGCTATTTGGTGGGGGAAAAGCAACATTTAGTGACCCCAGCGGGAAGGCTTTCATGGTAGAAAGCAAGCAAAATTGCATGTACCTCCTCGACTTCTACCCTTTTTCCTCCCTGACTATGACTTCACCTCAATCCACGACTGCCATAGTAGCTCAATCCTTGAACCGACCAGCAGATCTTGATGTCTGGCACTATTGTTTTAATCATGCGAGTGTCCAATCCATATGGAAGTTGGCATCAAAAGCTATGGTTGAAGGTCTCAACATCACTGGAAAGCTCAAACTGCCAGGTATCTGCAAAGATTGCATCTACGGAAAACATACAACCAGACCTTTTGATGGAGAATCAGAGGATATCCTTACTGCAGGTACAAAAGTCTACATTGACTTGTGGGGGCCGGCCAGCATGGTCTCCTTGGGTGGGGCAAACTATCAAATAATGTTCACAGATGCTGGGTCTTTGAGGCTACAAGCTGCATTTTTTTTGAACAAGGCTGGAGAGACTATGTTAGCAGCTTTGAAGATCTACATTGCAGAGGCAGAGCAGCAGACTGGAAACCCAGTCAAGATTGTCCAGGTCAACGATGGGTCAGAGTGGGTTAATCAGCATTGGAGGGCCTTTTTTGAGACCTCTGGCATTGTCTTCAAGCCTGTTGTGCCCTATGCTCGTTTTCAAAATGGAGTCATCAAGTGATCAATCTGCACTGTGTATGATGGAGTTTGTTGCCTCCTTGCAGATAGTGGTCTCCCCAAGAACTTATGGGCTGAGGCTGGCTTAGTGGTAATCTACACCAGGAACCTCCTCCCATCTAGTTGACATCTAGACATGATTTCTGAGGAGAAGTGGACAGGCAAAAAGCAGGATGTAGGACACTTATGTCCATTCGGCTGTATTGCATATGCCAGGATCCCTGAGGAATTGATCAGATCAAAGCTCAATCCCAGATCTGTCAAATACGTCATGGTTGGTTACTCTACCCATAGATACTGCCTCTACAACAAGAACACTTGTCTCATCATCACTAGTCACAACATTATTTTTGAAGAGGGAGTGGGACACCAGTCTGTAGCTTACTCTGATGAGGATGACCTCATATTCTTGACCCTGATCCCTGTTAATCCTGCAGCCCCATCTATCCCTCCTCCTCAACCCCAGATTGCCCCACATATTCAAGTGTCTGATGGACTGTTGCACCCTTTAAGGAAAGCCTCATTGGAGAGCAATTCCCCTGCTACTTGGCCTCCTGAACTCACAGATTTACCAGTCACTCTGAGGAGATCAGCTCAAAATATGCCAGCACAGTGCTCAGAAGAAAACTCATAAGCCGCTACCTGATTGGTGTTGGCTCCCAACAGCACAGCATTTAAATAATACAAATAGTAGGTGCAGTGGCTGAGTGCTCCTCTGAAGCATGAGTTCATCCACTTGATGTTGAGCAGGCCCCACAAGTTCACCCCCAATCCATTGAGGATCTTCCCCAAAAACTCATCCTGGGCCTGCACCTCTTTGGCACATTTCGCCTTTTTCTTTGCAATGTGCTTATTGTGTGATACTCATTGGAATCAGTCCACTGCCAATTCCCCTTCCTCACCCTCTTCCTTGTGCTCTGAGCTTCACTCTCTGTAGTTGCTCTCGTCGGACAAGGACACAACTGGTGCTTTGCCTTTTCCAGGCATGGGCAGATTTCTCGAGGTCACCACCAGACCATTGTATTGCTCTGGGGAGCAAGGGTCAGTGGTCAAGATGACCACAGGATTGTGTGCCTGCAGTGCGGGCACAGTAATGGGCAACAAAAACAACATCAAGACTTTCCTGGCATGAGCAGGAATGCCAGCTGGAAACTATATCACCTCCAGTTTAGAGACATTGAGAGGCGGCTTATGGCCATGATGTCAATGTGAAGGCCCCAACTTGGCTGGGGTGGACAGTTCAAATGGTGGCTGAGCCACCAGAGAGGCAGGCACATTTTGCGCCAGAGTTCTCCCTCCAGGCTCAGCATGAGGAATGATGTTAATAGGTGCTCTTGGCGCCACAGCAACGGATTTGGGCCCCATAGGTGGGGCCCAAGACAATGTGGTTTTCCGCTGACCCAGCAACAGTCCTGCCAAAGGTTCACTTACTGCAGCCAGCGACTCTGAGGAGGCCTGAGGGGCTGGAGCAGATAGCTGCGATGATGAGGCAATGGGCTGAGCAGGCTGCTCAGAGTGCACAAATTGCAGCCAATGGCATCCTAGCCCATGGAGGTTCAACTGGTCGACTGGGCTGATATTTGGCCCTCTTGACCTTGGCGGTTGGTTCCTCAAACGTAGAAACTTTGCACTTAGATGCACGTTTGATCTGTTCCAGCGCTGCGACGTGCTGCCTCTTCATTAGCTTGATCTGATTGAGCAATCCCTCCATCACCATCATGGCCAGACTGTCCTGCAGGAAGGACGCAGTTGCAGGGACTGGCTGTTCTGCTGCTTCCAATCTGCTCAGGAGTGCATCTGGCACTGCTAACTCCTGCGCTTGTGGCACAGGTTCCACATACAACTCTGCCATGGGACGGTGCACCCATGGCACTGATGGCAGCCCCATTGCTGCACCTGCATACATTGGTATCGATGCAAACAAGCATGACAATAGTTCCTGGTAATAGCACTCATGGCATATGCTGTCCTCTGGATGCTTGTAGTGCCCTTTGTCATCAACCTCCATTTCTTGCAAGTGGAGGGGCATCTGATATGGAAGTGGTTTCTCATCACACCTGCTGACTGATACTGGCTCACCGCTGGATATGGTGGCTGCCTCTGGTACTGGGTAGGGTTATCTTGCACATGTATATTTGGGGGTCTCCCCCCTCTACTAGAGCCTTGCAGGCTCTGATCACTCTTTTGCAGCCCCCAATAGGCCATTTTCAAGTGACATGTCAACTATGTTTATTGGAAATGAGGAGAGAAAAGAGAAAAAAAAACAATCTCCTAACTCTGCCAGTGGTGTAAACAACCACAAATACCTGCTACCCAGTCTCTCACCAGCAATCATAGTTACATCAACAGCCACAATTAGTAGCCACCTGGTTAGTCACCGGCCATCAAAGTGGACTTTGTCCACATTCCACCACCACACATGTTATGCACGTTTTGCTAGCTGGTGAGGGCATTTCACGCCTTGCAGCTCTAGATACCTGTCCATCGCTGCAAGATCTTTGCAATTCACTAGTGGTTCCCAGGTAGTATCACCTAAGCTCCACCTCACCTCGAATTTGAGATTTCCCCTTATCCACCTATGACCTATAAGGTTATCTACGAACTATTCCTTGTCATCACCAGTTCCAAAGTCATACGGCTCCAGAGTTGTGCAATTAGGAAAGAGCGCATCACTACTGGCTAAATACAGTCACAACAGTGACACATGGAACTTAGGGACTATCCTGCGCACTTGCAGCGCCTACCAGCATGTAGTTAGATGTGCTTGGCTCAGCCTCAAGGACCCTATATGGTCCAATCCACTTCAGACACAGCTTACTTGCTCTGCCTTTCGGCAAGTTCAAGTATTTTGTTGAGAGGTACACTAGGTTCCCTTTCTCAATGTCCAGATCATCACGTCTGCGATTATTTGCATGTTTTGTCTGCCATACACATGATTCTATAATTGCCTCATGGGCATCTGCCAAGTTCCTTAGTGCATTGCATGCAAGCTGCTTTACTCCAACATGAATCGCTTCATTGGTGTGAAGTTCACGAATCATGGATGGCATATAGCCATTATTGAGTTCAAAGAGTGAATACCCTGTGGTTTCAGATATGCTTGCATTTATCATAAATTCAACGAGTGGACATCTATCCACCCAGTTCTTCTGATCAGGACGTACAAACGCTCAAAATATTTGTGCAATATTTCTATTTGCCCATTCTGTCTGGCCATCCGTTTGTGGATGAAACAATGTCAACATGAGCAACTTTGCTCCAAGCAGCTTGTGCAGCTCCTTCCACCATTTGGAAGTGAATTTAGCATCTTGATTGCTTACGATCAAACTTGGCAATCCATGAAGGCACACTATCTCCTTGAAATAGATCCAAGACAAGTTCAAAGCTGTCATGGTGGTCCTCACTGGAATGAGATGGACCATACTGGTCATTCTGCAGATCACTACCCAGATGTAGTTAAAACTCTTCAACTCTGGGAATGGACCTATAAAGTCCATCTCAATTGAGTCCCAGGGTTTGACTGGTATAGGAAGTGAATGAAGCTTCTCTGGTGGCTTCAATGTTGATACTTTTGACTGTTGACATAGCTCGCATATTGAGCAGAATTGGCTTGTTTCTTTGGCCATTTGTGGCCACCAGTACCAGCATCGCACATAGTCCAGTGTTTTCTGAGTTCTGAAGTGGCCCACTACTCTATGGGCCTAGTCCAGGATAGTCATGATCAATGACCTCTCCCGGGGAATGCAGATGACTTTGGACCCAGTGGGTCTGGTAAGGTAGACAAGCTGCTGCTCCACCTTGAAGCATGGATGCGCTTGGATATTGTTCAGAATCTCTAAGAAGAAATTGTCATCCTTGTATTCTTGCTGGATACGTGTGTGAAATTGTGCATTGCCTAGGTCGGCCGGTGCAGACTTATGGTCCTGTGAATCCAGCACCTGCTGGAGAGTCATCTCAGTGCCACTAAGGGGCACCTCTTGCCTCGTTTCTTTGCTTGGCTGGAGACCCTCATGATCCACCAGCATCTGCACCTCGATATCACAAGCTTCTTGCTGTTCTTGCAGTCACTTGCTGTGATGTGATTTCTGCTCATGCATGGCACATAGCTCAACTATATGTTCCTTGATTTCATGGAACCTATGCAGGGGCAAGTCTTTGCCCTCCAGGTCAATGCATCTGTCTGCCTAGACATAGTCATGTGTGTCATGGACGTCATCTTGAGTATTGCTCTTGAAATATTGAGACAGGCAATCTGCCACCTTGTTCAATTCACCTTTTACATAGGTGATGTCAAACTGATATTGCGACATGTAGTCAATCCAGCGACGTTGTTGCAGAGATAGGTGCATTTGCATCTTGAAAAACTCAAGTGCTTTGTGATCCATAATAATATGGATCTTATATCCCATCAGCTTATCCTCCTACTTTAGGAGGGCTTCCAGGATTGTGAGTGTTTCTAACTCGTGTACAGCGTAGTTCTGCTGTGCAGCCATAAACTTATGGGACATAAATCTTGCTGGTTGGCAAGTCTGCCACATTCTTCCTTGGCCAAGCATGGCCCCAACCCCAGTCTTTGATGCATCACATATGAGCCAAATGAGCTCATTGATGTGTGGATTAATTGGCCAAATTAATGGCATCTTCACACAAATGTGCTTAATCATCTCAAAGCACCGCTGATGCAATGGTCTCCAGTGAAAAGGGGACCCATTCTGGATCATGGCCATCAGTGGCCCAGTGTATGCCGTGATATCTGGCAAAAAGTTACCAATATAGTTTACAAGTCCAATGAATTGCTGGATATCATTATATGTGCATGGAGTACGCCACTCTCAAATTTGATCAAGTTTATCCATGTCTGGGTGAATACCCTTTTTGTCAATGATGTGACCAAGACAGTCTATACTAGATGCATACAATTCGCACTTCTTCTATTTGAGGTAGAGGCTAGCCTTATATAGTCATTCAAATATGACTCGTAGATGCTGCTCAGTAGCAGCGTCTGCCACATACTCCAGATGCTGTTCAGTTGGCACAGTATGGGGTGCTATGCGTGAACATGCTGCCTTGTACCATTTCCAAGTACTGGATAAGGTCCAGTTGACCTTTGGACTGAGCTGATGAGCTCTTGGGCAATACCAGGTACATCAATGAAGACATTTGGCTTGCTGGCAGTGACACTCCTGAGACCATGGATCTTTCCCCTGGTTTACCACCAGGCTGTACAATGGACATCATCTGTGATATGGATAGCCCACCCAGCATTCCAAAGCTTGTGCTGATATTGCAAGGTATCTTTTCATCCTGCTTTGGTGGGGGCTGGTAAGCAGATGTGGATTGTGTCTTTACAGCTTGAAACACAGGTGGGTCACCTGTGTCTGTGGCTGGGAAAGGAGGGTCCAGATCAAGAGAGCCAGTCATGGAAGCACATTTTTGACATGATGCCAACAGAAATTGAGAGGTTTTGGTGATGAGTTGCCTAGTCAGTAACAAGCCTAGAGTTTAAAGCTGATAGCAGAAGATTCAAAAAAATGTAACCGTTGGTTACAAGCTAGAATGATCTTGTGTGTATCACACAGTGCTGAATCAGACTGCAGTATCAGATTGACTAGAACTAGAGTGAATACAAGATGTTATCTTATATAATACTCTATCAAATGCATATAGCATTGTTGACACTAGTAACATGTATGACGCTCCGTTACACTTGACTCGCAGTGCCCAACAAGCTCTCTAGATGTTCAACTGGCCTCTTGACGTCGATCTGCCTTAGAAACTCCCAGCTTTGCTCCGGATCAACAATTCACCCACTATGTTGCTTGCCCAGTACACAAAAGGGCACGCCCATGCAAAACATATCAATATTTGGCACCACTATATTCGCAAATGAGTCAAAGAAGGACAGATTGAATTTCTCCACATCCCTTCCTCCAAAAATCCTGCCAACCTCTTTACCAAATCCCTCCCATGCATGCTCCATGCCCACATGATCCATCTCCTTGGCCTCAAGCCCCAGCTTTGTAAGGGTGACCTCTAGAGGCTGTGGCTTAGTCACACAGCTGGCAGAGGGAGATCCAAAGTGTATTAGAATATATACTGACAATATCAAGGTAGCTACTCATCTGGCAGAGGGAGATCCAAAGAGAACAAGTCTAGGGATTCCCTATGCCAGGTTGGATGCTTCTGGGGCCTCTGAAGCATGGGAAACAACTGTACAGTACAACAAAACCTTAAAAACTCGAAAATTGCCTACACAAACACTTGTACAAATAAGGGGCAAACTCTGGCAAACTCTGGCTTATATAAGCGGTCTGGAAGTGGTGCTGAGTGGGCCCACACTTGTCTGAATGGTGGCTAAAGAACCAGAGCATCTCAAGGGCTGAGAGTAGTACTAACAGATAGTGTTGAAAGAATAGAAACAGTAAAATGAAATAATGTCAGAAGACATAAGAGAATGAATGGAAGGAGAGTGAAGAGCTAAGGAGTGAGAAAAGGAAGAAATGAGGAGTCCTCTGACAAGCTTGAGTCTGGGGGAGTGTTATGATAGACTCATAGCTGTGGCAGCAGCATTGTTTGGCAAGCAACTGCTTACTAACACATTTCCTTTTATATTCCCCATTTCCCTCTCTCGCATGGAGCAAACCCTCAATCGGTGCTGTATAGTTATTCAGCCACCAACAAGGATTAGTAAAAGTAGCATTACCATTTAATAATACCCTCAGTTCTATTCTACAGACTGAGAGTATGTCTACCTTACTTATCCTATTTATCCTTATGCTTATTGTTTCCTGTAGACACAATACTTAGCTACGTTCTACAGGTCAATATAAGAGTTCTATTCTACAGACTGAGGCCATGATACTTAGCTACGTTCTGTTGGATATTGTGATATCACACAGACACTCTGGACCGCCGTATTCAGGGTCAATATCAACTGCATTGTGCTACTGGCCATCATTGACACATTACCTGATGAACAATGGGTTCATTGTTCACTGCAGACACATATATATTCGAGTTCCTACTAGAACAACCCTCAGTCAATTACATTGGACTGAGGGGTACGTCACACTTACAGACATTAACCTACACACTTAACTGACTGGACCGTAGAATAATCTTACATTGTTCTTAGGTACAGTCAATCTAGTCAATTACATTGGACTGAGGGAATAATCTTACATTGTTCTTAGGGTCTGTTTTCTAACAGGTTATGGGCCTATAGCGACCAGATACTTTCCGCATAAAAGTACTTGTCACCAGACCTTTCAGAACTTCTCTTTGATCAAACCTCATCTGATCTTATCACACATCACATCACGTACCTTATCTCTTATCTTTGTATCTCTCTTGTGCTTCTTGGCCTCTTACTCCCTCTTATCATGTCTGTCCTGAGTTCAGACTCTTTCAATCACTCTGTCTCTGAGTGCGTCATATGTCATAGATGGGAAGGCACCAAATACTCCCATGCTGATGGCAACTTCAGTCAGTAGACTAAAAAGCTCAAAGATGCCCTAATCCTCAACGGGCTGTATGGCCACGTCTTTGACACCTCTGAACACCTAAAAGCTAGTCTTGAGCCTTGAGCATACACTAACTGGGGCTCAAAAGACTGATTAGCCATCACCTTTAAAAAAACTGCCCTCGACAACACCGAACATCATGATCTTATAACGGATAGAGGTGCAGCCTACTGCTTCACAGATCTGAAGTCACAAGCACAACATGAAGGGCCCATCAAACAGATTGCTCTTCTCCAGGAAGCTTTGTCAACCTACTGTTCTACTGCTGAACCACTCCCAATCACTGCTGGCCATGCGGACACTGTCAAGCGGGCCTTTGACATCAGGGACATCATCCAGGACCTCTTCACCTGCATAGCGCTCCTCAACAGCCTTAATGATCCCTCATTCAAATCTTTCCAGAATTTGGTCTCTACTCTTCTCAGCAAGAGCACCCAGAGTGCACCATGTGATCCCACCAACATTCGTCTCCTTATGGAGAATGCCCAGAACATTATCAATGCTAAGGCAAAGTCTGTCCATGCCATGGCATTGAGTGCAAAGAGAGGAGGAAAGCACCAAGACACTGACCTTCCAGACCACAATCACGGTCCTGGGGGAGCCTGCTGCGAGAATTGCTTCTTACTCAGACATCTGTGTTGGGGACACACAAAACCTTTTTGCATACAAAAGGGTGGCGGCATGGCAGGAAAATCTATAGCTGAGGCTCAGGAAGCGAGAAGAGCACAGAAGAAGAAGATTGACACACCAAAGGGCACTTCTGATAAACCCACCACCACAGCAAAGTCCTTTGTTGCCATCACAGGCCTAGATGGGAAACTATGGTATGTTGATCTGACACTGTGTAACTTGGACAACTCCCTTCCCCTCCAGAAACTGCCTCATTTGCAAGCATTGCCACCCCTTATGAAGAGCCACACTCCAATCAGAGCACAGAATGCTGGGAACATGTTGGATTCACAGCAATCGAAGAGTTGCATGCAAATGTGGACTGGAATACACATGCAAAGGGCATCACGGAAAGCATCTTAGCCATGAACATTTCACTACTGACAGGAACAAAGCGCACCCCACTCACTAATTTAGACTCCACTCCATTCCTCATAGACTCTGGCACCATGGTTCATATTTCCCCCTGTCGAGACGACTTCATTTCCTTATGACTGATTCCACCACGACATGTAAAATATCTTGGTGGATCCACTGTAGCAGCAGTGGGTATTGGCGATATCTGGCTTCATATAGCAAGAGGTGCCGACATTATCCTTCAAGATGCATTATATATTCTGAACTCGATGGTTTGCCTCGTATCTGTTAGCTCGCTGGCTTCCCTCTCTGGCCTTGACTCTGTGTTTGACAACATCCATAAAAATTGTCAACAGATCTACACGTGCAATTGTGGCACGAGGTCCTCTTATCCCCAATCAATGACTGAATAGCCTAAACCTTGACTCTGCAACCTCCCAACATCATGCATTCTCCCTGCAACATGCTGCCAGCCTAGAGACTTGGCACTGCCATCTCAGGCACACCGATTACCAGACAATCCTGGACATGGCAAAATCTGGCATGATTCCAGGTATGCCTTCCATCCTCTCCACGAAGCCATCTAAGTGTAACTCATGTATTCTCAGCAAACAGATGAGAAACATGGTTCTGAAGGTGCGGGGAGAGGGACGGAAGGCGACATGGAAACTGGAGATTGTTTGGGTTGATCTTACAGGTCCTCAGGCTGTTGTATCTTGAAATGGCTATAGATATATTATGAACATAGTTGATGATTTCACAAGCAAACACTGGTCAATATTACTCCACAGCAAGGCAGAGGCATTCACACACTTTATGGCTTGGCAAACAGCACAAGAAAATGAGATACAAGGCAAATTGGGAACATATTGCACTGATCACAACAGCGAGCTCAAAGGGCACAAGATAACAGCCTGGCTCATGTCTCAGGGCTCAGAACAACAGTTTGGAGCAGCGTATACCTCAGCACACATTGGCCATGTCAAACACATGCACTATACTCTGATAGGCAAGGCATGAGCCATGAGAATAGCTGCAGGATGTCCTCCCAACATGTGGGATGAGTTTTACCTGACGGTATCTCACCTACATAAACAAACGCTTACCAAATTTCTAGAAAACACCACACCCATGAGGCTTGGACAGGTTGACGTCCTGACTATTTGTACATGAGGGAAATAGGGTGTAAGGCATTTGTCTTGACATTGGCGGAGCATAATTCCAAAGTATACGCACACTCAATAGAGTGTATTTTGATCAGTTACGCTAAGAACTCCAAGGCCTATAAGTGCTATGAAAGGGTGACTGGAAAAATATACAAAACTTACCATGTCAAGTTCTGCGAAAGCCATGAAGACAGCCTTGCTCCCACACATCTCACTCCTGATGCCAATATCCTAGACCAGCCAAGTACCCCTGACAGTCAGGATCCTATCACTATTGACAACAATACCATCATCCATTCAGGAGGAGCTCCCTTTCTCAATATGAGCCAGACAGACAGGATGATGACCAACAGATCCCACAACCTCGCCAATCCAATTGCATACCCATTTCAACTGTGAGAGTGGATCCTGAGAATATGCCAATGTCCCAAACACAAAAAGCCATGCAGGAATCCATAGCTGCAGGAGAACAACTCCGAGCACAGCATTAGGCTGACAAAGTACATGAGTTGGAAATACCCAATCAAGGAACTGAAAACCATGATCAGGACCTGATTGTACCTGATCTTGCAAACATTGCATCACTACATGACATCAAATATCTTCTGACTGCTACTCAAGGTCTCCACGACCACTTGAAGCCCAATATCCATGACAAGCCTTGGACTTGGATGGAGGCAAAGCAATCAGGTGACGTGCAACAATGGGAAGCAGCCTACCACAATGAACTCAATTCCCTCCAAGATATGGGCATATATGAACTAGTCCCACAAGCTGCCATGCCTGCTGAACAAAAGGTGAGAACTGGACATCCCATGTTCAAGATCAAGCGTGATGAACATGGAAATGCGGTCAGGTTCAAAGTCAGGTTAGTCTTTTGAGGGTACGAGCAAATATACAGGTGCGACTACACAAAAACTACCTCACCAACCACACACATGGAATCCTGGCAAGTACTACTCCACCTGGCAGCAGCAAAAGGATGGGATGCAATGCAGATTGATGTGAAGACTGTGTTCCTATATGGGGTTCTCCCAGAAGATGAGGTGCAGTACATGAAGCAACCAGAAGGTTTTGAAGAGGAAGGGAAGGAGGATTGGGTGTGGATGCTGATATGAGGGCTGTATGGCATGAAGCAGGCTGGGAGAATCTGGAACAAAGCAGTGAACAATAATATGGCAGCATGGGGCTTCCAGCAATTATCCTGCAAGTCCTGCATCTTCTATTGTATTACTGATCAAGGTTTGGTCATTGCAGCACTACATGTCGACAATTTTTTGTCAGTCATGAGCAGCAAAGAGGAGAATGAACAGTTTAAGAGCCAAATGTGGCAGGTCTGCACTATATCTGATCTAGGTGTCCCTCGCTTCATAGTCAGCATTGCTGTTGACTGGGATTGCAAGAACCACCTTGTCAAACTCTCACAAACCACTCTTATCAACAAAATTGTAAATCAATTTGGCCAGAAGGACGCCATGCCCCTGTCCTTGCCCATGGATCCTAATTTGAGACTACGACACATAGACCAAAGCTTCCTGAGCCCAGAAGAACGCTGCACTTTAGATAATACCCTCTATTGCCAACTTGTTGGCTGCCTACTAGATCTTGCCATATCCACCTGTCCTGACATCTCATTTGCAGTCCAACAACTCACACAATACTTAGATTCTTATTCAACCATATACTGGAACATGGCTATATGCCTCGTCCATTATCTGAAGGGCACGCGTAACCTACGACTGCATCTTGAGGGTGCCAACAACAACACTGAGCTAACCAGCTTCACGGACTTTGACTGGGCGAGCTGCCCCAACACTCGACGCAACGTTGGAGGATATGTATGGAATCTCGGGACAGGTGCCATATCCTGGGCAGCCAGGAAACAATGGACTGTTGCCGCCTCGTTGTGTGAGGTGGAGTACAGGGCTGCGTTCAAAAGCACCCAGGAATGTATCTGGCTCCGGGCACTATTAAAAGACATTGGGCATGATTTTACCAGCAAACCCACACTCATGTTTTGTGACAACGACTCCGCCATCGCGCTATCTGAGGATCCCCTTCTACACGCTCACATCAAACATGTAGATATTAAGTATTATTTCTTGTGTGAACAAGTACAATCCAGCAAGATATCACTCACATGCATCCCCTCCAAGGATAACACAGCTGACATCTTTACCAAAGCCCTTCCCACTCCCGCTTTCTTACACCTCTGGCCACGCTTAGGCCTACAATGAGGATAGATAACAATTCCATGTGAGGAGGAGCGCCACTTATGGTGAGGAGGAGTGTTGAGTGCTGCTGAGCACCGTAAGCGTCGAGGTATTGATACCTGACAAGGAACAACTTTAATTTCACTATATTTCTCTTCCTATATTAACTCTCCACCCTGACATACCATATTATAGATATATAAACCTGCTACCAGACGTTGTGCATACCCTCAGTCAAGTATACGAGACTGAGGGTAAGCAATCACGTACTCAGAATGACGGACATTATGCTAATAGCTATACCTAGTCGCATTACTTACTCATGTGATCTAGGTAGGCTTAGCTCAGTCAAGTATACGAGACTGAGGTCGCATTACTTACTCGTGTGATCTAGGCATTAACTTCTAACATATTGTGATATCACACAGACACTCAGGACCGCCGTATTCAGGGTCAATATCAACTGCACTGTGCCACTGGCCATCATCGACACATTACCTGGTGAACAATGGGTTCATTGTTCACCGCAGACACATATATATATTTGAGTTACTACTAGAACAACCCTCAGTCAATTACATCGGACTGAGGGGTACGTCACACTTACAGACATTAACCTACACACTTAACTGACTGGACCGTAGAATAATCTTACATTGTTCTTAGGTACAGTCAATCTAGTCAATCACATCGGACTGAGGGAATAATCTTACATTGTTCTTAGGGTCTGTTTTCTAACACATTCTACAATTAGAGGGGCAAGTGAGTGATTTTTCCGACACTGTTGTTCTTAGACCTTGTGTATGTTTCCATATGTTTTTCTATCATCTGTTTCAGGTCTTGTTTGGAGATATACAATTACTTGGCACATATCAATCACTAGATGTGACCTTGGGAGAGACCAAGGACTCATCACTCCGTCTTCATTGGCTTTGATAGCTTGACTCTGGAGGGCAGCCGTACACTACCTGTTTGTAACGGGTTCGTGACTACGTTACACTTGTTTTCTTTGAATACCATCACACTCCTTGACTACCGCTTACATATCCTATAAGTACCTAACCGAATGTTGTAGTTAGGCAGTTTTCTCGCAATCGAGGACTTACACTAGTTCACACCGTGAGAGACTCTGAACCGTGTTCCGTGACCCAAGCCTAATCCAGCTGGCTCCCGTTGTAGAAGAGGGAAGCTCTCACTGAGGGAATGTCCTCGGTAGTCGGTCGTTTCCTGTGGGCAGAACACGAATAGGCGACGAAAGAAGAAGGAAGTAGTGGCGTGATAGTCCCCACGTAGGGTACGGATGTTGCAGGAAGAGAATAGAGAACGTTTGCGCAAGAGGAGTCTGGGCATGATAAGGAAAGACAAGGTCGACGTCGCCTGAGATGCCGACAAGACCAAGGTATCAGACAATAGCGGGTCAAAGTTTCGAGAGAAGTCCCAAGCAGCCAAAGACGAAACACAGACCGGAAAAGTGGGGTATGAAAACCTGTCTTTTCATTCAATAATGCAGTCTTTTTATACCTATTCTACAGGTCCTCTGGATCGCCAATACCTGCCCCATACGCCTCCCATCGTCGATTTCCACCCGCATTTACATTTCGACCGCTGGTCGGTCTCATAATTTCGAACCTTATTTCCCTCTTGCCATACTCGTACATTCGATTTCCCAATCCGTCCATCTAACTTTTCGTTCACCCTTCCTACTTCCCGTTACAATATTCTCCGATACTTTTCGTTGAATGCTTCGACCGCCTTCTCCCTGGCTTTCTTCTGCTGTTCCAGGGCGACTACCAACTTCTCATCTCTCCTCACCAGTTGCCTCATTTGCACAGCAAGTAAATCTTCCGTCGTCCTAACCTGATCCCATTCTAAAGCCTCCCAAGTCACATCTGCCATGTCAAAAGCGAAAAACGGTTGACGGCCATACAGCAGGAAATAAGGAGTATGTCCTGTCATCCGCGAAGTTGTCGTCCTCATAGCTAAAAGACCTGCCTCTACAAACAAAGGCCATTTTCCGGAATCGCGCCCACATGCTTTCAGAATCGAATCGCACAAGGTTTTATGGGCTCTCTCTGCTATCCCGTTTCCCTCCGGATGATAAGGCGACGACACCACGACCGCGATTCCATACTGCCGATAAACAAACTCTGCTGCCCCCAGAAATTCCTTCCCCCCATCGGTGATGAAAACTGGAATGTGACCGAACCTGCAGATGATGTCTTCGTACATGAACTTCCCCCATGCCACCGAGTCAGCTTTTCTCGATGCCCTCGCCTCCGGCCAACCTATAGCTGGTTCCATTCCTTGAAGAAGGTATTTCTTCCCACCATACCCATCTCCCATATGTACCGTATCGAGACAGAAATAACGAAGGATGGCTGCGCTCCAGGTAGGTGAAAACGCCACCTTAGGCCTCGTTTTTGATCTCAGCTGGCAAACGTTGCAAGACCGCACAAAGTACGCAACGTCGTCATAAAGATTCGGCCAATAGAATCGATCGCATAATGTTTTGTAAGTCGCATCACGTCCTCGGTGTCCAGCATTATTGTGGGCATCTGCAATCAATTCCTTCCGCCTCTCCTGTCCAATCACCACCAAACGCGGTTGTTTCCCCTTTACCGGAACTAACCAGAGCCTATCGTCATATAAAAAGTATCTCTTGGTGGATTTGATGAATTTATTTCGTGCGACGTCCGTTCTGTACACCGATGGCACCACAAAAGTCTTCAAGTAGTTCTTAATGTCGATCCAAATCCCTTCTGGCTCCTTATCCTTCATCCCGAAACGATGCGCAGCGCATACAACCCTTGATTCCCCACCCTGATCACACCCAAGACCCCAAGAATATCGCGACACCGTCATTGTGATGTGTTCGTCCCCCCACAGAAACGTCAACTCTTCTTCCTTCTCCGTCCGTCTCCTGCAAAAGTCCCGTCCTAAGAATATGTGTGAATCCAACGTTGCTGACAATGAACATGCAGCGACAAGTCCGTGCCACTCCCCATCTTGCCCCCCATCAATTCTCTCTTCTCCATCGGGGCGGTGACTATCACATATTCCGAATATCGGCATATAAAGTGCAGTGGAGCTCGTCTGGTAGGTCGCATAAGGAGTCGCCGGCATCACTCTCACGCGCCTTGTTAGAGCAGCAAAGGCCATAGCTTCCCATCCAATGCCTTTCCTCCGAACATCCTCTGTAAGGTCTGGCCACCGATCCGATTCTCTCTCTATACTCCACCCTTGGTTCACAGTGCCGTGCCCCACAAATCTGTCCAGAAACTCTTCAGCGTCCGAATCCTTGGAGTCGTCGGCTGCCTTTCTTCGCCTCGAGAGTCCATCCGGGCCCTGATGTGACTGCGCAGGAATGTGATTCAAAGAGAAATCGAACAAAGATATGTAAAGGATCCATCTGGTCATTGGTGCATTCGGTAAGTCGGGATTCTTAATCATTTCCACCAAGAATTTTGCGTCGACGTCCACGCAAAAATAGATCCCCCACACTCTATGTCTCAACGCTTTCAACGCTCGAAAAAGCCCGTATAGTTCGCACTTTGGTTGTGAGTATCGCGATTCTGTGTCGTTGAAGGTGCACGACCCAAATAACGCTGGCTTCTTCTCTTTCCCCCTGAATTGCTGTAGAATCCATCCAGCACCGTTCTTACACGAGTCCACTCCAACAACCACCAACCCATCTAAGTCCCTTCCTTCCAAACACCCCAACTTCGAATGCTTCCTCGCGTCCTCATACTCAATAGCGATAAGAACCGGGGCCGTCGTAATGAGAATTTTGATCGTGTCCATCGCTTCCAATTCATCATCTCCGAAGAAGAACTCCCTCTCAGACCCTCTGGTCAGCATTGTTAAGGGTTTCGCGACCAGAGAAAAATTCCTAATCCATCACCGTCCTACCCCTGCAGTTCCCAAGAATGACCAGACATCCGACACATCACCTGGAATAGGCCATTTCTCGACTCTGCTCACAAGCCCTCGTTCCAAATGCCATCCGTCCATCGAAACCACTGTTCCCACAATGTTCAACATCGGTGTTGCGAGAATCAACTTCTTTCCTGACGCCGTGATCCCCGCCTCGATAAAACGTGCAAAGAATCGGTCTAGAACCATTGCGTACTCGTAAATTGCCTTCCTGATCCCCGGTGCGATTTCAACCCCACCATACCATGACTTTGGTCCCATTATTCCAACGTCATCAACAAAACCCTTCCCATTAGGTGGTCGAGCCTCCATCTCCTCCTTGATCGTATGGTCAACACACTTCTGAAACTCCGGCAAGGAATTTGTTGCTCCCTGGGGTAACGTCGTCCCTCTTCTCGCTCCAAGGATGCATCCGAATGTCGTCAATGGCCTCGAAATCTTTGCTAATTTCCTCCCATCATACCCCGCAAATAAGTCACACAACCCGTAAACCCCCCTTCCTACAAACCCCTCTGCAAAATCGTCCACTCGCGGAGGTAATGCTGCGTCCCGTACCGTAACCTTGTTCAATTCTTGAACGTCTTGTACTATCCTTATCCCATTCTTCTTAGCAACGGCAAAGATTCTGGATCTGTACGACGCCGTCGAAGGTTCAAACTTTCCTGCTCGCTCCTGTGCCATCAATGTTTCCCTCACCTCCTCCTCTATTGCTTTGGGAATCCGAATCGGTTGCTGCACCCAAGGAGTATGCTTGATTACTGGAATCTCGTAGTCGTCGAAGTACTTTGGCGAAAACGTTCCGCGTTCAGAATCATCAAAGGCCAGCGCGTCCTCCCTGCTAACCAAAACATAGACCAAGAGATCCACCTCCCTTGGCTTCAGAAACCCCTCTGGAACTCTCCCCAAAATACTATTCAATCGCTCCCTCGTAAGCTTAGTGGTCGGTACGAAGTCCTGTAGAAGTGGAGGCTCCAATGGCAAAGGTGGTTGCTCGCCAATCAAAACTGGCCGAAAAATCTGTCCTTCTGGGTTTGGCATATAACTCGGTACTGGTCTAACCTTCCTATCCACTGGCTTGTACTTCGTCCTCCGTTGTAGTAATCTGCCTGATAAAGTGATATTTGTACTGTCTTTTTCTTCTTCAAACACTCGTTTCGTCCACGGCGTGATCTGAGGTTTTACTGTCTGTGGTGCCGCTGATGCAAATCGTCGAAGCAAATCGTCATAAGTCTCTGGCGGATTCCTCTCCGTCAACTCATCCACATCCCCCTCCATTCCTGAACTCTGTCCGTCATCCTCCGTCTTATCACCAATCTTATATGATCCAAGCATAGCAAACAAACTCTCTCCGAGGCGTGGAATGGATACAGGCTGGTAACCAGGCCTCGATCCTGCATCCATCTTCAGTTTCCCGCCTCCTCATCGTCCTCATCTTCCACGGTGGGATTATGTCGGCACTTTGGGTGTGAATGTCCTGTTTCAGAATCCAGCGTTGACTTGTTCCTGCTCGCATTGGGAGTCGTAAGAGGTACCGATAAGGTCGCTCTGTCCCCCTTATACCCATCCTGCCAAATCCTCATCGTCATCCCTCCCGACCGATCATACTGGAGACATGCCGAGTACCATTGTAGCCATGGTTGCCCAAGAATTACGTCTCCCGTAGCTTCCGAGCCTCTTACTGCCCCATTGACAAAAAAATGATGGTCGAATGCGCGTCCTCCAATCTTGACAGACACATCCCTCGCACATTCCTTCAACTGTACTGGATCCCCATGTATCCCCTTTAAAGACCATCGCGTTCCGTCGAGATCCAAGGAGAGCTTCGTCTTTTCATAAAGGTACCCCGGACAAAGATTCAACTCTGACCCCGTATCCACCATGAACACGGCCTTTACTCCCCCAAAGAACCCTTCAAACTTTCCTGTTACCATCGCAAACAAAGGAACAGGGCTTTTGTGCAACTTGACCGCCGACGCGTACCTCACCTCCACTGCTTCCTCCGTAATCGCTTCGGGATCGTATTCCACCAACACTTTTGAGTTCATCGTTTCGACTTCTTCGTCCAGCACGCCCTCCGTCCTTAGCTCCGCACACCCACATGGACATGTTTCCTCTGAACTTTCGATCGTACTAGCCACCACCATCTTGTCAATGTATTCCCGACGAGTTCTTGTTAGGTTGGCCACGCGCTTCTGAAATTCCGGTGAACATCCCAAAAACTGACCCACTGACATCGTAATCATTGTTTGATCCAGTAATCGCGATTCCATTGCGTCAAAGTCCACCTTCTCTTGTACCGACAAGGTGAAATGGTACGACGGGTGCCCCTTACCTCCCCCACTGTTCTCCTTTCCTCCTCCATTGTTCTCTTCGCCGGCTTTTCCCTTCTTCTTTACTCCTTCTTTTGTATTCTGAACTGGAGGTTTCGGATGTTGCGGAGCTCTGAATTTGTGAGGCTTCGGTGCTGTCGATCTCTTTTCCCTTCCTCCCTCCTGTACCGATTCCTCCTTCCCTCCTGCCTCTTTTGTCTCGGGAATCTGACCGTCCATTTTTGCTGGTATCTTAATAGTAATCGGCCGCTTCTTCGGATCATAACGAACTTCGTCCTTCTGCGTGCGAACCGCTGGGTTTACAACTGCTCGCCAGGCTGGGGTGACCTCCACCATTTCCACTCCAAAAGCTTCTCGCGTCAGAACATCCTTCCCATCCAATTGTAACCCTGCCAAATTAGTCGAGGCCATATGCGGTGGAATGTCCCTCTCCACCTTCTTTCCCTTAGCTTCCGTCCTTGCCATCTTACTCTCTCTGATTTTCTGTGCAACCCCTCCTGCCTCCTGAGTCGGTGGCGGCAACTCCCCTCCATCAATCAAAACCAGCCTCCCTCGTTTATCGTACTGAATGAGTTCGTCCTTAAGAAGTCGGTGTGTGTGCGGACAGTTGTTGTATCCGAAAGGGTGGTCGTCCGGGCACCTGCATCCACCCATCCCACACCTTTGCCCAGGCGTCCTGCCCCCTCCAGATTCTCCTCTTCCTGCCGATTCCTTCGATCCCCTCACCTCTGCCATCGCGATCCTTAGCTGTTTGATCCCTCTTACCAATTCCTCAATCTTTCCCTCAGTTCCCTGGTCTGTCGGAATCGTTTTCACCGTCGGTTTTGGGCCAAATTTCACTGTCCTCTTCCTCTTCCTCTCTTTGGTCGAGTCTCTACGTCTCCTCTCCTCTGCCTCGCTGTCTTCGTCCGAATTGCTCCCCTCATCACCACTCTCCAAGTCCACTTCCGACAACTCAGCGTCAATGTCCGTTTCATCAAATTCCGCCCGAAGCCACTTCAACTGATCCACAATACGCGGAGCATTCGTCGCCTTCTGGTTCACAACCGGCATCCTTCTTCTCACCCTCTTCCTCAGTTCCTCCGGTATCCCTCAATAAAAGCATAAGTTCAAGTCGTTGTCCAATATCTGTCTCGGTTCGCGAATCAACGGGTTCGAAAGTCGTTTAAAGTTCCGATAATACTCATCTACATCCTGTATCGTGTCAATGTTGCCGTTCGTTCCATGTTTCTTCGTCCAAGCCCTCAACTTATCCGCGCTCGTTTTCGGAGGTAAGTCGTTCGACCCGTATAACTCGATCAACAAAGTCCTTGTTGCAACCCAGTCGTCCTCCAACAGCTCCTGAGAATCTTCGATTACACGCCGAACCTTCTTCGAGCAGTAGCGGAGCACATAACCCGGAAGGTGCTCGTGTGACACCCTAGCCCGATCCGCATGTTGTTCTAACGAGTTGAGGAAGTCCTGCACTCTATCTCCTTCGAAATACGGTGCGTGGTTGTCGTGTGGAATGGGCATAGGAATTACCATGCTAACACTCTCCGTCCCAGACGACACGCTAGTCGAGGTCGTCAAACCCTCAGCTCCTTCGATCCCTTCGTCCTGCAGTGTTTCACGATCCTCTCGCGTAGCCATCACGTCTTCTCCCAAGAAATAACTCGAAGAACCACCCCCCTGTCTCGGTCACCAATCTGTAGAAGAGGGAAGCTCTCACTGAGGGAATGTCCTTGGTAGTCGGTCGTTTCCTGTGGGCAGAACACGAATAGGCGACGAAAGAAGAAGGAAGTAGTGGCGTGATAGTCCCCACGTAGGGTACGGATGTTGCAGGAAGAGAATAGAGAACGTTTGCGCAAGAGGAGTCTGGGCATGATAAGGAAAGACAAGGTCGACGTCGCCTGAGATGCCGACAAGACCAAGGTATCAGACAATAGCGGGTCAAAGTTTCGAGAGAAGTCCCAAGCAGCCAAAGACGAAACACAGACCGGAAAAGTGGGGTATGAAAACCTGTCTTTTCATTCAATAATGCAGTCTTTTTATACCTATTCTACAGGTCCTCTGGATCGCCAATACCTGCCCCATACGCCTCCCATCGTCGATTTCCACCCGCATTTACATTTCGACCGCTGGTCGGTCTCATAATTTCGAACCTTATTTCCCTCTTGCCATACTCGTACATTCGATTTCCCAATCCGTCCATCTAACTTTTCGTTCACCCTTCCTACTTCCCGTTTCTTGTTGTTTTACGTGATCTTTCTCTCGTTTGTGTCAAATCTGTTTCGCGCGCCATACCTCCTCCACGGCATATCTTCATCTGCAGAGTCCATTCCCCTACCACACCGTCACATATTTTGAACTTATAAAGTCTTAGAAAAAACCTAACTACTCAGACAAGGCTCACTTCAAGAGGATTTCGGACGGTCTGATCAACCGGAAGTCATACCCAGTAGTGAGCAAACCAGTTTATTATGCATACTAACCAGAATTCTTCATCTAGATACCCCCTCCGGACACGGAACCTGGCGGCTGCAGCCACTGGCCAGGGGACAAGAGCTGGATTGAATGTTTGCGAGACCGGAGCGGTCAAGTCGCAGGCCAGGACCACCCAGGGTGCCGAGATGGGAACTCAGAGCCTTCAAGACAGAGGTGGACCTGGCTATAATACCCAGAGCATCCCGGAGCCAAGAGAGCCCGGAGCCCCTTTTAGTAGGGAGAAGCCCAACTCGTTGAATGCTGTAGACACGGGAGAGTCCTGTTCATCTCAGGAAACGTTGGATTTACCCGAGTTGACCTCGAGCAAGAAGAAATGCGAGCCACAGATGACCGCGAGTTCAAGTCCCCCTCGTCGACGGGCGAGGGTGGAAGACGACGTATCAGACGTCGATAATCAGGATCTGTCGGAGGAACAGACCCAAGTAGTTAACCAGGCCAGACAGGCACCTATGGGAGTCAATTGTGAACGTATCGACCATAGATATACTAATATATCTATTAATGCTACCAATGTGGCCTCGAATGAGGAAGCAGATCCCCAGGTAGGTGGATCAAGGCACAAAGGTAAAGGAATAGACCCTCGCAATTGGGGTAAGCTCCACTTTACGGGCCAAGAGATGGACCCAGGAATGCAACGACAGATTTTAAACAGATATAATACAACCAGAGTTAACAGAGGAGATACAGGAATACGGGTACCTCCTCATGATATCCATGTTAATAATCAAATCGAAACCAAACGAACAGGTGGCAAAGTAGTACAAACTGACTACGTGCAAAACTATGATGAAGAATACAACCTTAGTAATGCTGAACGCCGCCAGAACAGGCGCATGGTCAACGCACTTCTCCAGGCTTATCGAGAAATTGAGGAAAGGGAGAAGCGCAGAGCTGAAAGAAAAGGCCGTGAGTATGTCGCGCCTTGCAATTTTGAAGAAAATACTCGCTTCCTGATGGAGCAGCTGGAGTACGATAACCAAGCATCAGCTGAAGATCGGGAAGTGAACGAAGTTCAGGCAATCCAGAAGAAGAAAAAAAAGTCTAAGTCTAAGTCCAAGACTAGGAAAAAGTCATGCACCAAGGCTATGAAACCAGCAGCACAGATCTCAGATGAGAGTGCCCTGGGAAAAGCTTTTCGACGCATCGGTACAATGAACAGGGCAGGTCCTAGTGACGATGGGTCGAGTTCGTCTTCGGACAAAAGCAGTGACGGATCGTATTCAAGTGACTCAGAATCTGATGATAGCTATCCCTCAGGCAGTTCATCATCGGGAAGCTTGCAAGGCAGAAGCCACAGGGAAAGGCCAAATTACCGCAAAGATCGAAAAGAGAGCCACAACTCCAAGAACTCTTATAAGCGTCATAGATCGAGGAGATCTAGCAGTAGCAGTGATCAGTTAAAACCCAACCCTCCGTCAACCTATGATGGAGTTGCAGACATACAACAGTTTATGCAGTTCATGTCAAACTGCTCGTTGTACCTGAAGTACGGCCATGTAAGTAAGCGCCGACAAGTCCTGGTCATTTCTCAGTTCCTGAAAGGATGAGCATGGAGATTCTACTCACGTGAAGCTTCGTTAGACCCAGAAAGTTGGAGCATTGATCAATTCTTCCGAGGATTGTTTAATGATTGCTTTCCTGTAAACTTTCGAAATCAGCAGAGAAATAAATTGAAAGCCTATAATCAAGAAAAACAGTCTGTCAGAGATTATGTGTCAGGCCTTGAGGAACTCTTTACTATTGTCGGATCCATCAGTAAAAGAGAAAGAATAGTGAAACTCTTCAATGGGTTTAGAACTTCGATGCGAAAGGAATTGTATAAGAAGGGACTTACCCCTGAAACTTCTAATTGGAACCGGATATTGGAGGAAGCCGAATTTATCGAGAGATCAGAATGGGTGGAAGTTGAGGACAATCCCCACAAGGAGAGCCGTAAACACCACCATAATCATCACACAGGAAATAATGATAGAGAAGATCACAAAGACTCTAATGAGCACCAACAGCAGGATAACGATCAGGCTGGGGAATCAGGTCCAAGTCAGGACCATTCGATGCATCATGGAAAGTATACAAACAGTACACCAGGTTTCTCGTCAATAAAACACAAGTTCCATGGACAGTTTGAGGCCAGAGACGCATCAGAATATGAGAAGCCTAAAAGTGGTCATCACCAACTGAATAATGAAGAAGAAAGATACCATGCCGGAAATAAATGCTTCATATGTGGCCGCACGGGGCACTTTGCACGTAACTGCTATCAAAATAAGACTGCCCGATTGAGTAATGACAAGCCGCCAGAAATACAATCAAGCAGTATATGTCTCGATCTCCAGGAGATTGATCGGAGACGCGATGAGGCATTGGAGAACACGATGCAGGGTCTGTTCATCGGTGCAATTGGAATGGAACCTAGTATGAATGATAAGCTGAATCCCGAGTACGATTTGGGAGAAGAGTCTGCCGGGGATATTATTAGTTTCACATTTTTGGAGGATGGAGATGAAGGGGACGAATCTATTGATGAGGACCTCCCTGACCTCCGACAAGTGTCTGACTCAGACAAGTCTGATAGTGACAGTATTCCTGATCTACAGTCTGTATCTAATACAGAGGAATCCGAAGATTCAAGTAGTACGGAAGGCGAGGTACACCATTGGACCCCTAACTCAGAGACTGATCCTGCCGAGAGGAATGAGACCCCCACAGATGACATCAGAGAGTCTGACATTGAGACGCCTGATGCTCAAGTCCTGCTGAGTCCACCGAGGGATTTCGGAAGAGATGTTTACGATACAGATGTACCGAATGGAGAAGTTAAGGTGTATCACCTATGGAAAGAAGAGTTAGCACGCAGAAAGCCTGATAGAATAGGTAGTGCTCAAGGTCGGAAGATGGAGTACTTCCTAGAGCTAAGACAGCCCTACCCTGGAGATCCAGCCAATTTTCTACAGTTCCGAGGTCGTCGTTTCTTGTTCTACGACACCAGTGAGGACGAGATCTGCCTCGTAGATATAATAAGAAACTTTGACACTGTGCTGCCTAAAAGCCTGGTTGAAGATCAAAATTTCGAACCATCCTTATGGTATGCTCACCAGTGCCATGTGATGTCTGGAATTGTGCTCAAAAGGAGACAGTGGTATGACGTAGGACTGGCTTTCAACATATGGGCTTGGAACGCAGCTCAAGTGCTGCAACTAGGTGGCCCATACCTCAAGGATGAGGACTCCCGGCCCTCAAAACAGAGAGGACGGTTTAAGGTGGACCGAATCACTGATACCGAGTTCGAAGTGTATGATCGAATTCTGGAGTTCCGCGTGAACATTTCGGAAGAGTACCTAAAAAATCCATTATTCGATATTGTGCACTGGTATGAAAAACAGTTATATCGAAGGATAAAGCAGATTTGAGATGTGTTCCTTGAAGAAGAACGGGAGAACTTAGGGTTGGATCTGCTTGAATGCAATCTTGAGCAAGGGTCAACAGACCCTGATCTGGCTGACTTGTTGAGGATTATTAGCACTCAAAACCGCCTGCGAGTTGATGCTACGCCCACCTCCTTAAGAGTGTTAGAGCTCTATGGCCAACAGGTTGAGCCTGGGACCTTCCCAGCACTGTCCTGTAACAATAACCAACGTAAGAAAATAGCACGAAACATTCCCAAGCCGTTAGTCATTGTGGTAAAACTAGCAGGACATCTGGTGTGCACGTTGGTTGATTCAGGGTCTCTTGGAGACTTTGTATCAATGACTGTGGTGGAACAGTTAGAGTTCAAGAAGCAAGATTTGTCGCAAGCTATGCCTGTCTTATTGGCAGTCCAGGGATCTCAATCGAAAGTGAATTATGGCATGACGGCTGAAATCGAATATCAAAAGATTAGAGAACCTCGATACTTCGACATGATGAATCTACTTGGTCACAATATGATACTTAAAATGCCGTGGATCTACCAGAATAAGGTAGCAATAGGACTTAACCCTCCTCAAGTTATAATTGGAAGTAATGTCACCATTCCGATAGATGAAAACAATATTAATGGAACAGAAATACCGGCTACACCGGGAATCGAACACTTAGCTTCGCACAGAAAAGACCAGAACAAAAACAACTCGGAGTCAGCAGGAACGGAAAGACCAGAAACTGCGAAAGAGGTCACAGCCAGAATGTCACCCCATTTTGTCCTTAGAGGCTCTAAGGAACAAAAGGAGGGCGGGTTGAGAGGCGAAACAAACTCTGAAAGCGAAAGACTATACATACGTATATCAGCAAGAGATGAGACATGGATGAGTTATTCTGAAGTCCTGAAACTGGATTTATCATCTCCATATTTCGATTTACTTGGGATCGAAAGTATGGCTGAGGTACTAGATGGTGTGGGTGCGCCGCCCCCTGATGACCCACAATATTTGGGAATGGTTGATGCGGCACCACTTAAAAGTGAGGGAGGACTTACCTGCAATGTGACGCAGGACCTCCTTACAACCCCCATCTCTTCCCTCCACCTATCTCTGGCCAACCTCCCTTCCGATCACCTTCCAATTCCACCCTATTGTGCCGATCATAGTTACGGAGGGCGCCACAATTACCATGGTCGAGGATTTTCATATTGCGGCTAACTCTATGATGTCCCGAGCATGCCCAAGCATCCTGATTGTAAACCTGACTTTGTCCTACATCCACTCCAGATGATCAAGTATCTCGAATTCGAATGCAAGTATCGGTTCGCAAAATATGGCGCTAAGACGGATTGTTGGATTGCTCCTGTGCATCATGAGCTTATCACTACGGGTCTGGTCACCGAAGGAGGTAATGTCAATACCATCATGTTAAAAACCACCATGACTGCCCTCTACCAACCCCATCTCGCCAACTCGTCCAAAAACTACTTCTATCAGTGCCACTGGTATGAGCGCCAGGAACGAGCAGGTTGTGTCAGTGACAGCGACGACTCTGAATCTGACTTTAGTGATGACGACGATATCTCGGGTGATGATACTTGCCGCAATCAATCGCGTTCCTCTATTCTCAGCTCCAACCATCAACCTCCTCCTCCTAAACAACTATCCGCCTCACATGATATCCCACGTGAAGTCCAGCTCACAGTTCCCATCGAAAGGATTGTCCGCAACTCTAGGGGAAGCCCAGTTATCATGGCTGCAGATGGATTCATAATCTACTATCGTTACGCACCGACAGCCCTCGCTCTACTTGCAATCCCGCGTTGTGGACTCGCTCGGGTGTCGATGACTACGTCTAGATGAAGAACGTCGATGCCTCGAGGGCATCTGAAGAATTTTTCGATTTTAATGCGTCCCAAGCCAACTGAACCGTGACTCCAGATGGATGCCACGTCGTATACCCTCAAGTTTGATTTCGTTCCCACTCCATTGACTTCTCGAGCTATCTAGACCTCCCACACTCATTTAACTTTGATATGATCTTATCTGTTTTGCCCAAAACCGTGACCCTTCCTTTGTTAAGTGCCGTTTAATTCTTATCGCGACTTTTTAATTGTCTTATCCCACCAAATTGTTGGTCACCCTCTTTATTGACTCTTTTACTTTAGTGAGACGAGCCAGGACCGCCTGTTCGTCTGGAGGGCGTATGTAACGGGTTCGTGACTACGTTACACTTGTTTTCTTTGAATACCATCACACTCCTTGACTACCGCTTACATATCCTATAAGTACCTAACCGAATGTTGTAGTTAGGCAGTTTTCTCGCAATCGAGGACTTACACTAGTTCACACCGCGAGAGACTCTGAACCGTGTGCCGTGACCCAAGCCTAATCCGGCTGGCTCCCGTCACACTGTTCTTCCGCCGCTCAGAATATCTCACAGATGACCCAGTGTCAATGCAAACAAATCAAGGAATGATAAAACATGAAGACCCTCTACCTTGTCTTTTGTTTCCTCCCTTCGATACTATCATATCCAAGGTAACTGATTAGTAAATCATCATCAATCAACAATTTTGATTCATGGAACAACTGCCACGTATAACCTTTTCTCCCTACAATGGCATACTTGCATGCATCGCGCCTTAGGACCTTGGGCATCCATAACTTGGGTACTGTCGTGCATTTGTTGTGAAATGATATGCATTCACCCTATAGCTCCCAGGTGGTCGTAAATACGATTACACAGAGATGTACAGTCCTGACAAACTTGGAGAAGAAGCAAAAGAGAATGCGCGCGTGTGGAATGTCTATCTTGACGAAGCAGAGAGTCATGATGCGGACATGATTGAAGGCTTTCAGAGCATCCTCGAAAGTCTCCTCGTTTTTGTGAGTTTTGATGGACGTATATCCCTAGATGTCTTCCTAAGTTCAAGACAGGCTGCACTCTTCTCGGCAGTCGTAACTACGTTTGTCGCTCAGACGTCTCAAGTGCTCCAACCAGACAACGCGCAAATTATGGTGTCTCTCCTCGTCGAAACCAACCAATTATTGAGAGCCGCCGGAAATGAATCGAGCATCAATGCTGTGCCTGCAGCAACGCTAGGTCCCGAAAGCCGGACGCACACTTCCAAAGATGCATGGGTGAATGGACTTCTTTTTACCAGTCTCGCTCTCTCGTTGTCGACTGCCCTGCTGTCAGTTCTAGCCAAACAATGGATCCAAGTTTGTTATTCTTTTGCCCTCTTTTTAGGTCGTCTAACACAGTGTACAGGCCTATACTGCAACGGTTTCTGGCGACGCCAAAACTCGCGCTTTGATCCGTTAATTCCGCTTTGAGGGACTGGCGAAATGGAAACTCGGGAAAATCATTGAAATTCTCCCATTAATCCTACATTGCTCAGTCGCCATTTTCCTGGCAGGACTTGCCGTCTATGTCTCGCAGTTGTCCCGTCCAATATACGGAATCGTTGTTGGGATCACTGCTGTCACATTTCTCTTCTACGTCGTATCCTCAGCGCTCCCCGCATTTTATTTGGCCTGTCCCTACCGTATCCCATTCATATTCCTTCTAGCTCGACTCCTAATGTTCGCTTTTATTATGACGAGGTGGAACTGCATGCCCCTCTGGAATATGCTCACTAATACCTATGGTCGCGAATTTCTACTACAAATGTTGCGACCACAACGGATGCCAAGGCAGCGTCTGAAAAAAGCAGAGCTTGATGCAGTTTTGGAGCAGTCACATCCAGATGATATTCTCCCTTACAACTCCTTGGACTGGGTCTTCAACAACTCATCTAACCGCTTTGTCAAAGAAATTGTCATTGAGGGGACTTGTGGCTTGCTTTATGAATGGTCTTCACATAAAGAACGGCGTTCCCACCGTCCTCCGAGTACAAGCTCAGGAAAAAGTCATCTTCTCTGTGCAGTCGAATATTCTTTATTAAGATTGCCAGATACGTATTCGGTATCTTCCGTGGAGGACGATATTGGAAACAACATACATGGCCGACTGATTAAAACTTTCATGACGACCTTTGATGACATGACTCTGCTAGACGAACCTACTGCTGGCTTCAAGTATTTGCAAGTACAGATAAGGGATATACTGTATTCTGCTTAACGAAAGGCACTTGGAGACAAGCATCGTATCCTATCTCGGTGGCTTCTGGATTTGGGCGGTCCCGACCTATTTAAATATGGCAGTGACCGGAACATGAAGTTCTTGCATTCATGTATGTATAATGGTGATGCAAAAGACTTTCTTGAATTGGTGCATCGAGGAATAGACCTTGAGTGTCGTGATGTTGATGGTCAGACCGCTTTGCATCATGCAACATGCGCAGGCAATCTGGATGTGGTCAATGCCCTTGTTGAACGAGAGCCAGCTCTGATATCTGCGCGATCACACTCCCGATTTACAGCACTTGACGATGCCATTCTAAGGGGAAACTCTGATATTCTGGTATACCTTTTGGATCATGGTCCCCAAGTATCAAGTTACGCTTCGTGGATATTTTTCGGATTCTACATGGAACCGGAAAGAGTGGCGCTTTTTCTTGACCGCGGATGGGATAGGACGGTCAAGGATGCTAACGGGGAGACATTGCTTGAGGTTGCGCGCAGCAGAGGCAGCGACACACTTGTCGAGTACTTGGAACATTACCAGACTGTGCGGCTCGCCCCATATGGGATGACATCTCACACTGTGAATCCAGAGACACCATAATCTCGCATTCTAACCATGGAACTCGATTGAATATATATGCATATATGCGATTTTTATGCCGAAATAGACGACACAGGTACAACGATAGTGGAAATATCTATTCTACTAATTCACCCGGTACGTCAAAGAGAACCAAGGAGCAGGAAGAATCGTCCGAAGAGAGGAGAGAAACATGGAGAGAAAATAAAGAGACGGAGACGTTAGCAATGCAACTACAAAAGGGCGACGAAAACCGTGGATCGAGAGTAAGATTGGGAAATACTATAAAAATGTTTGAGCATTTGAATGAAGCTTGGATAACCGAATAATTGATTATGACTTTCGCAGAAAGGCACAACACGTACTGGGTGCATAAATCTGTTTTATTGAGTCCGAACCCGGAGGGTCGGATTTCTTGAGGACATTGATTGTTCGTTCGATCCTTAAACTCTCCCGCGAGGACAGCTTGATCTACCAGGCCCTAGTTCCCGCATTTGCGTCGCTTCCTAAGATCGATGGGCTCGTTATCGCGTATCCAATGTCCATACAAGAGGTATAAGGTGCGCCAGATGTGCAGCGCACGACTGGTCCCGAGCTGTTTAGTACGCTCATGCCAATGGGCGTGCACGAAAGCGTGAGCGTGTTCACAGACAAGGCGAAGGTCCTGAGAAAGGTGGTGCAGAGTGTCAGAAAACGCAGACTGAAGTGTGAGTGTTAGGGACAGTGTATAGGGTAATGGCCGAGGGCCGGGTACGGGATGCGGGTACTTGGGGAACTGTTGGGGTATATCGGAGGCGATTTGGGTCGGGAACGGGGCAATTCGCTACAGTGCACGATCCTACCTTGAAATGCCGGAGGCGTTTCGAATGATGTTTTGTTCTTGCGAGCAACAAGACCCAGGAGGACATGGACAGTGCGAATGATATGAAACTCGTTGACGCCTTTCGTATCGCCCTTGATGTCAAGGCTGCACCCAAGTGGTATAGGGTTGTTGTTTAGGTCTACGTGCACAAATGGCAAGCACCTTCTTGAATCGTTCTACCGTGCTAGATTACTAGCTATGACGTTACACACGACCCGCCTTGTATAGTACGCTGCTATTGGTCACCGTTGTAATTCCCAATTGCTATTGTCTGTAATATGCCTGGCTAATTAGGCTGTTGCCGTGTTGATGATCAAGTGTCTAATTAGAAGCTTACTAACTTGACAGCGAGGTGATTCAACAGAGATGTACGTGACTGATCAATAGGATATCTGTCTCTGCAATTGATGTACCGCCCCGCTATGCATCAAATGTTTGATTCTCTTCGTGGAATAGCTGTGTCATATATATGGTGTAATACGTCTGTTAGAATTAGAATTGCCTGGGCCACCACAGATATTCACCGGACCGGCCACCTCTGCTTTGTCTGGCCACCCTGACCAGACAATGGCCATTGTCTCGTGGTACAAGTATATAGAGATACGTTACATGGACGGCACCCTCAGTCGATTGTTACGAGACTGAGGGTGATTGTCTCGTGGTACAAGTATATAGAGATACGTTACATGGACGGCACCCTCAGTCGATTGTTACGAGACTGAGGGTGAGTACTCAAACATATTTATTATTGTGATAGGAGACTTACTGTACTTTTAGATCAATAGGGATGGGCCGCTGCAGTGCACGGCAATACCGAGGTCTACAGTATAGTTTGTCAATATCTGTTTATAAAATTGAATAGTCAAACAGAGACCAATAGCACAATTACTGAAGCAGAGAGAGAAATTTTAGCTACTATTTATATGAAACTTGAGCTCAAATTTAAATGAGTTGAGCTTTTGTGTAACAATGTATGAGTTGAGTTCAGTTCCTTAGTGTTCCAAGTGCATATGATCCAATTCTATAGCAAGAATGGCAACTACACAAGCGTAGAAACTGGTAAAGAATAAAGACTAAAGAGTTACTATAACAAGTGTGACCAAATCATAGGCTGTGACAGCCTACTCTGTTACATACCCCCTTTTGAGATTAGATACCAATCTGAAAGAAGAAAAAAAAATTTCTACAGTGGTGCTCACTCCAGTAATGTACTCCTTCATCGCTAAGGCTCCTTTTTGTGCTTGCTCCGGTGCGCCTATATGTAGTCCAAATTGTAACAATCATATGTCATTGTGTACTACACACGACGTTCCAGTGATGGGTATATGTAATTGACCTTCGGGCAGAGTACGAAATAGGGGGTCATCTGAGAGCAAAGGGTAAATCCCTGAATCCCCTGAAGGAACGGAATGTGAACTAACAAATGACTGTGTAATAATGAAGATGTGATGTAAATTAAAATATAGGAGCAATGAATGGGAGAAGGTGTAACCATGTGTTATCAGAGATGGTTATTATATCTGAGAATGTAATATATCTAAACAAGAGAAGCAAGTGAAAAGGGAACTGGGAGGGTGGGTAAAAGGAAAAGGATAGATCACCATGGTTGATGAGGTTGGAGTTCTCCATCAACCACTTAAAGTCACACCTTGGTCACGTCTTCGAAATTCATCCCTCTTACTCCTGTGCCTCCTTCTCAAGGGATGCCATTTTGTGCTTGCTCCGGTGCACCTATATGTAGTCCAAATTGTAACAATCATATGTCATTGCATACTACACATGATGTTCCAGTGATGGGTATATGTAATCGACCTTCAGGCAGAGTACAAAATAGGGGGTCATCTGAGAGCAAAGGGTAAATCCCTGAATCCCATCCAGCTGCAGGAGCGAACAGGGAGATGACTCCAATCAAAAAGGCATGAAGCAATGACACCCATCCCAAGTGGCTAAGAATCGAAAAAAGGGAGTAACAGTTGTAAAAATTCCAGATAAAGAGGTGCAATAAGCTCCAAGGAACACCAATATCTCAGGAACGAGTCAGAAGTCCATCTTCCCAGCATTTTAACAATGTCGGGAGCCACTCCCATCAATAGTAAGCAAGTAGTTCCACCAATCTGGAAACAATGGCTGCTGATCTGAGGGAAACCGGCCTCGATAATAATTGGATTAATAATTTTCAAGAGTTTTCTGGTCGTGAGACCCAGACGGCAATTGTTTGAAGCGTGGTAGCAGGCAATAGGGTCATCAAGAGAACCGCCATTAACTTTTGCGTGGTTCTTCAATGCCCAAATAGGATCCACTTCTGTCAACTGTCTACAAATGATGACATTTTCTCCCTTGATGCCTCCATGCTTAGTCCTAGGAAGGTGCAATTTCCTGGAACCATTTTGATTAGGCTTGGAGAAACTACTCCATTTTGGCAAGACGTCAGAGTTGAAATTCTCTTCCCTTGGTGGCAAGAATTCCCCCAAACGGATCTGATCCCAGAACATGGTCGTGATGGCAGCCCAGATACATGCATGAATTGGCAACGCTAAGTCAAGGCAACTTCAAATAACGAGTAGCATATTCCAAGAGACAGGGGGTTGTTTGGGGCAAAAGGAGGTGGGAGGGCACAGGTTCTCTGTACCTTTGATAGTGTACTTCAATCGGATAGAACCATTCCATGGCATATTGTTCTGAATGTGCCACGACCTCAGGC
This sequence comes from Macrolepiota albuminosa, assembly GCA_027475525.1. Taxonomy (NCBI): domain Eukaryota; kingdom Fungi; phylum Basidiomycota; class Agaricomycetes; order Agaricales; family Agaricaceae; genus Macrolepiota; species Macrolepiota albuminosa. Next base: position 1,249,427 of record JAMWFC010000054.1, on the reverse strand, counting down.
CTGCCAGTTTGTTAGCAGCAGTTGAGCCAGCATTGGAGCCTGCCATGGATGCTGCATAAAACTTGAGAACCTCTCCTGAAGCCGGCAAAGCAGATTCCAGAGGAATAGACCACTTCTCACAGAAAAGCAGGAATTCTCTAATGGCAGAAGAGTACTTTTCTGTGGTGGATTCAGCCCAAGCATGACAGATAACTCTATTTGGGAAAGCTACAAGATCTGAAGGCAGGCAGTGATTGGAATGGGACAGAAGACCAGGCCTAAGAATATGGGAAGGTTCTGAGTGCGTAGTGCAAGGGGAGAAATGGGCAAGGCCCCTGGGTTGAGGCAACAAAGAGATGTAACAAGTATGGGGCATGATCGAACAAGAGGAATGGAAACCATGCATGGTATTAAAGGTGACTACAAGTGGCTGACTAGGACTACAATGACACATAATGGTGAAGGCACCAGCGATGAGGATCATGCCTTGTCAAACTGTACAGAATTGTGAACAAAGGGGTGCAGATACTGAGGTACAGGAGGAGGAAAGGGGTATAGGGTGTGACAGTCAGGAAACAGACCCTGAGAAGGTCCATCTGCTAAGTTCGCTTCACTTGGAACCCAGGTGACCGTCAGCCATATGTGATGACATTGAAACTCATCAACAATGTGCTGTAAAACAAGATTCTGCTCTGAATTGCATGACTGTCCCGCTGAAAGGGCACCGACGACCCCTGTGTTGTCAGAACGAAGAATGACATGGCAATGCTCAAAACTCAAAGAGACCAAGGTATGGATGGCCAGGTCCACAGCTACCATCTCCACCCAGCCGATGTCTCTGCCATCCCTCTTCCAACCAGCTTTCAACTTCCAAGCAAGCCAACGATTATCAAGGACAAGTCCAATTCCCCAAGACATGGAAGCGTCAACAAAAAGGGAGCAAGGCAATGGATCGGGGGGTTTCAAAATATGCTGACCACACCAACCATCAGATAGTTTGGATCGCCACCATTGAATATCTGTGAGAATGGTTGTTTCCACACGATGGCAAAGGAAAGGATGGGCATTGCAAGGAAATCCAGCTCGAAAGGCATAAAGGGAAGGGAGATGACTATGACCCTCTGGGACGACCAAACAAACATGATTGAGAGTCCCAATAAGGGATTTGGTGAAACATAAGGAAATGCTGGCACCAGGGCGCCAATCAGATAACTTATCCAAATACTTGATACGCTTCTGGTGGGGAAGCTCAACCGTTTTGCGAGCCAGTGACCAAAGGAAGCCAATGTAAGAGAAGGAATCCACAAAAGGAAAATGTTTGTCTTTGGCCCAAGGCCACCCCAGACCAGCTGCGACTGACCATATTAGGGATTCATCATAAGAATAACTGAAGGGTTCCAAAGTGGAGACTGGATAGCGGAAAAAGATAAAGTCGTCCACCCACTTGAGGACGGCATCAACACCAGCGTGGAGAAAAAGCTGAACAATGGCATCTGCCACCAAACCAAAGACTCCCGGAGCAGTGGAAACCCCAAAGTTTAAGCAAAAATCAAAATGAATAAGGCCATCAATGGTCACAGCAAGGAGTGGCCAATCATGAGGTTTGGTTGGAATGTTTTGAAAGGCAGCATCTACATCAAAAACAGTGACCTGCATGCCAGGGGGAGCATCTGCAACCAACAGCCAGTAGGCAGCAAACGTACCCCAATTGCACTTGAAGATGGAAGCATCCATGAGAGAGTTGATGGAAGGTATGGATGGATCATTGCGAGAAAAGGACAGATCTAAAGTTACACAAAGTTTGCCCCCCACGCTAGAAATCACATTGAGAGGGGCAGTGCAAAAATGACCAAAGAGATCAAAAGCGAGAGAAGGATCAAAGCCCAGAGACACGCGGCCAAGAGAAATTTCCTGAGAGTACTTAGAAACAACAAAGGCATGTGCCTCAGGAGAATGGAAATGATTAGGAGGTGAAAAGGAGCTGCTAAGAGAGAAGGAATCCAAACCAATGCTGAAACCACTGCGCAGGCCTTCCGGCACCTGCACAAAAACGTCCAAGGCCTCTGCAGCAGTAAGTGCTGCCTCCTACTGATCGGCGAGGAGGGGGGTGGACAGGGGGAATAGAGACTCAAGCAGCACAGGCCTGCACCACATGGGCAGCGGACCTGCAAAGCAAGCAAGAGTGGGTGTGAGTGCAATCGGTACCATGGGAGCAGGAGGAGGAACCATTGAAAGCGAAGCAGATGCTATTCCCGCTGGGGGTGCGCCAAGCATTTCTCTCATGGCAGAGGAAGAGGGGGGTTGCACGACAAGCTGGCAACTTGTGGTCAATGGAGCCACAACTAAGGCACCGGCCATGCTTAGGGCATGGCAGATTTTTGCTCTTGGAAGGCTTGCGACGCTGACCTGAAGAGGAGGCAGAGTTTGCATGGGCCAAGGCGCCCTCCAGTTCAGCAATACAAGAATGCATGGAAGAGACCATGGAAGCCTGCTGAAGGTCACAGCACTCCTGCCAAATATTGTCATGAATGAGGTCCATACAAAAAGTATGAGAGTCCTGAACAAACATGGCATGCAGACAATGATCATATGCAAAGATGATCTTAAAGCAATCTCTCATGTCCAGCAAGTCCTTCAGGGAACGGAAATGGGAGGCAAACGAATTGGCAATCTCCTGGGCAATAACACTGCCAGAATGAGCATCACCATCCACACAAAGATGCAGATGCATAGCAGCCACCAAATTCTCCGAGGCCCCAAACCAGTCATCAAAGGAGAGGGTGGACTCCTTCGAGCAGTCAAAGGATGCATTGGGGAGGTGCAGCTTGCCATTGGCAATAACGAAGGATGATTTGGGAGCCAGAGGTTCCAAGGCTGCCCGATGGCAGGCCATGTCAGTCAGGAGATCCAAGGGGATATACTCAAGCATACCCTGCTCAAGCACGCACACCACCTTGTGGGGAAAGACCTTGTCTGCGGCAGAAAGCTGGCGGCCCACAGGAGAAGGCCGCCCATGCAAAGAGCAAGAAGGGCAAGGGTCTGGAGCAGAGTCCCAAGGCTGGGTGGCCTCAAACCCGTCACCGAGGAAAAAGCCTGGGCCCACAGGGCGGCGGGGCAGAACAAAAGGGAGGGGGATGTGCGTGTGACCCTCCTGAGAATGTGACCGATGAGAGAAAGCAAGCTGGGGCACACACAGGAGATGTGACACCCACATCATGGTCACATGTCACATACAAACAACAAAGGAGTTCTGAGGCAGAGAACAATACAGTGAGGCAAGGCCACAAAGAAAGAGTGGGAAAGGAAAAAAAGAGAAGAGCATGAAAGCATGCCTCCGGCAAGAGCACAGCAGCCAAGAGCCTGAGAAACCTGGACAGAGAAAGACTGCAATAAAGGCTTGGAAAAATAGGTGCAACAATGGTGCAGAAGAAAAACATGAGGGCATCAAAGCCTGGCCTCTAACCTTCAAGAAGAAGAAAAGTGTGAGTGCACGAATGGCCTCTGATCAGAATGAGGTGCGAAAAGAGCAGAATGGCATAGGGGCACAATAGGCCCCAAGGTGGCACAAATAGCCAACAGGAAGGAAAGAAGTGGCACAGGTGGCCGAGAGAAGAGAAAGTGGCACAAATGGCCGAAGGGTGGTAAATGCTGGCACAAATGGCCAAAGGGTGGTAAATGCGTACCTTTGCGGGGCACACTGTGGCCAAAGTCACTGAAGATGCTCACAAGGACATCCTCCATCAAGGTTATGACATGCAGTTGGTTGACACGTACGGGGGACACAACCTGAATGTTTTCCTCTGGAGACAGCCTCACATTGGGTTCAGGGGAGTACGTATTGGCGGACGAGCTGCGCCTTTGGTGTCTATATGCATCCACTGAAGAGAAACGTCTGGCAGAGAGTTCTTGAGGAGAGGTCTCCAGGTCCCCAGAGATAGACCTGGTTCGGCCTCAAGTAGGTGTAAGAGGGGCATGGCCCAATGGAACAGAATTCCACAGAATGGCATCCACCATCCCAGGAGATAGAGAAATGTTCCGCTCCTGGGTGTTGTCTGAGTCAATGCCCGGATGACGGTGCTTAGTCCTTGGAGGGACTGCAGGGGAAAGAGCAGGATGAGTCGCAGGAATCCTAATCCTGGGAGTGTCCTTGCCCACAGGAAGGTTTGTGCCAGGCCTTTGTATCACCTCCCAAACTCTTTCTCAAGCTTCCTCAACCTGCTCAGCAGGATATGACGCGAACAATTGTCTGGGTTGCAAAAGAGGAACAGAGTTTTCCACCACCCCCACCAAAGGCATCGTCATATGCGCCTCAAGTCTGCTAGGAGTGGCCTGAAAGACAACAATGTTGGGGTTAGATGAGCCAACAACCTCGCTGGTTCCTGAGGTGGGCACCAAGGAAGGAGAAGTTGAGCTGTTGAGGTGCATATATGTGCTTGTTCTTACCTCTGCCGGATTGTCTGTACCCCCAATCCCTACAGGATTGAGCATTGTTCTATCTGTCCTTTCTGCCATAGAAGGGGCATCAGGCATGAGTTCACTCGAGGTTATATTAGCTATTCCAGGGCTAAGCGTGGATGGTAAGAGTGGCCATGGTGAAGGCGTGGTTCTGCCTCTTCTTGTTCCTCACTTAGGGTGAGTTGTCATGCGTGCAATGAATTTGCCTTGGAAAAACCCCACAAAGTGCGATGGTAAAAGGAAAAGGATAGATCACCGCAGTTGATGAGGTTGGAGTTCTCCACCTAGATGGTCAAGTGAATCAACCGCTTAAAGTCACACCTTGGTCACGTCTTTGAAATTCATCCCTCTTACTCCCGTGCCTCCTTCTTGAGGGATGCCATCATCATCCATTGTGTCTGCTTGCCTAGTCAGGTTGTCCTCCACTTTATATAGTCATTCCATCCTCCCCTTCCATGCATCCTTTCAAATTTTGTGCTGGGGTCCACCTTTCCCCCCCCCTCTTTAAGAGAAAACTCTTGGATAGATCAAAGTTGACACTAACAGCATCAACAAGGTGGGCAGAGCACATTGGCTCTGCAAAATGTCATAAAAAAGGTGGAAAGGATGAGAGAACAAAGTCTTGATGCTCATATGCAAATATGGAATACATCCATATTCACCATTATTTCCAGCCTCTAGACACTCTAGCAGGTCACACACAGTCAATTGTGAGCTAGTTGTCAGGGGACTCCTCATTTCTTCCTTTTCTCACTCCTTATCTCTTCACTCTCCTTCCATTCATTCTCTTATTTCTTCTGGCATTATTTCATTTTACTATTTCTATTCTTTCAGCACTATCTGTTAGTACTACTCTCAGCCCTTGAGATGCTCTGGTTCTTTAGCCACCATTCAGACAAGTGTGGGCCCACTCAGCACCGCTTCCAGACTGCTTATATAAGCCAGAGTTTGCCAGAGTTTGCCCTTATTTGTACAAGTGTTTGTGTAGGCAATTTTCGAGTTTTTAAGGTTTTGTTGTACTGTACAGTTGTTTCCCACACTTTAGAGGCCCCAGAAGCATCCAACCTGGCATAGGGAATCCCTAGACTTGTTCTCTTTGGATCTCCCTCTGCCAGGTGAGTAGCTACCTTGATATTGTCAGTATATATTCTAATACACTTTGGATCTCCCTCTGCCAGCTGTGTGACTGAGCCACAGCCTCTAGAGGTCGCCCTTATACTAGTAGGGCAAGCACAAGAAGGAAAAGATGCTGAGGAGATATGAATAGAGTTGGGCAGAAGTAATCATGTCATAGTTGATCAAACAGACAAAAGTCCACTCCTTCGGATTACCTCAAAGGCCTCCTCAGAATAACATGAAAGGTGTGAGGCACATATAAAACAAAATAGAGCTGATGAATGGTGTCAAAAAATAATATGGTGAAGATGGATAGAGGTCAGATCCATCAGAAAATGAGTATAAAGTCGAATTAATTATGCGAACTGTGCAGATGCACATAGAGAGGCATAGCAAATTCTGGAACAATAACTGAGAAATGGACTGGATGGTTGATAGGGGCAGAAAGTGACCATAAATGCATCACAGAAATGGTCTAGAAAAATCCTGAGACAGAGGTTCTCCATAAAAATAAGGAAAAAGGAGGTGATAGACAAAGATGATGACGTCGAGCAAAAACCATGGACTGAAATAGTATAAACCTAGATATTGTTGGAAAGGGCATGTTGAGGCACATCTAATGCCATGAAAATTGAGCCAAACAGTTCTACAGATCACAAGATATCTGTAAAATAGTAAAAATACCACAACTAACAACTTTGAGCTAGCACCATGGTCTAAATTGGGTCAACCATGGAGTTATTGGAAGAAGTGAAGCAATGTGCTTCCAATGGCACTAGAATCAAGGAAATTGGTGCAGTGGATTGTGAAATATAGGCAATTTTGTAAAACATTGAAAATCTGGAGATGGAGAAGGAGAAAGTGAAAGTTGAGGGCCATCCAGATATCAAAAGGATCCTGGACATAAGGAAATCACAATGGTAAAGAAGATGGGGCAAACTGTGGCCTTGCTCCCAAGATATGACCCAATCTTCATGCCAGCTCATTATCTCTCACCTACAAACACCTCCAACTCTTATCCACACCTCTCCTAATCCTGCAACCAAGAAGGAACACTGATAGAAGGTCCAAAGCATCCCAAAAGTCCAGCAAAGAGTCCAGAAGTCAAAAGATAAGCAGTGTTGTAGCCAAGTCTCTGCTATAGTCCAGTGATAGTGTGTGACAAAGCCACTGGAGCTGAATATGCAAAAAAGTGTAACAATGTATGGGTTGAGTTCAGTTCCTTAGTGTCCCAAGTACATATGACCCAATTCTATAGCAAGAATGGTGACTACACAAGCATAGGGACTGGCAAAGAATATAGACTAAAGAGTTACTGTAACAAGTGTGACCAAATCATAGGCTGTGACAGCCTACTCTGTTACATTTTGAGTGAGTTTGTGTAGTGGAATGTCTTCCAACAGTTTGAAGAGAGAGGTTTTTCAATGATTGAAGAAGTTGATCAATCATATACATTAGTGTTTATCAACATAAATCTAAGAATTGGATAGCATGATATGTGTAAGAGCAACCTCTGGAGGCTGTGGCTCAGTCACACAGCTGGCAGAGGGAGATACAAAGTGTATTAGAGTATATACTGACAATATCATAATAACTACTTACCTAGCAGAGGGAGATCAAAAGAGGACAAGTCTAGGAATTCCCTATGCCAGGTTGGATGCTTCTAGGGTCTCTGAACCCAATCCTCCACTATTCAATTTTCATGATACTGAGCAAACTTGAGCATTGTAAGGGCAACCTCTGGAGACTGTGGCTCAGTCACACAGCTGGCAGAGGGAGATCCAAAGTGTATTAGAGTATATACTGACAATATCATAATAACTACTGTGGCTCAGTCACACAGCTGGCAGAGGGAGATCCAAAGTGTATTAGAGTATATACTGACAATATCATAATAACTACTCACCTGGCAGAGGGAGATCAAAAGAAAACAAGTCTAGGAATTCCCTATGCCAGGTTGGATGCTTCTGGGGCCTCTGAAGCATGGAAAACAACTGTACAGTTCAACAAAATCTTCAAAACTCTAAAATTGCCTAAATAAACAACTGTATAAACAAGGCAGGAAAACTCTGGACTTTGAAAGTCAGAAAGCCAAACTGTGGCTTATATAAGCAGTCTGAAAGTGGTGCTGAAAAATCCACACTTGTCTGAATGATAGCTAAGGAACCAGAGCACCTCAAAGGCTGAGAGTAGTACTAACAGATAGTGTTAAGAAAATAGAGAATGATAGAAGAAATAAGGAAATAAATAAAAGGAGAGTGAAGGAATAAGGAGTAAAGAAGGAAGAAATGAGAAGTCTCTTGACAATATGTATTGATAAGTAGACAAAATATAGAGATTTAACTTCAAAGCCTTCAATTTTCATTATTGTCTCTGTAGACATAGAAGATATTGACATCAATATGACTTCTATACAGAAACAGATGTATCTTTCTGCAATTGTGGCTTCATATTTATATTTGTAAACAGAAATAGTTTGAGTACTACAACAAACTATGCTAAAAGTGATAAATAAATATGCTTCTTGTAGGTATGTTTTGATACTATATAAGCACAAGATATAATTTATATCCAAGATGATTAATTAAAGCTTTTTAGTTTCTAATAGCTCTCTAATTATTTATTTCAATATATTAAATGTATTAGTTAATGTAGATAAGAGACTAAAATCATAACAGTTAATAGCTCTCTAATTATTTATTTCAATATATTAAATGTATTAGTTAATGTAGATAAGAGACTAAAATCATAACAGTTGACTCTTTAAATATGCATAAATAAAAGGAGTTATAGTTTGACAACTCTCATGTACAATTTTTATTCAATAACACTTAGCATCATAGCAGATTGACAACTATGTATAAAATGCTAAAAGAAAGCAAATTTATAAACTCAATCAATATATCAAAATGCAAAACAGATTGATCAAACAATAAACTATTACAAAAGCAATAGCTTATATAAACCATTGCTGGAGCAACAGCTTACATAAACTATTGATGGAGTATTAGCTTATATAAGCATATTCTATTAAACAGAAAACTGGATCTATACAAGCTTATAAAAAAAACAATTCAAAAAGTTCTATGAATACCAAAAACAATATGGTCTAATTTTCAAAGATGAAAATAAATAAAGAGAACAGAATAATGACTGCTAAAGCAAAAAAAAAAAAATCACATAATTGTACAATTTTCATGTATGCTCCTCTTTCTAGGTACTAGATGTAATAAATTACAATAATAAACAAGATATTTAACAACATGAAATAAATTACATATTCAAAAAAAAAATATATATACACTTATTCAAAAAACATACATATATATATGAAAAAAAAAACAGAATCTCTCAACTTGGTAAAAGAAAAAAACAATAAACTTATTCAAAAAACATACATATATATATGAAAAAAAAAACAGAATCTCTCAACTTGGTAAAAGAAAAAAACAATAATGCACTCAATACAGAAAAAAAAAACAACTTAAAATATAGATGTATAGAAAATAAAAGTATAATCTTTTAACATAAAAAAATTGATTAATTACTCAGCAGAGATAGCAGAAAAGAGGAGCAACATAATAGCCAGTAAAGATAGCCAAAAGGGAGCAAATTTCAAGGACATAGTGGTAATAGCCGGTAAAGATAGCTAAAAGGGAGCAAATATCGAGGACATGATAGTAATAGCTGGTAAAGATAGCCAAAAGGGAGCAAATATCAAGGACATAGCCAGTAGAGGAAGAGACATGGCAATGGCTGAGATCACATGAGGGGCACAAATTTTGAGGACAAAATGCATGCCAAAGCAGGTAGTAAAAGAGACATGGCAATGGCTGAGATCACATGAGGGGCACAAATTTTGAGGACAAAATGCATGCCAAAGCAGGTAGTAAAATCTCAGTCTACTAAAGTAGACCTCAGAATTAACGTACTTACATTGATCTTAGGTACAGTGCAATATTAGTTGATTGTTACGAGACTGAGGATTAACGTACTTACATTGATCTTAGGTCTGACAGCATCTCTGCTTGATTTCCAACAACGTCTTCTTGCAGATATATCTGGTCTCCTTTGTAGGCTTCAGCTTCTTGCTGATTTGTACCTCATCCTTCCTCCCCAAGGTTTTCTGTCTGGTTTTTCATTGCCATGTCTCATCTCTCCCCTGCAAGTCTCTTGGTATGGGCAATTCTTTCGACGTTGGTATGTGTCTGATCTCTTGTAGTGCATCTTTGTAAGCTGAAGAGGAGCTTTCATAGGTGGAGATGTTCCTTATTTTTCATTTGTGGTCATTTGATAAATTCAAGTGCCTCAGGTAAGTAGGACTACAGTGGTGATGTATCTCTCAGGAACATTTGGTGTCATAGATGGAATCAATCCATTGGAACATTTAAAAGGGTCATGATAGTGCAGCCAGTAATTGTCTAGGTTGAAAAAAATTACTGACTCTATCCCATCATTGCTAGTATTCATATCTATTATCAGTTCCGTTAACAGTGTTGTACTCAATCAATTTTTTGTTTATCAAGTACCATGGAGGCTGTCTCCATTTTCCTCCCCAAGGAAGTAAGAAGTGGCCTATGACTTCCAGTCATGATTTGCTATAAATACTAGGTAAAATCAAAGAGAGAGTGCAAGTGCAACGTCATAACAATACACCTGTACTAGAAATATCACAAACCAAAATCAAATGCATTCTTCCCTGTCCTAACAGCATCCAACAATTCTCTTCCTGCCAACTTTTCAACAAGATTCAACAATAAATCATTGCAACCCCTATGTACAATGACCTGCACCGCAACAGGCAACATCTTTCATTCCCTACTAACATGGCTATAATACCCCACCTGGCCCAGCAGAATGGTCACTTCAGGCAACCCTGTCATCAACGTGACATAATCAAATGGCTTCACCATGTTCCCATCTCCACCAACTGGGCCTGTGCAGCCCCTTACATAATATTAAACTCTTCAATGTGGTATGACGGCCAGCCACTGGTGCTCGTGTCATAAATGAACAATGAGTCTGAGCATGACTTGATATCTGCTTTGATAAGATTTGACACCAGACTCGTGGAACACATGAAGGACACATTGGGCTGCGACAAAATCCTGCACTGTGTGTCTCTCGCCATGCAAGAACATTGCCTTTGTGTGTGGTGTGAAGTTAAACTGGTCCTTGTACGCCTCAACAAGCAGTTTGCCAATGGACACCCAGGCACAGTACTTGGCCAGAGTGTTTGATGCAAGCTGGAATTGGACAAAGTCATGCAAGGGGATGTGGTCCAGCAGAGAAGTGGTAAAATTGATTGGGACAATGGTTATTTCGAGGTGCTTTGACAGCATGGCTGCAAAGTCATCTTAGAGAACTTGGGCTATGGGGTTGGAGACAGGATAATATTTGGTCAGGTAGAATAGTCTTTTGGGGAATCAAATTGTTTGGCATTTCTTTCAGATGGGAGAGTGTTTGCATCTACCAGGGCGAATCAGCAACAATCAAAAAATACAACATTTGTTTTACCATCGAATGCCGCAAACATAAAGTAGCCTGCTGTATCCATTTCCTCCAACAGCGGTAGCACACCGCTCATATCCAAACTCCCATGCGTAGACCTCATCTCATATGCGCCCACAAATGCCCCAGGCTTCCTCACACTTCCCCTTGTATCACTCTTGCAGTATACTCGACCCATTCATACCCTGCAATTGCACATGCGCTCCCAGAGCTCGATGCAGATGCCATGAAATGCCCATCTCCATGTGGGTTGAGCAAGTATATGTGGTTGACATACTCCCAGGGCTGTGCACTGTGTGTGAACTGGGACATGCATGTCTTGCCTACAAGAGAGGCGCTGAGAGTGAGTAGGCATTGAATTGATGGTGCAGTGGTGGAGAGTGGGGAGGATAGATGAGAGTGTATGCATGTGAGCCTTAACCTGTAGGAAGTTCTTCAATGTTGAAGCGCATGCTGGAGAGCAGGAGGGATTTGGTGAGCAGGCTTAGACATGAGGGGACAGGGATGTATTGTTGAGAGTGATGTTGGTGGGCATCTCGCTGCCTGAGAGGTTTGGAATTGCACCAAAGAGGAAGCTGGCGTATTTGTCTTTGCAGAGGCAATAGAGGGCAAGGATGTCTAGACAAGACAAGTTCTAGCAGTGGGATGGACTAACTGATGGTTCGTGTGCAAAGTCAATCTGACTCTCTTACATAGTAAGAGAAAGGGTTCTCACTCAGTTCTGCTATTGACCATAAACATTCCATTGTCACTTTGCTCTCTCAAACTAAATATCTTGCTTCCACCTTGCATGAAGAAATTGCTGGATGCCTCATGGCAGCACTCTTAGTTGAAGATGAACAACCGCATGTCATTTTCTCAGACTACCTCCCTGGGGTCAATAGATATGTCTGGTAGAGCATTATTAGTAAATGAGTGGGGGAAAAATATACAAGTAATTATACACACCTCAGGGCAACCATGGAGTGGTAAGCGTGTCTACTACGAGGGCAAAAAATTATATGTATTAGTAATCAAGTGTCAAATTAGGAAATACCTCTATGTAGGAAGAAAAGGCAAGGATATTGAGACAGTTCACTGAGGATTACTTTAACTGTTTTATAAGTTCTTGGATCTAGTCCTACACACCTGTACTCAAAGAGGTGGTAAATCACAATGTGCTGGATACCCAGTCTCAGATGTCCACTGGAGTAGAACTGATTGTATGTGTACTGAATAGAAACAGCCTTAATACATCTGTTCATCAACTTGAAGTCTGCTCCAAAACCTTCATGCTAGAAGAGACCCATTCAAACTCCAGATTTTTCTCCCTATCAGGGATAGCAATACTACAGCCTCTGCCAGACCATTGAACTATGCCATAATCAGGTTCAGCGCTGATACAACGCTGTACCAGCAGTCAGGGACACAACATGCACCAGAAGTCAAAATAAACATTTAATCATAAGGCTGAAAACTGTAAGCCTCCTGGTAGCAGTCTCAATAAATCATATCTCCAAAAACACCCCAATAAATACACAGACAGTACAGAACAAAGGGGAGGGACCAGCTCAAGCTATCAACTCAATAATAGTCCAACCACTGTAATGGGGAGGGGAAGCATGGGAGCTGGCAGAAGTGACGAAATGGGATCAAATTGTGATGATCTAGATCAAGATCTGATCTGACAATGCCCAATTTGACATGACTGAAAGGGGAAAGGGAAAGAAGCATGGAGGGGATGTCAAAAGAGATGATTGAAATGGTGGCACATGCATTGAATGGAGGAAGGAAGAGATGAATGGAATGGTGGCACTGAAACAGGCTTCCCAAAAGGGAAATTGGACTATCAAATATGTTTTGGAGGCTGAGGAGTTGACAGAGTCATGTGTAGATAGTGGTCTGTGCACTAGAAAAACAGTATAAATAGCCCAAGTTTAGTAGAGAATAGACAGGCATTTGATAGGCAAAGGCTCAGTGGTTCCCAGGGAGTGAATCACCTAGGCTAGAGTTTATTGAACCTCTTCTTGGAAGTCTATTGGAAAACAAAGGCTCGGCAGTTCCCAGGGAGTGAACTGCTTAGGCTGGAGTTGACTGAGAACCTTCTACTGCCCACCAGAGTATTTAATATTCTGTGAAGCACCTCATTACCTCAAGCAATCAGCAAGCAACAGTGTGGATTAGAGGGAACTTTCTGAGTTACCAATAAGCCCCAGAACTACAGTAATACTTGCCACCAAGTACTAAAGCGCAGAGTTAAAGAGGAAGCCCAGACTGGAGCTTATAAATATGGTACACTCAAAAATTATCCAAGTGTCAGAAGGTAAATTGGATGTGGAGTGGAACATTGCTCCAGGCCACAACAGAGCTAGGATTGTATAGTTTTGAGATTGAGGGAAGCACTTATCTGAGAGAGAATCACATTGAGTATCAAAGATGCACTACTATAGCTAACATGGTCCATTTCTATCTCATTCAGAAAGGAGATGTGAAGGTCTTAAAGGAGTAGCCACCTGTACTAGAAGGGACTGAATGTCTAGTGGGAACCCCCAAATTTATTCAGCCCAACTATGTACTGGAGATTGGAATAGTGGAGATCAACATGTTTGATGACCCAGAGTTCTTTATTAGTGAGTATGTTGATTGTACTTACTGATCTCTTGCAAAGCAGGGTCACATTATGTGTCAACAACAAGTGGAGCTAAATGACACTATCTACTGCATCATGGTGGAGAACTGCAACATTGTGAAAAGACTACTTGAGGGCCTCTTTTCTATTATTGACACATGCAATCCTTAGCCAAGTTGACCTCAATTTCTTTATTGACTTAACCAACAAGGTTACCCCATATCATGGCAGAGGTCTTCACTGTCTTGGGAGCTAGCTGACCAGCACCTAGACAAGAAGAGATGGGAAAGTTTTGAGGATATGACCAATCAATGTACCTATGCCATTGACACCCTTGCAAAACAGATGAACTTGATGGACAACCAACAAGGGCAACAATACTACCACAACCTGTTAGAGGACTTCCCTTTTGGCACTTCCAGTATTTCTACATGCCCTTCCAGAAGCTTCCAGGACCTCTCCAACTCATCCTGGGATAGGTTTTATGTATTGTATAATCATTCACATGCTACTGCTATTGCACTGATGCACCACACTGAGGCAGAGGAATCCTTAGACTTGTTCTTTTTGGATTTTCCTCTGCCAGAGTGATTAATTATTCCTCTCATTATGTGGCAGCCTGTATAATACACTTTGGATTTCTCTCTGCCAGTTGTGTGATTAGCCACAGGCTGCCCTTACAGCAGAACAAGTTTCCTAACTTGTCTGGAAGCCTTCTACAGCCTGCCAGAACCCCATCCCACACCTGTTTGTTGCTCTCTCACCAGATTTGAAGTACCTGTATGCTCCATGTTTCAGCCTGCTAATCCAGAAGCTTCTTCAGACACTATGGCCCCCCAGGACAAAGCCTGGACTTGCCTGCTCTACCTAGAGATGCAGGTGCAGCTCACCCAAGCCTCCCTCATCCAGCACACTGCCAAATTGACCCTCCTCTACCAAATGACTGACACCATCTCTGACACCCTCTGCACTCTCATAAAACACCTACCCCTGGTTGCAACCACTGGAGTAGTGTACTGGGGTTGAGTAGACATAGTTACAGAAGACCAGAGTTCTCTTGTTTCCTTGTCAACAGGAATAATTGATTTGGGCATAGGTTGTGCATAGTGTTGTGCCTGGCCTGGCCTCAAGCTGTCAGCCAGGCCAAGCTAGGCCTGTTGCAGCCAGGCCCAAGGGGACAGCTTGGTTACAGCTTTGGCTTGGCTCATCATGGTGAAAAAGCCTGAGCTGGTGGCCCAGGCTGCGGCTTTCAAGGTCAATAGATAACACATGCAAACAATTTGACAGACGTTCAACATATTTTAACAGAGTTTGACATTGATGGCTTTGATATAATGTCTGACTATGCTCATCAATGACACTGTAGCCATGCATCTTGGGCAAATATGGGTATACATTTTCCTGTATGGCTGGTACTTAGATCTACATCAGTTGAGGGTGTTTGAATTTGGACCTACAGGAATATAGACTTTGTAAGTATGTTATCCTCAGTCTATTGTAGAATTGACTCTATTCTGTATCTATAGGAATATAGACTTTGTAAGTATGTTATCTGAGGTACAGTAAGTATTTGTGTGTCTAGTTTGATAATTATTTGCTCACCCTCAGTCAATTCTACAATTGACTGAGGGTATCTGTCAGTATGTAGATGTTTACATTGATGTCGTCTGCTTTGTCTAATCCATGACAATGAGTATGTGATAAATGTGAAATATGAAAATATAAAATAGCTGCACACATTTATAGTGCCTCATGATTAGATTGTAACAGAGGGGTGACATTGTTGAAGCATTACAATGTTTGAAATGTGCTATTCAACATAACTTGCTCTTCAGGGAATCTGGCCCTTCATCCTTTGATAAGGCTGAGCTCAAATAGATTGAGGATGATGAGAATAACGGTGGAGTGGAGACAGAAGAAGATTGGGATGAATTGCTGTCTGAAGATAAATATGATAATGATTTCAATATCAACATTGACATTGACCTTGATTCCAAATAGATATATAAACATTTCATCTTTATACTCATGGATTCTACTAAAAAAAATGTACTCTTTGTCTGCTACAGGCTGGGGCTTGGGCCAAGCCCAGCCAGAGCCAGGCCATCATTGAGGGCTTGGCCTGGCCCAGGTATTGGTATGAGCCCAAGCCACCTTGAGCCAGGCCAGAACAACACTAGTTGTGCAGGCTTCTTGACATTCTTGCATTTGAGGTGTGGATGAAGTCAAGCAATGAGATGCTATTCCTTCTGATGAGAGATGTAAAAATGTTCTTTTAGTCAATACAAATGCTATATTTGGTTTTATTTGTCTTGTCAAATGAGTCGCTGCTCTATTACTATGATACAATGAATCTATATGAAGAGGTAGTTACCAATAATGAGTTCTAGTGCATTGGTATTGCATTATACCATTTCTGCTATTGCTTTATCTCAAAGCCAAGCCTCATGTTCCTCAGGTGTTTCCATTGAGTATACTGTAGTCTCTCCTTGTTATGTGTTTTCAGCCATACATCTGATGTGATTTCTACTTTATTGATGGACTCTAGGATGTTTGATGGGCCTGTTATTTGAGGTTCTGGAGTTTCCAAAGAAGATGAGGACAGTGGACATGAATGAGGAAGAGTATTTGTGTTATTGTTAATTAAGGGAGGAGATGGCAATGGCAGTGGCAAAGAAGAGAGAACTGTTTGATGTTTCTCTGGCAATAAGCTACAACAATATTTCTCCTGTGCTACACAAGCCTCTGCTTGACAAGAGCAATACATCCAAATGACATTGTTGTCAGCTCACCATGGGGGCTTGAATCTTCAGCAAATATAAAGAGGGACATTGGTGGTGATATAGATAGCAAACATCTCTTTGTAGGTGGCCTGATTATACAACATATACACTTCTAGATATGGACTAGAGAAGAAATTGCAGACAAACAAATATAATATGTTGTTAAGCCATATTGGATTTATTCTAAGCTTTTTTCCAGCAAAGACTATTCAGAAAGATGGTTTGTTTGCTTGATAAAGAAGGTGAGTCATGTTTGATGCTATAGCCAAGAAAGGTAGGGTTGCTAAAGCAAAAAAGGACTCACAAGAAGCAAAAAGTGATGCAATGAAGTTGCAATCCTTGGAACAATATAACTGGTATCCACATTTGTACAAAAGAAATGTACACAGAATTTGGACCACTTATAAGCAGCTTTAATGTGTCATCAGATGAGGGCCATTGAGAGCTTGACAAGTTGAAACTCCAAAGTTTCCTATGCCCTCCTGACATGCATATGCATGGCAGCACAAGCAGCTCTGAGGTCATAATACACTGGCAAAAGGTCTAGCTTAAAGCACTCAAATAGGCCAATCTATTTAATGTAAAAAGGCCAGAAACTAAAATATGGCTCCATGTTCTCAATCCAACATGTCTTTTGTAGATGACAACAGTAATCACAAATCAAACCATGGTCATGCTCTCTGTCAGAATTGTGTAACCATAGACAAAGAACATGCAGTGTAGCAGCTACAAAGTACTGACTGGGCAGTAAAAAAGAGGAAGAGGCAACAAGTAACTTGCATGTCTCTAAAGTGTGATTAGTCCTTGGATAAACATGAGAAAACCAATAAATCACCAGACTTGTGAGTAGAAGCAGCTACAAAGTGCTGATTAGAGGCAAGTGACTTGTGTGTCTCTGCAGTGCATTTCACTTTTTGACAAATGTTATAAAATGTATTTGATGTAAAAAGACAAACTATACCAGGCTTAGTGTGTGGGATAAGGTGGTCCTGCATTAAGACATGGATAAGTGTTGGTAGACATGAGGAAAAATATAATCACCAGATAGAGTTCTAGCCTTGTTTGTATTCACCACAATTTAAGAGTGGCCATCATCAGCAATCAAATGTCTGACTCTCTTTATAGTGGGTCTGTTGTTGACTGGTATAGTCTGCAAGCTGGAATGTTGTTCTTGCATGTTGCACAGACTATCAGTGGTAGACAGAGACATTAGTCAATGGCATAGTATGAAATTGTAACATACATTATCTGCAAAAGCCCATATTGATGGCTTTCTTAGACACATTTGTATTTGAGTCCATCTTGTCTGAATGTCATATGATAAGCTAATAGGCTGGCCATTGAAAGAGAAAACAGTTTACTATCACTATAGATGATAAGCCATCTCCACTGCATAGTGGGAGGGCTGGCCACTAAAGAACATCAAAGTTGTTGTCCTCAAACCACTTGTCAGCCCTCTTGGAGTTGTGTTTGGGGTTATTGTCCTGTTGAAAGTAGTGGGCACCCTTCTCTATCTCCAACTTCTCAAAGCTCTCCTTTGCTCCATCTTAAAATTTCACAGTACTGCTCTGCATTCATGATCTCCACCACCTCCACAAGCTTTTCTACCCCATTCCAACCCATACAGCCCTATACCATGAGATTATTCCCTCCTCCATGCTTCACAGTAGGTGTAGTTGTTTGGTCTGAAATGTCTTCTCCTAGCCCTATACCATGAGATTATTCCCTCCTCCATGCTTCACAGTAGGTGTAGTTGTTTGGTCTGAAATGTCTTCTCCTCATAGCTTCTACACATACTGCTTCTCATCTGACCCAATCCTGTTAATCTTTGTCTCATCTGTCTACAACACCCTTTTCCAGTCCTCTATAGTCCAGTTCTGATGTTCCTGAGTCTGTTTAAGCCATAGTTGTTGATGTCTAGCTTTGAGCATAGGAACTTTTCTCTTGATAGCAGACCAATACCCCTCTTCCTTCAACACATTCTGGACAGTCTGAGAAGAGACAGGGTTGGAAATGATGTTGATGATAAAATTTGTGGCCTGGACAGCTGTATCAAGTCTCCCAGTTGAGATTTGTCAAACAATAGCCTGTTTATTTTCTAGCTACAATGCCATAGTATTTTACATGATTTAATTCGGATTTTAGATACTTCTCATCCTTCATGCCAACATCATCTTTCAAAAAGTATGAAACATTGGGACAGTTTTTTGAGCCACTGTAAGTATATAATTGCTAAAGAGGCTATGGGACTGTGGCACTCAACTGCTATGATCTCTGGTCTATATACTATTTTTAACAAAGCAAGTGTCACGACCCCTCCCCTCCGGAACCTCCCTGGGCCATCCCTGGAGCCCCATCCGGGAGCCTCTTTCGTCAACCCCACAACGTGCCCTGCTCCCACAGCTGCCGATGCCACCATCACACGCATCAAAGAACGCCATCAGCCAGCCCCCCTGGGAACCCTGCATCACGGATCCTGGGATCAACCGCCATCAATGATCGGATCATGCGCCTTGCTTCCAGCCATCACGCATCACGCATCACAGCTCCCTCTGTGCCAATTGATCATGTGCCCCACATGCACGATCCAAGTATACAGTCCCTGCCCGCTACTCAATGACTCCCGGAACCCATCCCAGACACCCCGGAACCCCAAGACCCAGCCCTATAGTACTTATAGCGTAGTTCCCTGTTGTATTTGCTAGTCTTGATATTAACTTGAATTGTTGCGTGCCCTCTGCTTGATTGGTACACACTGACTGGCATGCTTTGACTGGCACACTTGAATAACCGTGTGCTCTAAGTTTGGTACATACTTTGTGACTTGTAACTTGCTAACTCGGTCTCGTCTTAGAACCTCTGGTTCATGACTCAACCCCCACCCAACCCCCAGCTACCTATAGCCCAAAACCCCTGGACCAAGTCCCCTCTCCTGGGATTACCCCTGTCAGCATCTTGAACCCCGGAGTCCTAGCCCCAGAGTCCCAGACACCTGAGTATCTGTAGATCAAGTCTGCATCATAAGGGCGTTGCTTTCCTGGAAAGCCCCTGACTCAGCGGAACCTGACATAATATCAAGACTCCCTCCTTACACCATTCTTGATGGCTACGTATACTCATACCTACTACCCCATGGGCTACCAGACCGACCCTTACAGGTGTTTGGTCCCCAATCATTACTCTGCACAGACCCCCCACCCCGCCTATCCACCTCTCCCATACAAACCCCAATATCTCCACCGCCACTGGGCCCCCGACCCATTCTTCTATGATCTGGGGCCCTCAGCCAGCTGGGCCCCTCTGCCCAACCTAGCCATGGCACGACCTGTGGAGGTCCCCTCGTACCGGAGCATCCCCAGGGGCCTGCTGGAGACCCCACCAGTTCCCAGTGGACCTCGCCTGATTCCCCCCAGCGAGGGCCCCTTTGCACCCACCCCCGACTATGGCTACCAGCGCCCTGTCCCCCAACCCCAGGGACCTCCCCACCCCGACTATCCTCCTTGTCACTACCTGGCCGCCGCCCCACCTGCTTGGACCCCTCCCTTGCCAATGGGACAACGATGCCTCAAGGAGTACAAACAGCAACGGGACAAAGTGCTCTGCTTACTCAGGATCTTGCCGGAGGACTTTTGCGCAATGGGCAAGGGGGCTACTCACGGAATTTGGACATGACAACTTTGAAGGCACTCTGGAGGACTGGGCCCATTGCTTGGTCAAATTTGGAGATCGCCTCATGCAAGGAGAACTCCTGGAGCAGACTATGGTAAAGTACAGATGCAACACCATCCTCCGCAAAAAGTTGCAACAACTGCTCAATGAAGTCCACATGTCCCCCTCCCCTCGACCCCTCAACGACCCCGTGGACCTGGGCCGCTCGATTCACATCCAACGGGAACCCCCAGAACTGGCCCTGGCAGCCTCCGCAGTCCCCACTCCAGAGCAACGACAACAGAAAGAGCGACAAAATGCCTCGGCCATACTACGGTCCCTCAACCTGACAGGAGGGCTATTTGATCAACCCGCTGCCTGCACAGTAGGCTTGTCAACTTGCCATAGGGCTAACTCCGTTCCTAGCACCTTTGAGACCTGGGGACAGCCCCAGAGACCCCTGGAACCACTCCTGCAAATGGACAACGCCCAACCTCTGCCCCCGGCAAACCCTGGTAGACCCCAGGTGGACACCCCCAGCACGGACAACATGCTGTGCTACATCGACGAGCTCACGTGCAGCAACAATGAACAACATCCTGCGCCTGCGCCCACCCCCCACGTCTGCCCTGGCCCCTCCAGAACCCAGCTTCTGTCACAACCCGCCACCCCACTTCGACCTATGAAACCCCCCGCAACCCCCGATGCAAGCGCGACCCTCCTGGGTTGAATGTCCCCCACCCAACCCAGCACCCAACCCAGCACCCGGCCTCCCTCAGACCAACCCGACACCACCGAACCCTCCCTGACCACCTCTGCCACCCCCAGCCAAACCTCGAGGACGACTCCCAGGCCCCCCACCTCTGCCACCCCCTGCGTGGAGACCCAGGCCTCCCCCCGGTAGAAACAAACCCCCCTGAGACAACGGACCCCCAGGTGAGCCACCCAGAGGAGGCCCTCCAGGCAGGTGGGGTCCTGCCCTCGGTGCCTTTCCTCCACAAGGAGGGGGGGTAACCATTATTACTACTACTACAATGCCGGCCCCCCTCTCTGCAACACTGCCAGACTGGACGACGCTCGTGATGCCCTCGCCCACAAAGGGTGTCTGGACATTCAAAAGCCCAATGCATTCACAGGCCAGGACCCCCAAAAATGTCTTAACACATTTCAGGCGAAGCCACTCACATTTCAGGTTGACATCTCCCTGGTGGCCTTTGCTGCCTCGTACCTCCAAGGGATCACCTTTGACCACTACATGGCCCTCATCCAGTTTGACCCCAACAACCCGGCACTCTCTCGCTGGCAAGTCTTTGTCGACGAGTTCTCCAGGAAATTCAGGATCTACGACACCGTGGCCGAGGCCGAGGACAATCTCTTCAACCTCTGGATGTGCTCCAAAGAACGCTTCACCACCTTCATCGTACGTTTTGAGAAGGAAGCTTACAAGACAGGTTGGAATTACAGCACCCTCTGGTACGCCCTCCACCATGCACTGCTGCAACGTATCAAGGATGTCCTCTGACTTGCCCCAAAACAACCCTCCTACGACAGATACAAGGCCCTTGTCATGCAGATCAACTAACACTACTGGGAAGACCGCAGCGAGTATATGAACTCTCAAACCCCCTGGAACCCTAGAGGAGGACCTCCATGGCCCTCCGGCAAAACCCCCAACCCCCAAAATCAAAACCGCATTCCCTGGCGGCTGACCCCTGGTGAGTCGCGGCCCACCCAATACTAACCCCAGCAGCGGCGCCCACCCCCAGGCCCAACTCAATGCCGCCGTGGCCGCCAACAACCCAGGTGACGTGCCAAGCCCCGAGGAACTCCCAGAAGACCCCAAAGATCTTGATTTTGCCGACAAACAGGACAAAGAGGCCCTCCAGGCCAACTGGCTCCAGAAGAAGGGACGACCCTGGATCGAGGTTCCTAAGGATGTGCAGGAACAACAAAGAAGGGAAGGCGTTTGCATACTCTGCGGTGAGAAAGACCATTTCATCTCTGAGTGCCCCCAACAACAGGTTATGAGATGCGCCACCTGAACCTTCGAAGGGGAGGATGCCACCTACGAGTATTCGGAAAACAACCCAGTGATTTAGACCTGGAAGACGCCCTAAATCACGGAATCGACCCCGACATCTTCTCTGCCCCGGTTTCCCATCTTTGTTCCACAACACTCGCACAGGACACCCTCACAGCTTACCTACCCTCCCACTCCTCGCACTCCCTCCTCCTCAAAACCCGCCTCACCCCCTCCGGAATCCCCCTTAACACCCTCATCGACAGTGGTGCCACAGACAACTTCATCAATGAGGCATGGTATACCTTAGCCCTGGAACCCGCTCAGCGACTCCCAGTCCTGGTGCGACTCTGCCTCTTTGACAGAGATGCCTCTATGGTGGGAGACATCACTCATTTCGTGCATATGCCCGTTATTTTCGCCAACGGACAGACTCACACCCTCCAGATGTTGATAACCAAACTCCACTTCTCCACACCGCTGGTCTTAGGGCTCCCATGGCTCTGAGACACCAACCCCCACATTAATTGGTGACATCTCACCCTTTGCCTGACCTGGGAACTGACGCCCGGGACAGAACCCCCATGTTTCAGCTACACACCTCGCCATCTCTCCCGGAAGAACACCTACAAGGGGATGCTATCCCCCTGGAAAAGAAAACCTAGGAGCAGATCCTCCAGAGTATCACGAGTTTGCTGATGTATTCTCCGAAGAAGATGCCAAGGAGATTCCCCCCCATTGCCCTTATGACCATACAATCAACCTCAAGGAAGGAGCCGCCCCCCCTTTCGACAAGGTGTACAACATGTCGGAAGTCAAACTCCGGGCTCTCAAGGACTACCTCGATGAAATGCTCAGTAAGGGATTCATTCGACCCTCCACCTCTGCCGCCGGAGCCCCGGTTCTATTCGCCAAGAAGAAGGACAGTTCGCTCCGACTCTGCATTGACTACCGGGGACTCAATAAGATCACCAAGAAGAACTGCTCATTGGCAATCTGGTCGATCGACTCTGCAGTGCCAAGGTTTATATAAAAATTGACCTCCACTCCGGCTACAACAACGTCCGCATCACCCCAGGACATGAGTGGAAAACCACGTTCTGCACGTGGTATGGTCTGTTTGAGTACCTTGTGATGCCCTTTGGAATGACTAACTCCCCCACCACGTTCCAATACTTCATGAACAACATCTTCCACAACATGAGCGATGTTTTTGTGATCGTCTACTTGGACGACATCCTCATCTACTCCGACTCGAAGGAAGACCACCAGAAGCATGTCCGGCAAGTCCTTGAATGCCTCCAGGAGCACAACCTCCATGCCAAGCCTGAGAAGTGTTCCTTCCACATGGAAGAGGTTGAGTATCTCGGCGTCATCGTATCCCCAAATGGCGTTCGCATGGACCCCCACAAGGTCGAGGCCATCGTCAACTAACCGCAACCCCGGAACATCAAGGAAGTACAATCCTTCCTGGGTTTTGCTAACTTTTACCAGAGGTTCATAGACAACTACTCTGGTATCACAAAGCCCCTCAACCAGCTCACGTGCAAGGATGTTGCATGGAACTAGGACAGTAAGTGCCAGAGTGTCTTTAACCTGCTCAAGGAGGCTTTCACAGCTGCCCCCATACTCCAGCACTATGGCCCCACCCTCCCAATCATCCTAGAATGCGATGCCTCTGACTACGCCATTGCCAGGATTCTCTTGCATATGGGATCTGACGGTGGGGAGCCTCAGCCGGTCATCTTCTACACCCAGTCCATGATTGACGCTGAGCTCAACTACGACATCTACGACAAGGAGCTCCTTGCCATCGTCAAAGCCTTCAAACAATGGCAAGCCTGCCTCAAGGGAGCTCGGCACCGGACCCAGGTCTACTTGGATCACAACAACCTGCAGTACTTCACCATGACCAAGCAACTTAGTCAACGACAGGCCCGATGGTCCGAGATCCTCTCAGAATACGACTTCACAATCCAGTACTGCCCGGGATGACTGGGAGCTAAACCCGATGCCCTCACCCGACAACTGGACATCTACTCCAAGAAGTCGTTTGAGGCGGAACACAATGCGTTCAATCATTGTGTGGTGATCCCTCCTGAACATTTGAATGCCATACTGATTTTAAACAACAAAGGGACCCTGAGCCAGATCCGCTGTGCCCCCTGAGACAAGTACTTCACCAACCACAACTCCTGCAACACTCCTGATGGAACTGACCAGGACCTTGCCTTCTCCTTGTCCCCTGATGAAAAGCTCCTCCTCCAGGATGGCCACATCTACATCCTGGATCACACCTGACTTTGCTATGACATTCTCCGCCAACACCACAACCACAAGCTCCGGAGACACCCTGGGATACATAAGACCCTCCAGCTTATCTCCCGGGCTTACTTTTGGCCAGGGTTGAAGAAGGACGTGACCCGCTACATTCGATCATGCAAACCCTGCCTCCGGGCCAAGGTCTCCCGACACCAACCCTATGGACTCCTGAAACCTCTGCCAGTCAAACGATGCCCCTGGTCCTCCATATCCCTGGATCATATTGTCGAACTCCCAGAGTCTGAAGGGTTCAACGCCATTCTCGTTGTTGTGTGTAGGCTGACCAAACAGGGCATCTTCCTACCCTGCCACACTATGGACACCACCCCAGACTTTGTCCGGCTGTTCCTCAAGCACGTTTTTGCCAAACATGGACTCCCAGACAATATCGTCTCTGACCATGGACCACTCTTTGTGTCCAAGTTCTGGACCTCCCTGTGTAAGGCCCTTGAAGTAAAGACTGACCTCTCTACTGCCTACCACCCCAAAACCGACGGTGATAGGCTTCTACTCAGACTGAGCGCATCAAGAGACATTATAGGCCGACCAACACTTGACACACTAAAGGCTCTAGCGACCAGCCTTGGGTACAGAGCAGCCCTAGCACGGGCGCTCTATGGCAAGACTTATCCATTCATCTCAATCACCAGTATCAGCCCCTCAGCGCACTCCACTCAGTTACTTTGAAGACCAAGAAGACTCAGGACTCATAGCGCTAGCATAACGGCGGGAGGTGACTCTGACCAAACCCTGATCAGTACTGGAAGGAGTTAGCAATTGGCGCTGTCAATCACCGAGGCACCTCAATCAGAAGTCTAAAAGAATCAATGACGACGAGACAGGATACATGCAGACCCGACATTTAAATCTATCAAAAGATGGTACAATGTTTAGCGCCGGAATTAGCGCTCACGGCATCTGTCAAGGATTCCCCGACCATACCCCGGGATGGCATGGCCAATTAAATTACATCAAAAAGTGAGCAAACTCGTACCACTTCTAAGTAGTTTTAGAGTCGCCATTGGTCGCCGTCACCCATGTGCTGCAGGTTGCCATTGACAGGTGGCCATTAGCTACAGTCACAAAGAGAGGCGCTAATTGGTAGCGCTGTCAATGGACTTATTTTGGAAATAATGTAGCGCATAGTATAAAAACTAGCTACTTGCCATGTATATAACAACGAATCGTAACCTCTTGAGCACCCAGTTACACTTAGCATTCAAATCGCGCTAGCGTTGCCTGACTTTGTCACCAAGTTCGGCGCTAGCTTCGTCTATCTCCAGTTACACTTAGCATTCAAATCGCGCTAGCGTTGCCTGACTTTGTCACCAAGTTCGGCGCTAGCTTCGTCTATCTCGTCTTCGTCGTTTATGGTGCCACCTATGGGCACGCTACGCTGCGCTATTCGCTTATTTCTCTATAACTTCTTCTAAGCTACGACGCTTACTACTTGCTAGGTAGCATCCGAGGCGCTACCGTCTAGCGCATCGCCCTATCACCTCTGCTTGAGCACACCGGGACCCTGCCGGGACTCCTCACAAACCCATATGCCAGGCGCTGGAGACGGCGTTGTACTGCGTATACGTCCAGCGCACCCAACCACAGTTGGCATCATCAATGGTCAAACCAAAAGGGTCAATCAGTCTCTTGAGCAGTACCTCCGGCTGTACATCAACTACTTGCAGGACGACTGGCGCACCGAGCTCCCCCTGGCTGAGTTCACCTACAACAACACGCTGCACTCTGCCACCGGGGTATCACCCTTCTTTGCCAACAAGAGATACCACCCCCGACTGACACTCTCACTCCAGGACATCCCGTCCCATGCTGCCCACGAGGTCGCCTGGGACCTCCAATCCCTTCATGAGTTCCTCCAGGAAGAGATTGACACCGCAAACCAGGCCTATGTGAAACACACCGACTAGAAACAGGAAGACACCCCCAACTGGACCCCTGGGACAAAGGTATGGTTGGATCGACGTCATTTCCCGCACCAGCCGGCCCTCCCCAAAACTCGATCACAAGTGCCTCGGTCCATTCAAAATTTTGAAGAAGGTCTCATCCCACGCCTACAAGATTGAGCTCCCCCTGGGACTTAAAGGTCTGCACCTGGTATTCCACGTCCACCTCCTGGAACGACACCCCCTGGATCCCTTCTCCAAACAACACCCCAAACCCCCTCCCCTGGTCGAGGACAAGGACGAGTACCACTACAAGGTTGAAGACATCCTCGACTCCCAGAACATTCGTGGACGACCCCACTTCCTCGTATGATGGAAGGAATACGGCCCAGAGGACGACATCTGGGAACCGCATCAAAACCTCAAAGGTGCCCTCAACAAACTCCAGAACTTCCAGCAATGGCATCTGGGAAATGATCCTCCTAGGTGCAGGACCCACAGATGGCAGTAGTGGGCATAACCCCCGCCTCTGGGCTTAATAGGGATTCAACTCCCATGTATACTTTCTGTTCCCTCTCTCTAAATTTTACCTCTTTGGTACTTCTCCACAGTAGCACCCCAGAGTCTGGGCAAGGTGCTCTTTCCAGTTTCTTTTGCCACCTTACTTACACTACCTTTTGACTCCAGGAGATCAAGTATATACATTTTTTTTAGCAGATTACACTATTGTACAAGTATAGGGACAAGCAACAAGAAAAATGAGGGCCCCGGATCCCCCTCCCCCTCCACCCCCCAGGCCAACCTCGGAACCCCTCCCCCATCCCCTCTGGACCATGCTCCCACAGTGTCTCCTCCGCCAACTGCTCCCAGGATGGGAGAGGCTTGCCCTTGTCCAAGACCCTCTTGAACCATGAACTGGGAGTGGGCATGTTCCTCTGCCGGTGTGCCGACACCACTTGCCCCAGCAAGCTGAGGCCCCGCTCCACTCCGGGGATCATCACGTTCAGGCGCTGCCCCTCCTGCAGCGACGTGAGTGCTGCAGCCACCCCGTCTAAGAGCAAATGGTGCTCCTGGGCCCAGCCTGGGGATGTCAGTGGGAGACCAAGTCTGAGAAGGAAGAGACTCACTCAATGAAGCCATGCAGGCAACCACTACGTCCCGATGCAGAGCCTCCACCAGCCCCTGACTCCCCAGAAACTGGTAATCAGTCTCGATGTAGGAGGGACAATCTGTCCGGGTCAATAAGTAGGTCAATGTGGAGGAACTTCAGTCCTCCATGGCTCAAGAATGTCCAGGTCATCTGTCAAAAAATACAACGCTGACATTAACCGACAGTATGAATTGAAAAAGAGATGAGCCGCCTACGATAATTACGCAGACGGCAGATGCAACAACTCGCTGGCCATATCGATCCTCATCTCAGTGTTGACGTTAACTGAGGATGATGAGGCGATGGGGCCTGACAATGTTGAGGCTGTAGGAGCCTGAACTGCCATGGCAGTGTGCGAAGGAGATGGGGGATATGGCCCATGTCGAGAACGGCGTTGCCACAAATCTCAACAGTTGGGGTCCATCCCCACAGGATAGTACAGTCCACTTTCAAGGTACTCATGACCTTGAGCAAACTCGTGGGCTAGTAATGTGTGAAGACAAATCATATCGTTGTCTGTGGGCAAGCGCCAATCATCCCACTGCGAAATGGCCAGGGGCTCTCCATAGATGTCCAGTCAATGATGGCATTCATTGTCGACCTCGTGGAACTGATTGATGGATGCTATGGCTGCAAGAAACTGATTTTCGAGGTAGACCATGCCGAAGGTATAGGCGTGGTCTACCCACTCTATGGGTATGTGGTTGGCTATCATAGCACGAAGCATGTCAGCATTGGTGATGTTGATGGCATTAGCCGCGTCGAAATATAGGGGTCAGATGTAACCTTGGGTTATGGGTTAGAACTATCTGTGTGTATCACACAGTGCTAAATCAGACCGCAATATCGGATTTGACTAGTACTTAGTGTGAAAACAAGATGTTGTCTTACATAATACTACAGTAAATGCTTATAGCATTGTTGACGCTATTAACACAGGTAATTCCGTTACATACCCCCCAATGAGACCGAATACTCAGTCTTAGGAAGGGCGGTGGGATAAGATAAAGGATGCATGATAGTGCAAGCAATAGATGAATACACGTGTATCGCGTTGCTGCAAGGCATTAGTATTAATTTGCAGTGTAGATGTGTATGCTGGACACAATAGAAAACAGTCCTTATCAGACAAGGGCGCATGTTGCGCCAGCAGTGGGTAGAATATGTTTATATATAAACACTTTGTAGTACAAGAAACAAAAAAGAATGACCCCTCCTCTGGGTCCGCTGTATAT
Source organism: Macrolepiota albuminosa (assembly GCA_027475525.1). Lineage (NCBI taxonomy): Eukaryota > Fungi > Basidiomycota > Agaricomycetes > Agaricales > Agaricaceae > Macrolepiota > Macrolepiota albuminosa. Next base: position 1,220,699 of record JAMWFC010000054.1, on the reverse strand, counting down.
ACACGTGACTCTAGAGTGCGTATCAGCTGGAATGGTTCGAGTGAAATACTCGGAGGTACCTACACACAAAAAAATATGGGTCTAAGACCCGCTTGACGATGCCCCCGCACCCGCGCCCATTTCAGTCACCATTGACTCCTCCTCCAGTGCGACGTTAATTGTGGGAGGGGGAGGCGCCGATTCTGTCCCCGGTGGGGTGATAGGCCCCTCGACTACAGGCGTGTCTACCACCATAGAATCAGTTAGTGCGACGTTAATCGCTGAAACATCGGTGGGTAGCGTACCATGCGCTGCCGCTTGTGGTATGAGATTGACCCGGCTTGGGTCGGCGTCAGCTGCAGGCATGTCCTGCACTGCCGGGCGCTTTAGAAGGTGGACCTGGTTCGGGTCCATGCCAATGAGGTAGTAGAGGCCATTGGCCTCGGGGTTGTCGGGGAGACGACTTTCTTCGTCATGCTTGAACATAAGACAATAATGATCGTCTTTGGTCATCTCCCGCCATCCATCCTACTGTGGGATTGCGGGAGGGGTGCCGTATTTGTCCAAGCGCTCCATGCGCTTGTCGTTTGTTGGAAGATGTCCATAGACATCGTGGGTGCATGGAACTGCTGTTCCAGGAAGACCACGCCATAGGTATATGCGTGGTCCACCCAGTCGGCAGGTATCCGATTGTGTAATAAGACGCGTAACATGTCGTCATCCAAGAAGTTCTGTGCAAAATCGTCGGGGATGTGCACGGGGTGGAGTTCCAGCTGGGGTCCTCGTTGGGGCTTGAACGGCTGGTCTGGGAACATATCATTGTAGGAGGCGATAGCCTCATGGTACAAATCCGGGCGGGCCATGACAAGAGTCATGCACCGCACAATCACAGGCTTGGCTGCGCTGTTAGCACAAAGAGCTTGACATAAGGCGAACCCGAAGAGGGTTCGCCAGTGCATGCAGTAGGCATGATCTACTGCAATGCCTTGATAGGTGTTCTCCAAACCGGGATGACCAAAGACCAGCACGTACTGCGCAAGCTGATCCAGGTCAAACGGTGTGGCGGGGTCTTGAGCACGCATTACGCACAGCGTGGTCAAGCCATCTTCTTTCATGCGCAGATAGCGCCCCAGAATGTGTCAGTGCTCAACGAGCGCAAGATCATCAGCCCCCTGGATTGGGCTGACGAGGTTCTGGTAGCGAGGGTCCTTCATCAGGAGCATCATCGTTCGGTCATGAAGTGACTCGTTGGTTCGCTGAGCGAACATCTGAAGCTCCGTGATGAGGAGGTAGGCGGCAATTCGTTCACGACAGGGAGCGTGCTCGTTTGAAAAGTATTTGTAGAGCCGATCCAGCTCTAATGGAGTGCGGGGGAGGCCGCGAGGGGAGTACTTGTAGATAACGCTGGCAGGAATGCCAGCACGGTGCCCAGAAGAAAACTCATATGCCGCTGCCCAATTGGCCTCGGCTCCCAACAGCACGGTATTCGAATGATACAAATAATAGGTGCAGTGGCTGAGTGCTCCTCTGAAGCACAAGTTTGTATGCTCGATATCGAGCGGTCCCCACACCTTCACCCCCAATCCATTGGGGATTCTCCCCGAGAACTCATCTTCAGCCCTCTGTTTGAGGGCATGCAGCTTCTTGGTGCAAATCGCCTTCTTTTTTGCAATGCGCTTATTGTGTGATACTCTCTGGAATTGGTCTGCTGCCGATTCCCCTTCCTCTGCCTCCTCTTCCTGCTCCGAGCTCGACTCTCCATAGTCGCTCTCGTCAGATAAGGAGGCCACAGGTGCTTTGCCTTTGCCTTTTCCAGGCATGGGATGATTCCTCAAGGTTGCCACCAGACCATTATATTGCTCTGAGGAGCGAGGGTCGGTGGTCAGGATGACCACGGGAAAATGTGCCTGCGGAGCGGGCACGGTAACGGATAACAAAAATAACATTGAGACCTTCCCAGCTTGTGCGGGAATGCCCGCTGGGAACTCGCTCACCTCCAGTTTGGAGGCATTGAGAGGAGGCTTACGGCCTCGACGTTGGCGTGCAGACCCCGACTTGGCTGGGGCAGGGGGTTCAAATGGTGGCTGAGCCACCGGAGGGGCAGGCGCATTTGGTGCCAGAGTTCTCCCTCCAGGCTCAGCATGCAGGACAACAGTAACGGGCGCTCTTGGTGCCACAGCAACAGTTTTGGGCACCCTAGGTGGGGCCTGAGATGATGCGGTTTCCCGCTGACCCAAGGACAGACCTGCCAAGGGTTCACTGACCGCAGCCAGCGACTCTGACAAGGCCTGAGGACCCAGATCAGGTAACCGAGACGATGAGGCAATGGGCTGAGCAGGCTGCTCACGGCGCACAACTTGCGCATCCGATGGCATCCTTGCCCGTGGAGGTTCGACTGGTCGACTGGGCTGATACTTAGCCCTCTTGACCTCGGCAGTCGGTTCCTCAAATGTTGAAACTTTGTGCTTAGATGCGCGTTCGATCTGTTCCAGCGCTGCAACGCGCTGCCTCTTCATCAGCTTGATCTGGTCGAGCAATCCCTCCATCACCATCACGGCCAGACTGTCCTGCAGGAAGGATGCAGTTGCAGGAACTGGCTGTCCCGCTGCTTCCAATCTGCCTAGCAGCACATCTGGCACTGCTACTCTCTGCGCTTGTGGTGCAGGCTCCTCATATGTTCTGCCGTGGGCCGATGAGCCCATGGCACTGACGGCGGCCCTGTCACTACACCCGCATACATCGGATACGACGCAGATAAGCGTGAGGACAGCTCCTGATAATAATGCTCCCGACGCATGCTGTCCTCTGGGCGCCCATAGCGCCCTTCGTCATCGACCTCCATCTCTTGTGAGTGGAGGGGTGTTAGATAAGGTAGCGGCTCCTCGCGGCCCGGATAGGCCACGCCCACTGACTGCAACTGGCTTGCCGCCGGATATGGTGGCTGCCTCTGGAACTGGGACAATATTTGTATATTTGGGAGTCTCCCCCCTCCACTAGAGCCCTGACGGCTCTGATCACTCTTTTGCGGCGCCCAATAGGCCATTTTACTCGACACGTAGACTACGTGTATTGGGACTGAGGAAAGAAAGAAAAAAAAAACAATCTTCCAACTCCGCCAGTGGTGTAAATAACCACAAACACATGCCACCTGGCCCCTCATTGGCGATCATAGTCACGTAAACAGTTACAATCACAGCCACAATTAGTAGCCACCTGGTTAGTTACCAGCTATCAAAGTGGACTTCGTCCACATTCCACCACCACATGCGCGTTATGCACGTTTTGCTAGCTGTTGAGGGTGTTTCACGCCCTGCAACTCTAGATACCTGTCCATTGCTGCAAGGTCTTTGCAGTTCACTAGCGGTTCCCAGGTAGTATCATCACGCCCTGCAACTCTAGATACCTGTCCATTGCTGCAAGGTCTTTGCAGTTCACTAGCGGTTCCCAGGTAGTATCACCTAAGCTCCACCTTACCTCGAATTTGAGGCATCCTTTTGTCCACTGATGACCTATGAGGTCATCTACAAACCACTCCTGGTCATTGCCAGTTCCAAAGTCATACGGCTCTGGAGTTGCGCGATTAGGAAAGAGCGCATCACTACTAGCCATATATGGTTGCAATAGCGACACATGAAACTTGGGAACTATCCTGCGCGCTTGCAGCGCATGGGGTAGTTCCAGCACGTAGTTAGACGTGCTCGGCTCCGCTTCAAGGACCTTATATGGTCCAATCCACTTCGGACACAACTTACTCGCTCTGCCTTTCGGCAGGTTCAAGTTCTTTGTAGAAAGGTATACTAGGTTCCCTTTCTCGATGTCTGGCTCATCATGTCTGCAATTATTCGCATGTTTGGTCTGCCATATGCACGATTCTATAATCGCATCATGGGCATCTGCCAAGTTCCCTAGCGCATTGCACGCAAACTGCTTTACTCCCACATGAATAGCTTCGTCCGTATGAAGTTTGCGAATCATGGATGGCATGTAGCCATTGTTGAGTTCAAAGGGTGAGTACTCTGTGGTTTCTGATATGCTCGTGTTTATCGCAAATTCCACGAGTAGACATCTATCCACCCAGTCCTTCTGATCAGGACGTACAAATGCTCGTAATATTTGCGCGATATTTCTATTTGCACGTTCAGTTTGACCATCCGTTTGTGGATGAAATGATGTCGACATGAGCAACTTTGCTCCTAGCAGTTTGTGCAGTTCCTTCCACCATTTGAAAGTGAATTTAGCATCTCGATCGCTTATGATCAAACTTGGCAATCCATGGAGGCGCACTATCTCTTTGAGATAGATCCACGACAAGTCCGACGCTGTCATGGTGGTTCTCACCAGGATGAGATGGACCATACTGGTCATTCTGCAGATCACTACCCACAGGTAGTTAAAACCCTTTGACTCGGGGAACGGACCTATAAAGTCCATCCCGATTGAGTCCCAGGGTTTGACTGGTATGGGTAGCAAGTGAAGCTTTCCCGGTGGCTTCAAAGTCAAGACTTTTGACTGTTGACATAGCTCGCATGTCGAGCAAAATTGGCTCGTCTCTTTGGCCATTTGCGGCCACCAGTACCAGCGTCGCACATAGTCCAGCGTTTTCTGAGTTCCGAAGTGGCCCACCACTCTATGGCCCTGGTCCAGGATAGTCGTAATTAACAACCTCTCCCGGGGAATGCAGATGACTTTGGACCCCGTGGGTCTGATAAGGTAGACGAGCTGTTGCTCCATCTTGAAGTGCAGGTGCGCTTGGATATTGTTCAGAATCTCTACAAAGAGATTATCATCCTTGTATCCCTGCTGGATACGTGTGCGGAATTGCGCATTGCCTAAGTTGGCTGGTGCAGGAATATGGTCCTGTGACTCCAGTGCTTGCTGGAGCGTCATATCAGCACCTCTCGTCGGCACCTCTTGCCTCGTCTCTTCACGTGGCTGAGGGGCCTCATGTTCCAACAGCACCTGGGCTTCAATATCGCGAGTTTCTTGCTGTTTGTGCAGTTGCTTACTGTGACGTGTTTCCTGTGCTCGCATGGCGCATAGCTCAACCTTATATTCCTTGATTTTGCGGAACCAATGCAGGGGCAGATCTTTGCCCTCAGGGTCAATACGTTTGTCCGCCTGGACATAGTTGTGCGTGTCATGGACGTCATCTCGAGTATCACTCTCAAAATATTGTGACAGGCAATCCACGACTTTGTTCAATTCACCTTTTACATAGGTGATGTTGAACTGATACCGCGACATGTAGTCGATCCAGCAACGTTGTCACAGAGATAGGTGCACCTGAGTCTTGAAAAACTCTAGTGCTTTGTGATCCGTAATAATATGGATCTTGTATCCCATTTCAGTTTATCCTCCCATTTTAGGAGGGCTTCCAGGATAGCGAGTGTTTCTAACTCGTGTACAGCATAATTCTGCTGGGCAGCAGCAAATTTACGGAACATAAATCCCGTTGGTCGGCAAGTTTGCCACGTCTTGCCTTGGCCAAACATGGCCCCAACCCCAGTCTTCAATGCATCGCATATGAGCCATATGGGCTCGTCAATACGTGGATCAATTGGCTGGATGACTGGCGTCTTCACGCATATGTGCTTAATCATCTCAAAGCACCGCTGATGCAGCGGTCTCCAGTGAAAAGGGGACCCATTTTGGGTCATGGCCATTAGTGGCCCTGTATAGGCCGTGATGTCTGGCAAGAAGTTGCCAATATAGTTGACAAGTCCAACAAACCGTTGAATATCATTATATGTGCGTGGAGTACGCCACTCTCAAATTCGATCGAGCTTATCCGTGTCCGGATGAATACCCTTCTCATCAATGACATGACTGAGACAGTCAATACTAGTTGCATACAACTTGCACTTCTTCCATTTGAGATAGAGGCTGGCCTTCCATAGTTGTTCGAATACGACTCGTAGGTGCTGCTTATGCTCCTCAATGGAGTCAGAAAAGATGAATATATCGTCTAGATAGACGTGCATAAACTTCCCGATTACATCTCGGAAGATTGAGGTCATTAACCTCTGAAATGTCGCTGGTGCATTACAATCACCAATCTGCATGATGTTACTCACAAACGTCCCCATCAAGGATGAGAACAGCGTCTTCGGTATATCTTCTTTGTGTATGCAAACCTGTTCATATGCATCTGTGAGGTCGATTTTCGACCTATACTTCGCTGTCGCGACATCTTCTTGTATTACTTCCTGATCTGGAAGAGGCATCACATCCTTGGCTGTGTTATCATTGCGCTGTCGCGCATCCAATGCAGTTCTTAATGTCCCATCCTTTTTGGGAATACACAGTAATGGTGCAGCTTGCACCGCTGGTTGTGGTTCCCACCACTTTGCGTTTATGTATCTATTTGTCTTTTCATGAAGTTGATCCTGTAGTGCTTGTGGACAGCGAGGCAGATGATACTTGTACTGCTTGGTATTGTCAATGAGGTTAATCTCATGGTTAACCTCCCGCCACGGAGGAAGCTCTTCCTTTGTTCCATTGACAATATCCGCAAACTCTTGTTGCCATTGCTGGCGCAGTCGAGGAATATCTTCCTCTGTAAGGCTCACAGCCTTACCTTTCCCTTTTACTACGCGTGCTACACGCAGCTGAACTTTTGGTTCAAATCGCTCCTGTAAGGCACGTACGTGCTCTTCTGTGAGATCTCCTGGGTTCAACCTTACAACGGGTTGTCTCTCCACCACTCTCATCATACTTGACAACGACTGCACACTTCTCGCTTTCAACGAGAGCCCATCCAGTACGATATCCACTGTTTCAGATATCTTGTCCTCTCGTGCATGACGGTATACTTCCCCCGTCTGAGTCGCCTGCACCCTTCCCATAGTCTGCGTCACCATTGACGCCACCAATTTGTTCCACTCCCGTAGCATACGTGGGTCATACACCCATTGCACTCCTGGCCATGGCACCGGTCGATCCATTAGCAACCTAGTGCTACCCACAGTTCCCATCATACTGTATACCTCGTCCTTGACGAGATCCTCAACCTTCACTTGAGAGCTAGTCAGCTGGCATTCCAGCGACTCCACCACGCATTTACTACGCTCATTCTTGCACTGTACAGCCTGCTTAGGCTCATCCAGGTGCTTCCCCTTCTTCAGAGTTCCTTGAAACTCTTCCTCAGACATTAGTACAGCTGGCGAGTCTGCCGGCAGGCTTTTTGGTGGGACATGTTTGTCCTCCACCTCCTGTACAGTCGCTCTCTTGCGACCATCTAGTCAGTTGCATTCATCATGCTGCTTTTCAGTTGCGCGATAGCACCTCAAACGACCATCTGTGTTGCTTAACACAACTTTCTCCACCTTCACAGGCGTACCATTCACAACGACCATGTTGTTCACGAAATCCAGCGACACCTTGTTCTTACGCATGAACGGTGTACCGATGATCATATCATAGCGATCAAAATTTGCTATATCCACATATTCTTTCATTGACGTCCCTGATGTCTTTATTCTCACTTCCGTGCCAAACTGCACCATGGCGCGACTTCCTACAGTCCCCAGCTGGAGCATCAGCAGCTCCTCCAGTTCATGAACGTGAATTGCGTTGACGTGAGCAAACTGGGGCATAATGCCCGTGGTGGTACTCCCGGAGTCCCACAACGTCCATGCTGGATGTCCATTGACATCAACATACATGACCAGGCACTCCTTCTCCTTGGGAGTATAGCGTGGTCTCTGCAACTTATTAGTTGCCTTCTGCAGGGTTACGCGTCTCATTCGAATGCGCTGATCTCCACGGCACTCAGTCAGTGCAAACAGGTGTTCTTCCTCGTCATCACAAGCATAATAGTCGCTGTCGTAGACGTCCACTGTGACGTATTCATCGCCATCAATCTGGACACTCTCAGCGTCATCCACTTCTGACCCGTCAGCCTCTACTTGCGGCTCCTCCTCCGTTTTGTCAATGATCTCATCATCCTCATCGTTACTGACAACATCGCTCGGTGCTGCAGCCGTATGGGCCGCTTGGATGTGTGCCCTAGGAGGGGCGGGACACTCCTTAGCAAAATGCCCGCTCCTGCCACAATTGTAGCACACTGAGGGATTCCCGGCAGGCCTTCTCTGGGCCACTCCTGGAACCCCAGCGGTGTTGCCCACCTTACACGCTGCAGGCGCCACTACTCCTCTTGGTGCTACTTGATTCTGACCCAAAAAGGGTCGACTATCCTTTGCTGGCAATTGTCCAGCAGGTTTAGATCGAGGCCGTTGGCCTCCAGGGATTGTCTTGTGAACAACAAATCACGGATTGTGATTGTTCTCCATCTCCGTCCGTTTGGCCAGGAAGGTTCCCACCTTCACTGCCTGACGGTTCATGGTTCCTCAGCGGGAACTCTGCTGCTCATAATGGTTCGCAGTCCGTGTTGACTGCTCATAACGGATGGCATATGCCAAGAACTCGGTCACAGTATTGACCCCCGGAGACAGATTGTCGTCACGTATCAACGCTCATCTCATGTCTGCGGGTATTCCATCCAGGAATGTCTCACGAATAGTGTATTTGTCTGGATAGACGGCCATATTCTGTGCATGACCCACCAGGTCATCATAAAAGGTCTGGACGCCAGTCTTAGCGTCATACACTGCCTTTCTAAAGGCATCACGGGCTTCCTGCATCGTAGCAGCATTGACAAAATGATTGTACAGTCCTATCAGGACTTCTTTAAATGTCCAATGCGGTTTGTCGCGATTGATGTGGAGCACATGGCGACGGAACCAATTCCGAGCCTCTCCCTCTATAAATTCATGTAGCACAAATATCCTTTCCTGGTCCATGTTGTCTCCACCATAGCAGCAAGCTGCGAGGTGGTAGCACATGTCCATGGCCCAGTCCTCCAGTTGAGAGAACCTATGTCCTCCGGCATACGCACGTATGTGCTTACCATCGGATTTACGGGGACTTACCCCAGCAGGAAACTTAAATCTGACTCCAAGGGAGTCATCCACCAGACGAGTGAGGTGGTCGTGCATATGATCCATATGGATCCTGACTGCTTCATTCATTCCCGGCGTAGTTTCACGCAATTCATGAGGTGCGGGCATCGAAAATGCCCGAGGACTGCAAAACAGGTGCTCATTGGCCGCTCTTTCCGGCCGTGGAGTGGGTGGTTGCCTCACTTGTTGCTCTGCTGGTACTCCACCAGCCTGCCTGCCATTATCACGACGATTATTATCGTCTCGATTGTTATTCTTGCGATCACGATCTCCACCATCGTTATTGCAACGACTTGGCTCCCTCTGTTTGTAGTGACCACTACTATTGTCACTACCCCCTGAACCTCTGTCCAGTTCAGCCGTCCGAGCTGCGAATTGTCGCTGCATATCATCAACAGGCGTTACACCCTCACGCCCTTCAAAAGCTACCCCCTGGTCGTCAATTAACGACTCACCATGATCACGCAAGTCCTGGTTGTGTATCCTCTGGTAATTGACGCATTCATTCAAGTTGTCCACTAGGTGGACACGACGTACTACACGTTGTGGTTGCATCCGCTCCTCAAGAATGTGGACTTTGTCCACCTCTTCCTTGATTGTGACTTGCTTACGAGGTGTTTTAACCTCCTGTACTGCAAGCAGTGCCTCTGGCTCTGCCGGAGTCATTGTCACAGTCTCTACCTCAGACAATGCCTGCTGAGGCACTCCGCTAACAATGCATTGACGGTTTGCGGCGTTCTGACGCTGAACGTAGTCTTGCTGAGACTCATTAGCCTGACGAGGCGCATTGAGCAGTTCCATTGCGTCCGCGATTAATGGCGCTCATCGGCGCACGCTCATCTCACATTCTACTGAGTTGGCTGGAGTAGCCGTTGAGACTGCTGACCCTCACACCGCTTTGCGCTTAAGGTATTCCACTACTTCGAGTTCGAAGATGCGCACAAACAATTCGATATATTCATTCAAATCTGCACGGGGTACATCGTGGCTCCTAGCAGCCAGCAACTGTAAGTGCTTTACTACATAAAGCTGCAGACGCTTTCACGTCGATTCCTTCACGACCGCTGGATATCGGTCCAACACCAGCTGTAGCTGGATAGACAAGGTTGAATGTGACCTTTTGCTTTTCTCATCATCTGAGGATTCCAGCTTGGACTCTAAGTCCATAACTCTCCTGAGGCCGTCATGCCTCACCTGCGGCTGTTTGCCAGCTCTTCTCTGCAACTCTGGAATTCCAGGCGCTGTTGACGCCTTTTCCAACCTTATGACCTCGTTGTCTTCCCTACTGACCACTATTGCTGGTCCTTGCGCCTGTCTTTGTGTCGTCATCGACAACGGTCCCAGTTCAGTGGCAGCATTGGCCACATATTCCAAATGCCGTTCAGTAGGTGCAGTCCGGAATGGAGTACTATGCGCAAACGTGCTGCCTTGTACCAGTTCCGAGTACTGGGTAATATCCGGTTGACCCTCAGAATGAGCTGGCGAGCTCTCGGGCAATACCAGATACATCAGTGAAGGCATTTGGCTCGCTGGCAGCGACACTCCTGAAACTGCGGATCTCTCTCCTGGTTTACCACCAGGTCGTACAATGGACATCATCTGTGATACGGATAGCCCACCAGGCATTCCAAAGCTCGCGCTGACATCACGAGGTATCTTCTCGTCCTGCTTTGGTGGGGGTTGATATGCCAACGCGGATTGTGTCTTCCCCACTTGAGACACAGGTTGTTCACCTGTGTCTACAGCTGGGAAAAGGGGGTCCAGATCAAGAGAACCAGTCATGGAAACATGTTTTTGACGTGATGCCAACAGCAAATCGAGAGGTTTTGATGAGAGTTGCCTAGTCAGTAACAAGCCTAGAGTCTGAAGCTGATAGCAGAAGATTTAAAAAAATGTAACCTTGGATTACGGGTTAGAACTATCTGTGTGTATCACACAGTGCTAAATCAGACCGCAATATTGGATTTGACTAGTACTTAGTGTGAAAACAAGATGTTGTCTTATGTAATACTATAGTAAATGCTTATAGCGTCGTTGACGCTATTAACACGGGTAATTCCGTTACATCAGAACTGGACATCAGTCCAGCTCATTGGTACGAAGGGGGCGCTAGGATTGGCAGCGTCATAATCAGCGACCGCCTCACAATATAGTCCAGGACACACGATAATCAAGGCCAATAGCCTTGCAAAGCATCCCTGCACTCTTCCCAAGGGAGACAGTCCATGCATAAGGGCGTGGCCCAGAAGAGTATGCCAGTGAATGCGATACACTCAATCCACTGCAATGCCATACACTGAATTCATCATTCCTGGTCGACAGAAGTAGAGTACATTCTGCGCCAGCTTGTCCAGATTGAAGGTGAAATGTACACCTTTGGAATCAAACCCGGTAAGCGTAAAAAATGGTCTTCTGGCTCGGTCTTTCCATTGCAGGTACCTGTCTGGTGTCGGCATGACCACAATGTTCATGTGATGGGAGGAAAGGTCCAGAGGGGGCGAAATGTGTTCGTACTCTGGTGTACACACCAGAGTCATCGTCCTATCCCTCAGTGTAGTATAACAATTAATACTGATGCGCTGAAACTTGCGCAACAGATAGTAGGCTTCAGTGCACAGTGACACTGACTTGAACTTGTTCTGCTAAAGCTCATGGAGCTTTCACAACTGCTGGGGATTCATCAGGAATCCCCTCAGTACCACACGGTCCAGCTCCTTTGAGGTATGATAGTACCTCTCTCCTTTCTCCTCCTCATGTGTCTTCACGGCCAAGGCTTCATCGCTCATGAATACCGTATTTGTAAGCCAGGAGTAATAAAAGTGGCGGTCAAGTGCCCCGCCATAGAACCAATTGGACCGCTCCACCGACGTCCTGCTGACAAACACACCAAGGCCATCAGGGATATGGCCTGTGGCCTGCTCCTCCCAGTCTTTATCAACCTTTGCCTGCCAGGCAGCCTTGTGCTTCCTCCGAGCCTCTCTCTTGTGTTTCTTGTCTAAACGCACTTGGCCTTTAGCAGGGGTTTCTCCTTTTCTGAGGGGGTCTTGTCTGATGACTCCCCGTAATCACTCCCATCGCTCGGTTCATTCAGACCGAGTGCAGCTAATGTCAGGAGTCGCCCTTCTACTTCGGTGTCCGTTCTCGTGTCCTTTATGGGGACTGCAGATGCATACACCCTCAGTGGTGCCTCAAACTGCACCACTGCTCCAAACTGCATTACTACTCTGTCTGCTCCTCACGGGACATCTGCTCCAAACTCCACTTCTGACAGGACCATCTCATCCTGCTGCTTTGTCCCTGACTGCTGGGAGGGTGCATGTGTTGACGAGGACAATCCTTGTAAACTAGTGTCATCCTCCACGAGCTCGTCATGTAACTCGGACAGAATTGGAGTGAGTTCTCCAGATTCCCACACCCCAACCTCCGGTACTGCATCACGCACTCTGAGGCGCTTTGCCTCAGGTTGCTCCTCCAATGACAATGGACGCTTCTTCATGGCGTTCATGAATGTTTTGATGGTATTGTTGTTACGCTGCTGCAGCATAACAATCTCATCAAGCAGATCCGTAATCACCACCTGAGCCACCTGATCTGCCAGAAATGTGGACTCTGGCGGCACTTGCTGGCCGGCAGATATGAGGCGTCTCCAGACTGCCTCTGCCTGAGGGTCCAGAACCTCTGATGGTGTTCTGATCTCCTTTCCTTTCCCTTTCTCCACATACGATAAGCACCACGGAGATGGTGCACAACGAGGTGACGGCGATGCTTGTCAAGGCAGTGTTTGAGGTCAGGGTTGACCTCGATTTTGCATCCTTGCTGACAGCTCATCCCGTCTACGCCCTACTATTTCCTGAGGCCCGCCTCCTCATGCCCCGGTACTCCTCAGAGGTGATCGCCTCTGGTCTCTTCTATATGTCTCTCGTGGGGGCGGCGTCCTCTCTTGTTGTTGTTGAGGTTGCACCACCTCGCTCTTTCCTTGCTGTTGACGCCCCGTGTCATCATCCACATCCATGGGTGCTACCTGTGGCGCAGTTAGTGCTTTCTCATCCGAAAGAAGTGTACTTGCACTCTGGGTCTGCGTCTGCTGCATCGGCATTGGCATACCCCACATAACCTGTTCTTCCATCTGCTGTCCAGGACCAGCTGGTCCTGGGAAGTATGGCATCTGGAAAAACGGCGGTTAAAACTGCGGAGGTTGTCCAAATTGAGCTGTGTTCTGCCCAAACTAGGACACCACTGGATACAACACCACAGTCAGCATCGTTACAGGCTGCTGAATGTTTTGCTGGGGGCAATCCCCCCCTCCTCCAGAACCCTGTGGGTTCTGAGGCTGCTGCTCACTGGTCGTACGCTGGTAAGGATACAACATGGTACTACAAAAATGTCGACGTGTCAGTGGGAAAAAACACACTAAATTCCCGATCATCAGGTTACATAACCTGATCTGACTGTCAACTCCGCATCACAATCCGTGTTATCTCATCAGATAGATCAATCTCCATCTTATCTATCTGGAACAACCGTGATCTGATCTGGATCAGATACTCAGTTGGTCCGAGTTCCAACTGATCTGGCCTACATCTTATCACTGCCATCAATCTAAGCACGTGAGCGCTTAGCAAGCTGATTTGGGCGCTTCACACCCTGCAGCTCTAAGTATCGATCCAACGCTGCCAACTTGGCACATGTGTGATACGACTCCCATGTTGTATCACCCGCACTCCATCGTACCTCGAATTCGAGGTGCGTTCCTTCCTGCCACCGATGGCCCAGGATGTCCTCAACAAACCATTCCTGTTTGTCACTGGCACCAAAATCATATGGCTCGGGTGTCACCTGATTAGGGAACATAGCATCATCGTTTGCATTATATTGCCTAAGTAACGATACATGAAACTTAGGCACAATCCAACGTGCTTGCAGAGCTGCAGGCAGCTCCAGAACATAGTTCAATGTGCTTGGTTCCGTGACCAAGACTCTGTATGGTCCAATGAATTTTGGACACAACTTCCTCGCCCTTCCTTTTGGAAGATTCAAGTTTTCTGTCGACAGATATACTAACGTCCCAGGCATTAGTTCTGGTTCCTCACTCTGCCTATCATTTGCATAGTGTGCCTGTATAACACGTGCGGCAATGATAGTGTTGTGTGCATTGGCTAGATTCTCCAATGCTTGCCATGCAAAGTCCTTCACCCCCTTGTGAACGACTCCGTCCGTCCTTAGTTCGTGCAGCATGGAGGGCATGTAACCTCCATTGAGCTTGAACAGCGCATATTTCATGGTCTCTGACACACTCGCGTTGATTGCGAACTTGGTTAGCAGTATCCTATCTACCCAGTCGCGTTGGTCTGGTCAGACCACCATACAAAAGATCTGGGCAATACTTCTATTTGCTCGCTCTGTCTGTCCATCTGTCTGCGGATGAAACGATGTAGACATGAGCAACTTAGCTCCCAAGAGCTTGTGAAGTTCTCGCCACCAGTGAGACGTAAACTTTGCATCTCGATCGCTCATGATCAAACTTGGAAGGCCATGTAGCCTTACAATCTCCTTCAAGTAGATCCAGGATAATGTAGACGCGGTAATGGTTGTGTGCACTGGTATCAAGTGCACCATACTGGTCATTTGGCAAATAACCACCCAAAGGTAGTTATAACCTTTGGACTCGGGGAATGGACCAACAAAGTTCATTCCAATGGAGTCCCACAGTTTCGTTGGGATGGGCAGGGAATGCAACTTCCCTGCTGGCTTCCTATTGCTGGTCTTCGACCGCTGGCAGACCTCGCAGGTCTGGCAGAAATGCATTACTTCTTTCTGCATCTGAGGCCACCAGTACCATTGTCTCAGGTATTCCAGTGTTTTGTTGGTTTCAAAATGACCAACAACCTCATGCGCTTGAGTGACGATCTGCATGATCAATGTTTGGTTGCGTAGTAAGCACACCACATCATGCCCTCGAACATTCATTATTTGGACCAGTCCTTTCTCATCCATGCTGAAGCGTGGGTGGGCATTTGCGTTCTGCCAGATTTCTGTGTAGAACGCATCACGGCTATAGCCCCTCAGTACCTTCCGTAGGTACTCATCAGTTTGAGGAACAGGAGGGTTACAATACTCTCCTATAGGCAATAACGCGTCAGCAAGCGTAAAGTCATGGCCATATGGTCCACAACTGCTCTCTGTCGCCTCCTTTGGCTGAGCTTGCTCTAGTTGCTCAGCTTCTATGTCGTGGCCCTCTTGCCGCTCTTGCAGTCATCGACTGCACCGCAGTTCAGTCACTTGCATAGCATGAAGCTCGACCACATGCTCCTTCACCTCTTTGTAGCAATGATATGGAAGATCATCGCCATGAGGATCAATACGAATATCCGCATTGATATACTCATGCATATCATGGTGTTCACCAACTCTATCACTCTCAAAATACCTTGAGAGACAGTCCGCTACCTTGTTCAGTTTGCCTTTGACATATGTGATGTCAAAGTTGTAGCAAGACATATAGTCAATCCACCGGCGTTGCCGGGTGGACAACATTGCTTGAGTCTTGAAGAACTCAAGTGCTTTATGGTCCGTAATGATGTGGATCTTGTATCCTATCAATTTGTCTTCCCACTTAAGGAGTGCCTCAAGTATTGCCAACGTTTTGAGCTCATGGACCGCATAATTCTGTTGGGCTGAGGTGAACTTCCTCGACATGAACCCAGCCGGTCGACAATTCTGCCAGGAACTTCTCTGGCCATACATTGCACCTACTCCGGTCTTTGAGGCATCACAGATGAGCCAAATCGGCTCATCACATCGGGGATCTATGGGACGAATGACTGGTGTCTTTGAGCAGATCCTCTTGATCATCTCAAAACAGCGTTGGTGTATAGGTCTCCATATACATGGAGCTCCGTTCTGTGTGATGGACATCAAAGGTCCAGTATACGCTGTAATATCAGGCAGACAGTTGCCAATATAGTTCACTAGTCCCACAAATCTTTGCACATCATTATAGTTACAAGGCACACGCCATTTGCGTATGCGATCAATTTTGTCCTGGTCAGGGTGAATACTCTGACTGTCAATCTTGTGTCCAAGGCAGTCTACTGTCTCAGCATATAGTTCACATTTCTTCCACTTGAGGTACAGCAGATTAGACCTCAGTCGCTCGAAAATGACATGAAGATGCTCTTTGTGTTCTTCAATTGAATCGGAGTATATGAATATGTCGTCCAAATATATATGGACGAACCTCCCAATAACATCCTGGAAGATGGAGGTCATCAACCTCTGAAACGTTGCAGGAGCATTATAATCTCCTATCTGCATAATGTTGCTCACATATGTTCCCGTGATTGACAAGAACACTGTCTTCAGGATATCAGACAAGCGAATTCTCACTTGCTCATAAGCGTCCGTCAGGTCAATTTTTGACCTGAACTTTGCTCTTGCCACATCCTCTTGAATCACTTCCTGATCTGGAAGTGGCATCACGTCCTTTACAGTGTTGTCATTGCATTGGCGAGCATCCAACGCCGTCCTCAATGTACCATCTTTCTTCGGAATGCACAATAGCGGAGCAGCTTGGGAGGCTGGTTGGGCCTCCCACCAGTGGGCTCTCAGGTACCGATTGGTCTTGTCTTGGAGCTGCTGCTGCAGCGCCATTGGACATTGCGGCAAATGATATTTATACACCTTATTCTCATCAATAAGGTTGATTTCATGGTTGACCTCATGCCAAGGAGGTAACTCCTCCTTGGTTCCGTTCAGAATATCCCCAAATTCCTGCTGCCACTGCAATCGTAGGTCCGGAATGTCCTCCTTCATAAAACCACTGGTTTTACCTTTGCCCTTCCGGTCCACATCCTTGTGTGGATGCCTGGACAGCTTTGCTTGTACGGCTGGGCGGCCATACTTCTCTCTGAGGGCAGTAATCCTCAGCTGACTGTCATCCGGTGTGTGCAGTCGCACAGGCACTTCCTTCTTGCTTCTCCGCGACATCACAGACAGTCTGTCAAAGAATACCTCACTCAGTGGCAATATCTTGTCATCACTAGCCTGACGATACGACTCCTCCTTTGACATCCATTGTGGTCCATTCCACACATACATCAATGCCACTAGCTCATTCCACTCAGCAGGCATTCGTGGATCAAATGCCCATTCACACGTGGAATGAGGTATCGGTCGATCCCAGATTGACCGATTCGTATGTGTGGAGGACGCCTCATCCTCCATCAGTCCTTGTTTGTCATCCATTACTAAGTCCTCGACCTTCACTTGCGACAACGTTGGTTGGCACTCTGTGCTTGCTGCGTGCTGAGGCCACTTGTCCTCAGGCTTACTCTGCTTTTCACACTTCATCTTGGGGCTCTCCCCCCTCTTCAGAGTACGTTCGTACTCTACAGCTTCGCTTTCCAGCATCAACACCGCTGGGCTATCCATCGGCAAGCTCATCCAAGCTTGCTCCTCATCCTGTCCATCCTCCACCATAGGCGATTTCTTGCCTCCATCTAGTCAGTGTCGCCTGACTAGCACCTTCTTCTCCATGGCGCGGTGTTGATGGAGACGTCCATCGCCATTATCTATGGTCACTCGCACTGCAGGAATGGTGGTGCCGTCTACCACTATCTCATTCTTCTTGAAGTCCAGCAGAACATTGTGCTTTCTCATATACGACGTGCCTATAATCATGTTGTAATGATCAAAATTTGCCACGTCAAGGTACTCTTTTGTCCTTGATTTTGCACAGGCAATACTCGCCTGCGTGCCAAACTGTACTGCAGCTCGGCTGCCCACAGTACCCAATTGAAGGAGTAGTGGCTCCTTCAACTCACTGACAGAAATATCATGCACTTGGCAAAACTGAGGTGTCACCCCAGTAGTCATACTACCTGAATCCCACAATGTCCATGCCTTGTGGCCATTCACCTCAACATATGATGCCAGGCATTCCTTGTCCTTGCGCTTCAACACCAGCCTCACCAGCTTCTCCGGAGCCTTGCGAAGGTGTACTTTATACACCTTCACATTGGCTGCTCCAACTGGTTGGTCTAATGCGCTGGCTGGGTAGTCCGTCAGAGCTCCCATGAATTCTGAGTCTGACTCCCGGACATAATAGTCGTTGTCGTATACGTCAACCTCAACATATTTGTCATCCGACAACTCTTCTACTACAGAGGTGTTTTCATCCTCTGGTGTATCAGGACTGAGGTTCTCCACCTCATTGTCTTCCACATCAGGCTTGTTTCCTGAGTCTATCCCTTCAGCATCAGGGGTAGCAGTGTGGGCTGCCCGTACATATGCACGTGGCTTAGCCATCAGCTGTCCACCACCCACTGGACATGCATTCGCGAAATGCCCAGGCTTGCCACATTTGAAGCACTTATTTGCTACGAAAGGGCGAGCTGCTTCAAACTTCGGTGGCCCAGTCGGTGTCAGCAATTTAGCCTCACCAGCAGCCTGATGTGGCCGAGCACCCTCTCGGCGTGGACTCCTCTGAGCATCCTGTGCCAGTCACTCCAGAAGCGTCGTTCCTGCCAAGGTGCTGCTCTTATCACGAACCTTGGGTTTGTATTGCCCACCATCTCTTTTTGACGGGCCCAGAAGGTGCCTACCTTCCGAGGCTCGGTCTTGTTCATCGATTGAGTCTTTGAGCTA
Organism: Macrolepiota albuminosa; assembly: GCA_027475525.1. Taxonomy (NCBI): domain Eukaryota; kingdom Fungi; phylum Basidiomycota; class Agaricomycetes; order Agaricales; family Agaricaceae; genus Macrolepiota; species Macrolepiota albuminosa. Next base: position 1,202,115 of record JAMWFC010000054.1, on the reverse strand, counting down.
TGTAGCCCAAAGTGTTGTGCTATTTTGTGGGCTTGCTTGTAGTACAACGCATGCGCTACGAACTCCTCAACGGTATTCACTTCGGGCGATAGCCCATCATCACAAATGAGAGACTCTCTCATTGCATCAGGTATCCCACACAGAAAGGTATCAATCATTACCCAGTTGTCTGGGTAAATAGACATATTCTGTGCATGGTCTATCAAGGTGTCATAAAAACCTTGAACACCCAATCATTTGGTGTAGGAGGTTGCAATGAACGCCTCCCGAGCATCCTGCATGGTGGATGCACTTACAAACTGGTTATACAATTCAAGGATTACATCCTTGAACGTCCATTGCTGTCATGCATGATTGTAGTGCAAGACATGATGTCAAAACCAGGCCTTGGCTGGTCCATCTAGGAACTCCGGGAGAACGAATACACGTTCTCAATCCAGACGATCCCCCCCATACTGGCATGCTGCCAGATGGTTGCACACATCCATCGTCCAGTTTTCCAAGTCACTAAACTTGGACGATCCCCCCCATACTGGCATGCTGCCAGATGGTTGCACACATCCATCGTCCAGTTTTCCAAGTCACTAAACTTGGACTCCCCTCTGTATGGGTGGATGTGTTTCAACTCCACCTTACGCAGTTTGATACCTTTGGGAAGGCACAATGCTATGCCTACCGCATCATCAATTATACTACTGAGGCGCTGGTGCATATTCTCAGTATACACCTTTGTCGCCTCAGTTATTCCAGGCGTTTTATTCCTACCTTCTGCTGGAGGTACCACAGAGAATGCACGTACAGGTTGGTGACCTGTATAGTGCACTTTCCCTGCATCATTCCAATGCAGTGGGCTCTCCTGTCCCCCTAGCTCTTCTGTCACCTGTCTTCCAGGAACTCGGCTCAGATCCGCCGTGGGCGGGTCCCCTCTCCTAGTGTCAGGCTGTCGTGTCCATTGGACATATTGCCTTCTCATCTCATTGATGGGTGTTATCCCATCAAATATGATCCCCTGGTCATCTATCCAGGAGTGTCCCTGGCGTTTCAGGTCTTGGTTCTGCATGCGCTGATAAGCTACCCTCTCATCCCCTGGTCATCTATCCAGGAGTGTCCCTGGCGTTTCAGGTCTTGGTTCTGCATGCGCTGATAAGCTACCCTCTCTGCAAACTTATCAGCCAATGGCACTTGATTTGTCAGTGGAATATTCTCCACTGATTCCTGTTTTGTGTGAGGGTGCCTTGGCTCCCCCGTTTTGGGTAGGTTGCTATCTACCACAGGTATGGTAGACACTGAATCAGCCGTCGACAGAGGTCTCCTTCGTTGACCTCTGAATACATTTTGTCTCTGTGCTGCAGCAAACCTTGCAGCAAACTGCTCATCAGACTCTTCTGCTTGCTGGGGCGCATATATATTACTCATTGCCTCTTCCAGATGGGGAGACAACTCTGGCTTTGCCACCGGAGGTATATTTGGAATCAAGTTTGCTCCCTCTGGGGTTGAGGCAGCTGATCCTTGATTAGCCTTGCAGTACATATATGCTTGGGCTTCTAGCTCAAGAATCTGAACATACAACGTAATGTATTCAACGGTATTCAATTGAGGTACATTATCACCTCTAGCCTGTATCAACTGTATGTGTTTCAGTACATACAGTCCTAGTCGAGCACGTGTGGTATCCTTTGTAATGCTAGGGTATCTTTTCCATAGCATAGCACACTGAACCTGAAGGGTGGACTCACTCCGTCCGTGGTATCCTTTGTAATGCTAGGGTATCTTTTCCATAGCATAGCACACTGAACCTGAAGGGTGGACTCACTCCGTCCACTCTCCTCATCATCGGAAGTTTTGTCTTCCCAATGTACTGCTGGCATTCTTTGCTCAGGAATTGTCATTTCCTGCGGCACTCCAACTCCCTGCTGACGTTGCATCAGTGGAGTGGACTCAGTTGGCACTCTCCAACTGCCTGCCTCTGGCCTCGGCATCTTCCCCAGGAAGTACGACGAAGGTCTGCGACCTTCAGTAGGTCCCTGAGCACTACTCCTGCTCTGAAACTGTTGCCCTGACCTCCCAGTCTGCATGGGAGATTCATGATCCCTGCCAGATTGCTGTTCCAGGTCTTCCACAACTGCCCCTGGTCTCGCTGCACCGCTTGGTGCAGCTGTCGGCCACACTTCACTCCATTGCATCTCTCCTGGCATTCCCTAAGGCTGCCAGGAAGGCTTGGCCTCAGTATATTCTGACCCGGGATGACCCGGGTCAGTCACCGCAGATTGAGGATATGCCAACGACTGGTTGATGGTCTCACCATCACGTGTTGGTTCAGCAGATTGATTGGTCTCCATCCAATCAGGTGTTGCTACATCTCTTTTAACCCGGAAGTGTGCGTCAAAGAAGTTGATGCACTGTTCAATGCAATCACAGTCTAGGCTATCAGTCTAGACACGTAGTCTTTGTCTGTAGTATCAGAATTGAACCCGAAAGGTTCAAAAAAGTGAAACAAAGTCAAGTATAGCTTAGCCTTACGGTCACACCAACAGAACCAGATCAATAGTCGATTCTAGTACTACGAAGTATGACAGTAAAATTGGCTGCCTTATGTAAGGCAGCCAGCTAGTATGTAAAGTAATAATAAATAATTAATATATTGGTATATTAATTATTTGGCTATGCTAAAGATATGTTACAGTGCCACGGACACCTCCCCCACCGGCTCCACCACCCAATCCCGCTCCTCGACCCCCATTCTCCAGGTGACTCCCCCCAGTGGCCACCCCTGCTCCCAGAAGACACAACACGCCCTCCACAGCGCCGACACGGAACACCACTCATGGTTGAGGTGGCAGGCCTCACACATGGATGTGTCCCAGTGGGATGAGGGGCCCAGAACCTTGAACAGGCAGGGGACCACTCGTCGAGCACAGTGCAAGCACTGCACCAAAGTCAGCAAGAGAGACCAGAGGTAGGAAACCACTCATCAGTCCATTGCTCACGCACCAGGCATGGGCAGGTAGACCCTGGAGCCTCTCCAGGGCCTCCTCAAACAGCTCCTGCGTCACGTCTGCCCATGCAACACGTTGATTTTCTGGGACCTCTGAAATGGTCTCTATCGCCATCTCAGAACAACAAAAATGGGGGGCAGGCAGTCTAGGGTGGGGAGGGCAGACAGTCATCCATGCAAAGGTGGGCGTGGGACAACTCAGGTGGGACTCCAGAGGGACACTGGGGCCTGCATCAGGAGCCGGCTGGGACCCGCTTCTGGGGCAGGATTGTTACGTTGTTCTGAAAAAGGAAGGTCAGTCATAGCAAGTGGACGGTGCAGCGACACTCACGTTGGACAAGCGCTGCTACATGCTCATGGTCGAGCTGGTGCTGGTATTGCATGTTCCGGGCCTCCCACGTGACCAAGGGGGCAACTTTGTTAGTAGGCGGGGGCATCGGAGAATGTGTCGGTGTATGCGACATGGTTGAGTTTGATGGTAAATTTTTTTCGATACATGGCAGGAGAGGTGCCGGATCCCATGCTTGGACCCCAGTCCAAACCTCTGGCTACACGTTCCTCGGAGGGTCTCGGCGCTGAGGGGGGGGTGATGTCATGACCCCTCCCCTCCGGAGCCCCATCCAGGAGCCTCTTTCATCAACCCCACAATGTGCTCCGCCCCCACAGCTGCCGACGCCGCCATCACATGCATCAAAGACTGCCATCAGCCAGCCCCCCCGGGAACCCCGCATCACAGACCCCGTGATCAACTGCCATCAACGATTGGATCACGCAACTTGCTTCTGGCCATCACACATCACGCATCACAGCTCCCTCCACACCAATTGATCGCGCACCCCACACATGCACGATCCAAGTATACAGTCCCTGCCCGCTACTCAATAACTCCTGGAACCCATCCCAGACACCCCGGAACCCTGAGACCTGGCCCCGTAGTACTTATAGCGTAGTTCCCCGTTGTATTTACTAGTCTTGATATTAACTTGAATTGTTGCATGCCCTCTGCTTGATTGGTACGCACTGACTGGCACACTTTGACTGGCACACTTGAATAACTGCATGCTCTAAGTTTGATATGTACTTTGCAACTTGTAACTTGCTAACTCGGTCTCATCTTAGAACCTCCGGTTCATGACTCAACCCCCACCCAACCCTACAACCCAAAACTCCTGGACCAAGTCCCCTCTCCTGGGATTACCCCTGTCAGCATCTTGAACCCTGGAGTCCCAGACACCTGAGTATCCATAGATCAAGTCCGCATCGTAAGGGCGTTGCTTTCCCAGAAAGCCCCCAACTCAGCGGAACCTGACAGCAAGAATACAAAATAGATGCAACACTTATGCTGAAATTTGTGTTCCCTTGGAATTTGCCAGAACCATGTTTTTGAAATTCAAAACAGACCAAATCTGACATTGTCTGTGCACCTTCTCTCAAAAGTTATAGTGGTTTGTAATTCTATCTGGTGCATAAAGATCCCTGACTGACAACTTGTTAGGTCATTCCACATGTACTATCTCATGAGAGCTAGTCAGGTTCTCTTTCTCTGCAGGTTGCTAGATCTTTGAACTTTTGTGTTCATGTGCAAGCACTGACATTGACAGCAGTCTGTATATGACTAGTCAATAGTCTGCACACTTGTCTTGAAAATGGCCCTACAGCTTGACAGCTCATAGACTCTGCTCTTCCAATAAATAAGGCAAGTAATGCCCATCTCAAAACCATTGCCTATCACAGGTTGCTACCATAGCAACTGTAAGGGTGACCTCTAGAGACTGTGGCTCAGTCACACAGCTGGCAGAGGAAGATCCAAAGTGTATTAGAGTATATACTGACAATATCATAATAACTACTCACCTGGCAGAGGGAGATCCAAAGAGAACAAGTCTAGGGATTTCCTATGCCAGGTTGGATGCTTCTGGGGCCTCTGAAGCATGGGAAACAACTGTACAGTACAACAAAACCTTAAAAACTCAAAAATTGCCTAAATAAACAACTGTACAAACAAGGCAGGAAAACTCTGGACTTTGGAAGTCAGAAAGGCAAACTCCGGCTTATATAAGCAGTCTGGAAGTGGTGCTGAAGGGCCCACACTTGTCTGAATGATAGCTAAAGAACTAGAGCACCTCAAAGGCTGAGAATAGTACTAACAGATAGTATTGAGAGAATAGAAACAGCAAAATGAGAGAATGATAGAAGAAATAAGAAAATGAATGAAAGGAGAGTGAAGGAATGTTTTTGTTTTAAGAGCCCTGTTTTGCTTGATGGCTCTCTAAAATTCTGGTTTTGCATAACAATTGAGAAGCTCAAAACAAAATACAGCACAACAGGCTTCATAGACAAAGCCATAGTTGCTAAAATGCAGTTTTCAATCAATAGGTTTAGGCTCCCACAGTTATTATATAGTGATCCTTCATAGCCTGACACATCTTTGATATTGGTGCACTAGGCTGGATGCTCCCAGCTGCCCAAGTTGATGAAGGCTCTGATGCTGAAGACACTGAAACCCTCTCTCCACAACAGACCATTAACAATTTTCTTTTAGAAGTCTATTGTATGTTTGTCATAAATTTGATATGCAAGTCTCTGAATTCTTGCAGGAGCACTAAGGAGTTGTACATCAAGATAAGACAGAAAATTGGCTGCAGATAACAGACAATCTTTACAAAACTCTTGTTCTCTCCAATAACCTTACTGATGTTGCTTGGAAAGTTAGATCAGTCAACAGATAGGAGAAGAACTTAAACTAGCTCTTTTCAAAGCCTAGTTTTAAAACCACCACTAGAATTACTAACTATTCATTGTGCTCTTACTACACAAAGTGGCCCTGATTTGTCAACAATCCCTTGCATAATCAGAACATGGTCTTATGAACTTGTCAGGCTATCTTGCAACAAATTTAAAAGTAGAACTAGATTTCAGATGCACAGCATAACAAAATGTGACCAACATCACCCAAGAATCACATGCCTCTCTTTATTTATCAGCCTGACATCAAATTGGATGAAAGGTTGCTGGATTTAGCTCTTTAAATCTTCATGAAATATGAGGCTGATGTAGTTTTTTTCAATGAGCTGGAGGAAATGTACTATGTTTTGAGGTTGATATAAAATGCATGAGGTAGCAAGCATATTATATATTGAAAAAATATATGTTGATAAAGCAATATGTATAAGATTATCTTCTCTCACATGTGCTCAGAAAAGTGAAGCCTTTTTATTTCATACTCTCTCAAATCAATTTACTTTCTACTCAAACTTACATTGTTATGCTACTAACTATCCAAGTAAATACAAACAAGTACATATTTATATAACTATTTCTTTTGCTTTCTCATTTGTGGTCAGAATCTTTGCAGTTATGTCCTTACACTACTAACTAGCCAAGTAAATACAAATAAGTGCATATTTATATAACTATTTATTTTGCTTTCTCAATTGTTTTCAGAATCTTCAAACTTACATCCTTATGCCACTAATAAACCAAGTAAACATGAATAAGTATATATTTATAACAATTTCTTTTTCTTTCTGATTTGTTCTCAGAATCACAACATGCTGTCTTACTTAATTGTTCTACCCTCAAAAAATGCAGCACCAAGGGCTTCTACTCCTAGAAATCTCTAAAAGAGACCAAATCCATGTAAGTTCATTCATTTGACAAGTTGATATGTCATGATTTCTGCATTTAGAGAAGAACTTATGTATACATTTGACACAGGTGGAGTGAATCCTCAAAAAGTGGTTTTGTGGCACACATGTGGTCAAAAAAGCCCAGCAACATGAGGGAAGTGGTGCAACAAGATGGATTAAATATCAAAGATATTCTCAAAGTATTCACAATATCTAATGATTAAAATGTTATACTAATCTTTCAAAGTATGCTTGAGTTTTGGCAGATGTCAAAGTACAAGTGACCAAAGAGCTGAATGCTTGAGATGAAAAGATTGTATTGAGGAATGACTGCTGGAAAATAAATAATAGTTTAATTTTGTCTAGCAGCATACTAATGGATATTAACAGGCAATTAGTATGTGAAATGAATGTAATATATTGTATGTATATAAATTGTAGTTACAAATTCATGGGACATCAGTATGTTTTCTAACCAGACACTCAAAGATGGCTATTGGTAAATCTCATGCCAACTATAACACTCTTCCTCTCCATTTTTTTAACAGGCATTACCCCTCTTGGTTTTTGTTTCTCCTTCATGCCTGATTCAATGGAGTGATTGGCTAACTCTTGGCCAGTTAATTGAGGCAAAAAATTGTATATTAGCATTTCTTGACAGCAGATACCACTTCAAGGCCTTTGTGTCTCACAAGGGCCTGTCTGCACATTCAGGGCACTATGTTGTATATATTTGTGTCTTTGTGCATTCATTTTAAACTGATTGTGAGCAGGTTTTTTTTGTTGGCTTTAAATATTACCATCACAACAGAGTTTGCTGCACAGTTTTTGGACATAACTTACTTAATGTTGATAATCTTAATCCAGACTTCTTTTTCTCCTATAATGAATGGCCTGAGATAGAGATTGTATATGAGGTCTAGGCAAGCCCCTTCCAAGTGCTATTCAAGAGACTAACAATGTTAACAATGTCTGGCTTTCCTGCATCAGCTTGCTTGTCAGTTTTGTTGGTGAGGGTCATTTGAGTTGGGTAAGTATCAATTTGTTCTGTGGGTTGTGCATACTCAATAAATGTCTTTCCCAAGTCAATGTTCTATATGAGAAGAGCAAGCATAACAATAAAGATGACAGGAAGGACAACATGGCCTCAGCAAGTCAACATGACAGAAGAAGACAATGCCTATATGTCATCAACTTGTGATTCACAAATAAATTGATTAATTGATGATGAACAAGAGACACTCCATCATACAGGGCCACTAATGTTTGTGGTAATGCCACTATTTGCACCAAGCAGACTTTTTTTTCCATGTAGCTTCAGACACAAGATGCTACCTTTGCTGGATGCTTTGGCATGCCTATATATCAAACTGTGGCAAACTTAAAGTTGACAATGTAGGTTCCTTGTGACCACTTCTAAAACATGTATATTTCAGGCACTTATGCCAAATATTCTACAGAGCTTATAAAGTTCTTGACAAACTTTTGTGGAGGGCTGAATAGCTCAGATCAGCTATATTTTTTCCCTTTCTAAGTCCTTATAAAGCCCTAAATATGACTTGGCAGTGAAGTACATTTCAACTTCTCTCTTGCAATATGCTAATCCATCATGCCAGTAGCTGAAGTCTTTGCTTTGATGGTATTCAGTATGATAGCTATTGAGAACTAATTGAAGCATGGAGACAGACCTCTATAAAACATACATAGGACCTGTATGGAATACTACAAGATAGTGATGTCCTGTGTCAAGCTTCAGACTCTAGATAGATATCTGACTATATTCAGCATATTTCAGAGGCATCTGATTGAGAAAAGAATGTGAAGAGTATAAAAGATGGGTCAATAATAATACATATCCCACACAAAGGTGTAAGACTCATATAGCTCTCAGGTTAATGCAAGAGAGAGAGAAATGGACCAGAGAAGTCAACTGTGGCAACTAATTAACATATCTTTACTAAGGATAGAAGAACAAGCTGCTGATGTCAAGACATTTATTAAGTCTGTTAAACACTTTATAAAACTATATTATAAAGCTGTTGATAGCTCCTTTGACATTCATATAGGTTAAATTGCTGATTATCTTTTATATATATACAAAGGTTATTGAATATGTATCCACAGAACTTGTATCATTATTTGAATATCAACTCCCTTCTTCAGAATAGACTTCAAGTAAGCACTTGTGTGATACATCTCAACTTACTAATAAACAGAGATTTACAGAAAAGAAAAACCTTAGAGCACCTTGCATAGATGTTAAGATGAATGTTTAAAACTGGCTTCAAAGAGATATGGTAAATGCTGATACTTTCTGGGAAGGTCTTTTCTCTAAATTATGGAGAACCAGCATAATTAACATAGTTATACATATAAGCAAAATGCAAGAAATGTGAGATATTTGATATTTAATTTTTTCCATGCATAAAGCATGATATTTGTCTAGATACTCTTAATGTCTGTCAGCAAGCCTCAGAGAGATTTTCTTGTGCCCTCAGGTCTATAAAAATCATTACTTGCTTTTTTCTACTGTTTTTATGTAGCAAGCCTCAGAGAGATTTTCTTGTGCCCTCAGGTCTATAAAAATCATTACTTGCTTTTTTCTACTGTTTTTATGTGGCAGAGCTTTACTCTCAAAATACTGTTTTCTGTTTTTGTCCTGCATATTTATTCACAAATTGTCCCTGTTTAAGGTTAGAAAATGGCCCAAGACCCACATTATCATGGATATCTAATGGCAGTGGTAGAGACTCTTTCTATACACACCAGTAGGAGTGTGGAAACTTTGGATGAGTCAAATAAAAAAATAACATGTGGCTGTTTGTTAAAAAACAGGCATTAATGTGGAGTGGGAGACACTTAAAAAATATGCAAACAGTTGCATTTAAAACTTGTGTAGCTATAAAGTGTGGACTTTAATAGCTATAGCATGGAAAGGATATTTGTTAGTAGGACTTTGACCCTGGCAAACACCAAATTGAAGATATGCATGGAAATGTTGCTAGCCAGAGATAGATCCAAATATGCCAATGACAACAAAAGGTGGCATATATATTTTGACATCTTGAAATGTCTCTGGAGATGCCAAAAGAGTCCATAACATGATTGTCATTATAACAGCTAGATGTTAGAAGTGCAATTCAGTATGAAAAAAACAGCTATTAGGTATGAGAGTCTGAAAGTATTATTTTATCATGTATATTTAATAATACAGTTTTTCCTTCTGTTTAGAGTGCACTAGAGCCCAAAAAAGACAGAGACTGCTGGAAAACTATAGTAGAAATGATGAAATTCAGAGCTATTTATCCAGGATAAATGATTCAAGAATCCAAGGTGTGTACTGTGAGCATCAGAACCATTTGTCCAGAACAAATGATCTAAGTGTCCAGGTATGTACTGTGAGAGTTACAGCCATTTGTCCAAGATAAATGATTCAAGAATCCAAGTGTGTACTGCTCAAGTCAGAGCTATTGTAATCTGTACTGTCTGATCACACACAACAAAACAGGACCATGTTCTATTTGTCCATAATGATGAGTATGGTAGCTACGACAGTGAGACCAAAAAAGAAAGAGAGAGAGAGAGAGATGGTAATGAGTATTGTAAGAAGGAAGGAAAAGCCCCCTCCATCAGTAGTCCAGAGTCTGGTTTATATCCGCTCTCCACAAGCTCTGACGTTGTCTATGATGTCATGACTATACTGGTTGTGCTGGTCATGGTAATCGTAAGTAGACGGGATTACACCCCTTCCCTCCAAAAAAAATTAGGAAAACAAGAACAAAAAAAATAGTCAAGTAATATAAGAAAAACAAACTGCTCATGTGGATGCGTTAAAAACCCAGTGGAAAAAGCTACCGGAGGCAGGAACATGGCGAAGAAAAACAGAACATTAATCCCCACCACTTCCTGCCAACCACCTGTTGAGCACCTTGTTGTTGTCCAGTTCTTTGCCCAGCAACCATTCATTGTGTTTGGCACCAAATCCCACATACCTAACAAGGTATTGCATGTCTCATCTGCAATGTCTGGAAGCAATGATTTGGTCTACAAAGAACTCCTCTTGATTCATGTCAGGGGCAAACACAGGCATGGGTTTGGAAGTCTCGCATGCTGGAAAAAGGGTCACATTGTTTTCTGTGAAATGTAAGAGTTTTGACATGTGATATTGCACAAATTGGTCGTTGTGATGCAGTACAAAAACTGTGACGTTGGAGGACACCTCATGTATGGCCGTAATTTAATATGGACCATTGTATCTTGGCATCAGCTTAGCAACATGTCGCTTACCACCTTTTTTGTATCATCATTAGTCATCTTTTGTGGAAGCTAATACCCTCTCCCCCACCTCAAAGAGGAAATTGTCCTGCCTCGATTTATTTGCCTGTGCCACTTGTTGAATTTTAGCTTGAAGGAGATTGTCCCGCACCTCTGCTGTGTTAGTTGCCAACCATTGAATTATGATTCTCATGGATGCTTCATCCTGAGCAGATACATGGGTTGATGATACAAGTAGAGGAACCACTCGTGGGCTTTGTTCCATTCATAATTGGAAAGGGGAGAAACCAGTGGATTTGTTGACCATATTCATGATGTTGAACCAGATTAATGGCAGGGCTTGTCTCCAGTTACGTTGATTATGGTTGACATGGAAATGTAATGCCTGGTTGATTGTCTTATTCAATCGTTCACTAGTGCTGTCTATTTGTGGGTGGTATGCCATTGACATGAGCACCTTTATCCCCATGAGTGCAGTGAGATGTTTCCAGAATTTGGACACAAATAACTTATCTCAGTCACAGACAATGCTTGACGGAAGCCCATTTTTGCAGTACCAATGTTCAAAGAACAAGTCGGCCAATTCCAACGCAGTTAGATCTGTTCTTGTCAGTACAATGCGGATATCTGAGTGTAATCTGTCCATGATAGACAGTATACAGTTGAAACCCTCGTCTTCCAGTAAGGATCCTATGAAATCCATTGCGATAGACTCACCTCGACCATCTAGTACAGGCAGAGGATGCAAGGGTCCCATCAGCTTGGACCTCAATGATTTAAGTCTCTGGCAGTCATGGCAAGCAGGAATGTAGATGAGTTCAAGATCATGCTGCATTTTCAGCCAGTAGTAGGAAGAGCATAGTGCTTCGTAGGCCTTATGAAAGCCAAAGTGCCTGAGCGAGTCATGGGCAAGGCAGAAAATCTTCTCCCTTATGTTGCCCCAATGGGGAACCATTAGATGAGGGCCCAGGAACCATAATCCCTCCCAGCACGTCAACAATGCAATGCCACACGCCGCTGCAATCAGATTCTTGCACTGCGGATTGACATTGTATCCTTCTTTCAACTGTGCAACGATGTCGCTGTCAATCATCATTGTCAGTTCTATTCTGACAGTCAGTGTATGCGGGGCAGATTCAGGATGATCACTCAGCGCTCATGCTGAGGCAAATGGAGAGTAGATATTTATAGCCCAAACTGCCCCAATGCATGCTGTAATCATATCATCATCATGCACATACATCAACATGAGCGACGGCACCATGTCATGCGAGGAAGGCATGTCAGGGAGGTCATAGAGGAGACATGACAGGGCATCAGCAACTGTGTTATCCTCTCCCTTTACATACACCAGTTTACAGTCGAACTGTGAAAGAAACTCCATCCACCTCGCTTGTTGGCATGATAAGTCACATTGACGGTCAAAGTTCAGGAGCATTTTATGGTCTGTATAGATCATGAATTGGGAGCCAAACAAATCAGCTCACCACTTCTTCAGGGCACGGACAATAGCCAACAGCTCCTTTTCATGTACTGGGTAATTAAGTTCGGCACCCTTAAACATCTGGCTTTTGAATGTGACAGGTCGGGCAAGCTCCCACAATTGTCCAAAGGAGAGTATCGCTCCAGATCTGAAATCACTGGCATCTGTCACAACGAAGATGGTTTTAGATGTGTCTGTATGGTCAATGGTAGTCAGACACTCTCATGATATCACAATTTGCTTAATCATGTCAAAGGCATGCTGGTGCTTCTTTGTCCATCCCAGAAACAAAAGATCACATTCATAAGTCGTTAACTCATGCAGTACGCTGGTGTATTCTGCCAGGCATGGTAGGAAAACAGAGATGTACTGCACTAGTCCTAGGAAAGATTGTACTTGTTTGGCTGTAGCCAGGGCAGGCCAATTCAGGATGCAATCAACCTTTGATGCATCAGCTTTGATTCCATTTGCTGAGATGTGATGCCTGAGAAAGTCTATCTCCGTACAATACAAATGACACTTCATGTTAACATAAAGTTGGGCATCACACAAGGCCTGCAACACTTTACGAATGTTATCATAATGTTCTTCCAAGGTGTCCAACCAGATGACAATGTTGTCCAAGTAAATGTGGCAAAAACAGCCAATAAATTCATGCAGGGCAGCTGTCACATGCTGCTGATGAATGGCAGGGGCATTGCACAATCCCATGGGCATGACTAGCCATTCATAAAGTCCAAATGGCATCAATACCGCTGTCAAATGTACATGCTCAAGGTTCATAGGTGTCTGAAAGAATGTGTTTGTCAGGTCAATTACAGTGAAAATCTTTCCCTTGGCACAATCACGTAAAATATCATCAACCAGTGGCAAGGGGTGGTTGTCTGGAATGGTGTTTGCATTCAGTTCCCTGTAGTTGTTTACCCAGCATGGGAGGGCAGTTGGATCTGTCTTTGGAATTAAAAAGGCTGGTGATGCAAAGGCAGACAATAATAATGCCCAAATCGAGCTGGATACTGCATGGACTATCACTAGTACAGCTATTCAGCCGATATAGCTTTGGGCATGCTAAGTGTGTGAGAGAGTCCCGGACAGGTCCCAGAGAACACACGGTAGGCAAGAGGTTGGTGGCAAGGAAAGTGAGTAATTGGAGGCACTTGTGTAAGGCTCCTAAACGTGGCTACAGGGCGCTAAAAGTCGCTAAGGGGAAGTGCTAAGAGTGTGGGAAAGTTGCTAAGGAAGGCGCTAAGAGGTGCAGGAAAGTTGCTAAGGAAGGCACTAAGTGTTAGCACCTAGAATGTGATAATAAAAGGATGAGATTGCTTAGCAGATCTAAGTACAAAAGCCAAGCCGTAGTTGCAAGGCACTAGAGAGAGAGAGATAGAAAACTAGAGCAGAGTCCTCTTGCTTGACACAGTCAACAAGAGGTAGTCTGTTGCATATGGTGACCAAAATGTTGGGATACGATCCCTACTGCCAAATTAATTATGTGCTACTAACAAAAAGTAAGTATTTATAGTAAAGAAAGTTAGCCAATGCTAAGGGGTTAAGCGCTGCTAGAGGGTGGTAAACTGATAAGAATGTAAGTAAGTGTGGTGAATTGAATTGTATGATAAAAAGATTCATAATGATGCTGTCCATGAAAATACTTTATCATTCTTTTCTGTAAGTGCTGCTACTGGCTAAGAGCATTATTCCGGTTTGACTGATGCCAAGTGTTGGTGTAAATGTATAGCCTTAGAGTGCAAGTGGCAAGGTGCAGCAAGGTGTCAACAGTGGTGTGAAGAGTAAGTAGTGCCATGAAAAGTGGTCTGAGAGTAATTGGAGTCTGTAGCTGCGAGTTATTAGTGTAAAAATATGGCAAAAATAGCACTGGAAGCACTAGAGCGTGGTGCTTCTGGTGGTACCAGTGGGCTAATGTGAGGTGTGGGTATTGGTGCTATCTGTAGCCAGCTATAGTAGGAGCTCATCACTGTTCTGCCCAAATCACCGTTGTCAAATGAAAGTTTTGATGGGGCTGGATCTGATACCACCAATAACTCCGTGAGTGCCCCACTTACTGCTGAGCATTTTGTATGGAATGTGTTCATCAATGGACTGGCAATTCCGGTGCCAATGACTGTATCAACATTGATAGACTCTGGCTCACATTTGGTTCTGATTGACACAGCTTTAGTCGAACACCTTGGCCTGAAAAGGTGATCACTGCATAAGCCCATAGATATTGATGTCACTGTTAATGCTGGAAGTAAACGTAACACGACACTCTCCAAATTCTGTAGAATCACTGTGACTTCTGCTGATCAACATTGGACTTCTTGTACATTACAAGCAATTATCACGCCAAAATCATGTGTACCTATAATACTGGGACTTCCGTTTTTGAAAGCAAATTCAATTGTGTTAGATGCCGTTGCAGGCACCATTGTAGATAAACAAAACAATTATAATCTGTTACACCTAGAACCAATATGTGCTCCTGCACCGAAAAAATTTGTATCAATAAAGAAAAAGTTCTAGCGTACATTGCGGGATCGGAAAGAGATGATAAAAGAACTGACCTTTGTCTGTAAAATGCATCTTGAGAAATTGGAATGTCTATACTTGTTTGAACCTGTTAAACAACCAAACATCATAGCTGCTGTCCACAAGAGAATTGAACAACTGGCACAAACTGTCGTGTTTGATGATCTAGACTGCAAGATGAAGGCAGAATTCAAAGATGTATTCAAACCAATAAGTCACGCCAGTGATCTGCCCCGCATGGTGTTAGCAAACATTAAGCTGCATGATGCAAATCAGCTCATTAAAACACGTTCATACCAATGCCCGCAGAAATACCGAGACACATGGAAAACATTGATTGGAGAACATCTAGCTGCTGGCCACATACAACCCTCGTTGTTGATGAGCTCCTACTATGGCTGGCTACAGATAGCACCAATACCCACACCTCACATTAGCCCACTGGTACCACCAGAAGCGCCACGCTCTAGCGCTTCCAGTGCTATTTTTGCCATATTTTTACACTAATAACTCGCAGCTACAGACTCCAATTACTCTCAGACCACTTTTCATGGCACTACTTACTCTTCACACCACTGTTGACACCTTGCTGCACCTTGCCACTTGCACTCTAAGGCTATACATTTACACCAACACTTGGCATCAGTCAAACCGGAATAATCCTCTTAGCCAGTAGCAGCACTTATAGAAAAGAATGATAAAGTATTTTCATGGACAGCATCATTATGGATCTTTTTATCATACAATTCAATTCACCACACTTACTTACATTCTTATCAGTTCACCACCCTCTAGCAGCGCTTAACCCCTTAGCATCAGCTAACTTTCTTTACTATAAATACTTACTTTTTGTTAGTAGCACATAATTAATTTGGCAGTAGGGATCGTATCCCAACATTTT
This sequence comes from Macrolepiota albuminosa, assembly GCA_027475525.1. Classification (NCBI taxonomy): domain Eukaryota; kingdom Fungi; phylum Basidiomycota; class Agaricomycetes; order Agaricales; family Agaricaceae; genus Macrolepiota; species Macrolepiota albuminosa. Next base: position 1,186,306 of record JAMWFC010000054.1, on the reverse strand, counting down.
GGTCACCATATGCAACAGACTACCTCTTGTTGACTGTGTCAAGCAAGAGGACTCTGCTCTAGTTTTCTATCTCTCTCTCTCTAGTGCCTTGCAACTACGGCTTGGCTTTTGTACTTAGATCTGCTAAGCAATCTCATCCTTTTATTATCACATTCTAGGTGCTAACACTTAGCGCCTTCCTTAGCGACTTTCCCACACTCTTAGCACTTCCCCTTAGCAACTTTTAGCGCCCTGTAGCCACGTTTAGGAGCCTTACACAAGTGCCTCCAATCACCCACTTTCCTTGCCACCAACCTCTTGCCACCAACCTCTTGCCTACCATGTGTTCTCTGGGACCTGTCCAGGACTCTCTCACACACTTAGCATGCCTAAAGCTATATTGGCTGAATAGCTGTACTAGTGATAGTCCACACAGTACCCAGCTCGATTTGGGCATCATAAACAGCAGCAATGGTCTCGATCAACACTGTAGTGTTGACCATCCAATTAGAAGCAGATGTGGTTGGAGCGACAGCTGCCATGGATGATAAGGTTTTCATGGTTGAGGTCAGTTTTGAGGCATGTGCATGTAACACCCTGTGGGCATCCACTGTTGCTTGTGAAACAGTACGATAATTTGACACATCTGGGAAACCATTCTTACAGTCCCGTGATAAATGGCCAGCAAACAGAATATGGCACTTAAAACACCCTTCATTGGCTGCAAGCAATTTGCATTTTTTTACAGTGAGGGCCGGCAGTTTTGGTGTATTAGAGGCGTTTGAAGTAGCAGTGGCACCATTTAATCGAGAATTTAGGAAGTTGTGCTTAGATGAGGACAGTAATGGCTTCTTTGCTGCCCAGACTGCTTCATCTGCAATTTCTCACTGCCTTTTCTCTGCAAAATGATGAGTGTTGTTGACAATCCTGATAGCTTTGAGCCACTTCTGAAAGTCCTTCTCTGAGCTAAGCTTTTTGCTTTTATACAGTTGTCATAGCAAGGAATCCATTTTTGCCTCAAGTTGTGTGCGCATCATATTGTTGTCCAGGTAACTATCTGTTCCCATCAGCAGTGAGTTCAGTTTCTGTAACTAGCATGCAAAATTCCAGAAGGTCTTCTTTGTAGGATCAAAGGCAGCGGAATAAATGCAAATGCGCATTTCTTCTTCCCAGTCTGGTGCAAGGTACTTTTCTTTAATCTCGGCAATGAATTTGTCAAAGAAAAGCTGGAGAATGCGACTTTGTTCAGCAGAAATCCAGTCCTGAATATGATAATCTTTGAATGCAGTATACACCTGACGAACCTGATCTGCTTCAGCCACCTCCTTGTTCTGGAAGAAGTCCATGGAATAATCCACAAAGTTCTGGATGACCTCCGGTGTCAGGTCACCCTCCATCTCAATGGGCGGTTTGAAAGCCTTTTCCTTGCAGACAGCCATTATCGGGGCTTCCATTCTGTATTTTACAAAGGGTTTTATGCTAGTTGGTGGGGAGGACAATTTGCTGGAGTCAGTCATGTTTGACCTTGCTTGTTGGGAGCTTATATGCAGTGCAGATGGAGTCAGGTTGTTTGGCCCAGGGGGTGGTGAGGAAGCTAACGGCGATAATGCTGAGGATGTAGTCAATGATGCTGATGGCGATTCCAAAACAAGCTGTCGGGTCCTACTCCTGGTGACCATGGGCAAACGGGAAAACACCTGGCATGGCAGATTGATATGTCGGTTGGTAGAGTTGTCTTGTCTCGGTGTCCCCCCTTAGGAAAATGGTGGGAGCAGAGGACAACATGGTGTGATGTTTAAAAAAAAAATGTAATCCGTACTGTCTGACCATGCACAACAAAACAGGACCACATTCTATTTGTCTGTGACAATAAGTACGGTAGCTACAACAGTAAGACCAGAAAAGAAAGAGAGAGAGAGAGAGAGACGGTAATGAGTGTCGTAAGAAGGAAGGAAAAGCCCCCTCCTGTCAGTAGTCCAGAGTCTGGTTTATATCTGCTCTCCACAAGCTCTGACATTGTCTATAATGTCATTACTATACTGGTTGTGCTGGTTGTGGTAATCGTAAGTAGACGGGATTACAGCTATTTGTCCAACTGTATACTATTTAAGCCAGAGCCTTTGTCCAGGACAAATATCTGTGCATCTATTCTTTCTACCTTATTGTTATACTCTATCCACTCTTTCTATCCTACTTTTATACTGCATATATTCTTTCTACTCTGCCTTTATCTTGCATTTATCTTTTATACTCTGCCTTTATATTGCATCTATCATTTTTATCCTCTCTTTGCATTTCATCTACCCTTTCTATTGTAAATCATCATCCTCCATCACTCTCTGGGTGATTGCCAATGATGCCGAAGTCACATGGCAATTGGTGACATTTTCCCACACACAGTTGGACCTTCTATTAGAGGGGCAGGTGAGTGATTTTTCCGACACTGTTGTTCTTAGACCTTGTGTATGTTTCCATATGTTTTTCTATCATCTGTTTCAAGTCTTGTCTGGAGATATACAATTACATGGCACATATCAATCACTAGATGTGACCTTGGGAGAGACCAAGGAACTCATCACTCCGTCTTCATTGGCTTTGATAGCTTGACCCTGGAGGACAGCCGTGCACTACCTGTTCTTCCGCCGCTCAGAATATCTCAGGATGACCCAGTGTCAGTGCAAACAAATCAAGGAATGATAAAACATGAAGACCCTCTACCTTGTCTTTCGTTTCCTCCCTTCGATACTATCATATCCCAGCTAAGTGATTAGTAAGTAAATCATCATCAATCAACAATTTTGATTCGTGGAAGAACTGCCACGTATAACCATCTTTCCTACCTACAATGGCATACTTGCATGCATCGCGCCTTAGGACCTTGGGCATCCATAACTTGGGTACTGTCGTGCATTTGTTGTGAAATGATATGCATTCACCCTATAGCTCCCAAGGTGGTCGTAAATACGATTACACACAGATGTACAGTCCTGACAAACTTGGAGAAGAAGCAAAAGAGAATGCGCGCGTGTGGAATGTCTATCTTGATGAAGCAGAGAGTCATGATGCGGACATGATTGAAAGCTTTCAGAGCATCCTTGAAAGTCTCCTTGTTTTTGTGAGTTTTGATGGACGTATATTCCTAGATGTTTTTCCTAATTCCAAGACAGGCGGCACTCTTCTCAGCAGTCGTAACTACGTTTGTCGCTCAAACATCTCAAGTGCTCCAACCAGACAACGCACAGATTATGGTGTCTCTCCTCGTCGAAACCAACCAATTATTGAGAGCCGTCGGAAATGGATCGAACATCAATGCTGTGCCTGCAGCGTCTCTAGGTCCCGAAAGCCGGACGCACACCTCCAAAGATGCATGGGTGAATGGACTCTTTTTTACCAGTCTTGCTCTCTCGTTATCGACTGCCCTGCTGTCTGTTCTAGCTAAACAATGGATCCAAGTCTGTTATTCTTTTGCTGTCTTCTATGTCGTCTAACACCAGTGAACAGGCTTATACCGCGACAGTTTCTGGTGATGCCAAAACCCGCGCCTTCATCCGTCAATTCCGCTTTGAGGGACTTGTGAAATGGAAACTCGGCGAAATCATTGAGAGTCTCCCATTAATCCTACATTGCTCAGTCGCTGTTTTCCTCGTCGGACTAGCCCTCTATGTCTCGCAATTATCACGTCCAATATGTGGAATCGTTGCTGGGCTCACTGCTATCACATTTCTCTTCTACCTCGTATCCTTAGTGTTCCCAGCATTTTATATAGCCTGTCCCTATCGCATCCCTATCATGTTTCCTCTAGCCCAGCTTCTATCCTTCACTCTTCGTACAACAAGATGGGGCTGCTTGCGTCTTTGGTATAAGCTCCGTAAAAACTTCAATCCCAGATCTCGAATACCACCGTGGCTGTGGCGACTACGATGGATGGGAAGGCAGCCTCTGAAAACAGCAGAGCACAATGCAGTTCGGTATAATGATATTCTCGCTCACAACTCCTTGGACTGGGTCTTCAACCACTCATCTAACCGCTTTGTCCAAGAAATTGTCATTGAGGGGACTTGTGGCTTGCTTGATGAATGGTCTTCACTTATAAAACGGTATTACGACCTTCCTCTGGGTATATACCTTAACCCAAGCTCAGGAAATAGTCATCTTCTCTCTGCAATCAATTATTCTTTATCGAGATTGCCAGATACGTATTCGGCATCTTCCATGGAGGACGAGATTGGAAATAACAAACATAGCCGACTGATTAAAACATTTATGACGACCTTTGATCTTAAGACTCTGCTAGACGAAACTACTGCTGGCTTCAAGGATTGGCAAGACCAGATAAGGACTGCACTGTCTAGAGCTTATGCGCTGGCATTCAGAGACAGGCATCGTGTCCTATATCGGTGGCTTCTGGATTTGGGCGGTCCCAACCTATTTCAATCTAGTGATTGTAGCACGGATTACTTGCATTCATGTGTACGTGTGGGTGATGCAGAAGACTTTCTTGAATTGGTGCATCGAGGAATAGACCTTACGTGTCGTGATTCCCTTGAGATGACCGCTTTGCATTGGGCAGCCGAGGCAGGCAATCTGGATGTGGTCAATGCCCTTGTTGAACGAGAGGCAGCTCTGATATCTGCGCGATCACACTTCGGATTTACAGCACTTGACACTGCCATTAGTCTGGAAAACTTTAATATTGCTGGGGTACTTTTGGATCATTGTGCCCAATTATCAAATCACGATGAACTCCACGATGAATTGGTACATTTCGGACACCCGGAAAAAGTGACGCTTTTGCTTGACCGCGGATGGGATAGGACGGTCAAGGATGCTCAAGGCAAGACACTGCTTGACATTGCGCGCAGCAGAGGCAGCGACACACTTGTCGAGTACTTGGAACATTACCAGACTGTCCGGCTCGCCCCATATGGGATGACATCTCACACTGTGAATGAAGAGACACCATAATCTCTGCATTCCAACCATGGAACTCGGTTCGAAATATGCATATATGCGATCTTTATGCCGAAATAGACGATACAGGTACAACGATAGTGGAAATATTTATTATACCAATTCCCCGGTACGCCAAAGAGAACCAAGGAGCAGGAAGAACCGTCCGAAGAGAGGAGACAGACTTGTAGAGATGATGAAGAGACGGAGACGTTAGCAATGCAACTACAAAAGGGCGACGAGAGACGTGGATCGAGAGTAAAACTGGGAAATACATACTATAAAAATGTGCATTTGAATGAAGCTTAGATAACCGAATAATTAACTCTGGCATTCGCAGAAAGGTACAACACGTACTGGGTGCATAAATCTGTCTCGAGTCCGAGATCCCAGAGGGTCAGATTTCATGAGGACGTGAATTGTTCGTTCGATCCTTAACCTCTCCCGCGACGACAATCTACCACGCCCTTGTTCCCGCATCGGAGTCGCTTCCCAAGATCGACGGGCTCGTCCTTGCGCATCCGATGTCCAATGCAAGAGGTATAAGGTGCGCCAGATGTGCAGCGCACGACTGGTCCCGAGCTGTTCAGTACGCTCGTGCCAGTGAGCGTGCACGAAAGCGTGAGCGTGTATTCAGAGAAGGCGAAGGTCGTGAGGAAGGAGGTGGAGAGCGTCAGAAAGCGCAGACTGAAGTGTGAGTGTTAGGGACAGTGTATAGGGTAATGGCCGAGGGCCGGGTACGGGATGCGGGTACTTGGGGAACTGTTGGGGTACATCAGAGGCGATTTGGGTCGGGAACGGGGCAACGGGGCTGAAGGATGTATTCAAAAAGAAAAGAGAGTAAGGATATTTTTTGGAAATGGATGTTGAGGAAATATGATATAATACTAAAAACTGTAAGCAATGTGCATGGAAAGCCGAACTGGACTCAAACGACAACCACCGCGAAGCCAAATGCTCGGCGAGATCAAGCCTGACGTAATCACCCCACTGCAGACTAAAAGTCGCTCATGACACCTCGTAACGCCAACTGCAGCCACAGAAATGGTGGGAATGATGCCAGGATGAAAGAAAGGAGAGAACTTCGTTCTACATACTTCGTAGCCCTCGGAAACGTGGGGTATTTATTGCTATTTGGTGTAAGGTTGAGTCATCCCAGGATTGTGCACCGACTGTTTGACGCTGAATCCCAACGTATCTATCTCGAAGGCTCACTAGTTATTTCTCCTGACTGAAGGAGCGCCATCGTTAATGACTCCTTCAGTAGTGCTGACGAATTACCTCTCATCAAATTACCCTCTCGGACTTCGAGAAGTGGACTGATTCACCCAAATGTTACACGAGATCAAGACAACAATTGGCTATCTTTAACATACCTTCTCATTTGTCACAAGACCATCGCCGATTCGCTACAGTGCACGATCCTACCTTGAACTGCCGGAGGCGTTTCGAATGATGTTTTGTTCTTGCGAGCAACAAGACCCAGGAGGATATGGACAGTGCGAATGATATGAAACTCGTTGACGCCTTTCGTATCGCCCTTGATGTCAAGGCTGCACTCAAGTGGTATAGGGTTGTTGTTTAGGTCTACGTGCACAGATGGCAAACACCTTCTTGAATGGTTCTACCGCTCTAGATTACTAGCTATGACGTTACACACGACCCGCCTTGTATAGTACGCTGCTATTGGTCACCGTTGTAATTCCCAATTGCTGTTGTCTGTAATATGCCTGGCTAATTAGGCTGTTGCCGTGTTGATGATCAAGTGTCTAATTAGAAGCTTACTAACTTGACAGCGAGGTGATTCAACAGAGATGTACGTGACTGATCAATAGGATATCTGTCTCTGCAATTGATGTACCGCCCCGCTATGCATCAAATGTTTGATTCTCTTCGTGGAATAGCTGTGTCATATATATGGTGTAATATGTCTTCTTGCAGATATATCTGGTCTCCTTTGTAGGCTTCAGCTTCTTGCTGATTCGAACCTCGTCCTTCCTCCCCAAGGTTTTCTGTCCGGTCTTCCCTCGCCATGTCTCATCTCTCTCCTGCAAGTCTCCTGGTATGGGCGATTCTTTCGACGTTGGTACGTGTCTGATCTCTCGTAGTGCATCTTCGTAAGCTGAAGAGGAGCCTTCATAGGTGGAGATGTTCCTTATCTTTCATTTGTGGTCATTTGATAAATTCAAGTGCCTCAGGTAAGTAGGACTACAGTGGTGATGTATCTCTCAGGAACATTTGGTGTCATAGATGGAATCAATCCATTGGAACATTTAAAAGGGTTATGACGGTGCAGCCAGCAATTGTTTAGGTTTAAAAAAAATACTGACTCTATCCCGTCATTGCTAGTATTCATATCTATTATCAGTTCCGTTAACAGCGTCGTACTCAATCGGTCTTTCTGCCATCAAGTACCATGAAGGCTTTCTCGACTTTCCTCCCCAAGGAAGTAAGGCAATCTTTCATTTACACAAGCGGCCTATTTCATGCATTACATTCAGTTATTCCCAGACCCATCGACTTGTGGAGCCCTCTTACTCGAAATTTCAACTTCCCCTTGATGCTATGTCTCTCCATCGGATGGAGCTTGGAGATGTAAGTAGATATTTGTTTTTGACGCATGTCAAAATTTTCATGGCGATGTCCACAGGGTCACTCATTTGGAAGGTATGAGCGATCAATGATATCTATACATTGTCATCCAATACTTCATTTGCCTCCCTTAGAACTGTGCTTTTGGCTATTCCTTCTCAACGCAAGCTCCAGAGCACAGCAAAATTGGTTTCAGAGTCTCTACTTCAAGACATGGGTCGCCGGGTCACTCCTCGCCATGATGTACATGCCCATCATCACCGTTCTCACTCGTTCCGATCCACTCAAAGTTAGTCGTTGACATGTGTCATATTATGGACCCACGCTGATGGAAGCATATGGCGCAGTCTGAAGCATATACATTTTTGGCAGGAGGCATGGGTAGCTTATCGCTGACAATTTGCTTCACCCCCATTTTGTGAGTTTTGTATATATTCTTCCGGTGATCATCAGAAGACTGATGAGCATTTTGCATTGAATTTATCAAGGTTTTTGTTTCCAAGCTTTCTTCATAACTTGGTATCCACCTTGACGTTATCAGATCGATTTGATATTGACACTTTGCTCAGCGTAGAGAAAACGTCGACAAGAATACAATTGTGCGCCTGACCAAGTCCTCAGAAATGAATGTATGCCGCTCGTGGTGAAGCAGTGAACATGAAACATTGATCCAACGTTTCACAACAGATCATTCGTGTTTTCTTCCGCTTCCTGTTTACCATCCCCATATTGATTCTTGGTGTTGATGGTATACGACCACATCATCATATCAACGAAAACATGTTTTGGACAGGTGGGCGGCAGATCATAGATCCTCTTAGCATAACACTGATTTCAATCAACGTCTAGATTTTCTTGTGATGCTATCAGGATTTGGTTGCGCCATTTCTTCAACAATAACTCTCGTGGTATGTTATCCCGACCTTTCCATAGAATCGTATAGTTACTGCCGCACATCAAAGATTTTTTTCCCTCGCTCTATCGAAGGCGAAATCGTAGCTCGTGATGGACGCAAACGCAGCAAATCCAGAAACAGTGACATGTACAGGGCCAGCTGGTACGGGTCACGTAATGAACTCACATTGACAAACGCAACACAACACTCGAGGCCCATGTTCAACTATGGAACTCCAGTGCTCGACTCCAAGTTGTTCGTCCCTTCTTCGCCCAGTAACAACTTCCAGCTCGGGAAGGACGATAATGCCCGCTACATTGATTCATCAGCTGTTCGTGTCTTGGATGAGCCCGACCATACAGGATCGACGGATAAGTCTTTGCCGGATGAGCAAGGAACTCCTGCAAGCCTCCTACCATTGAAGCCGAACAGGAAGAAAGGTCATGATGTCGAAGCAGGTATCAATGACCAGATCGCAACATCAAACATGGCGGAACTCAATCCGTACACTTCAAATGTGCATCATCTAGTGCACAACTTCATATCGCCAATCGGTACGTTGGCCATGTTAATACCAAGCCGATTTAAACTTGATACCTTGTGCATGCAGACCTTTTTTACAGCGATTATCAAGCAGGACGTGAATGGTTGTCTTTCAGCAGATCGTAATCCCGACACATCGTCATCTTACTTGTTGTTCGAATCCTTTTTGTTGTATTCTCCTTGTACAGCTAGCATTAGCATCTAGAAATGAATAACCAATCTACTCACTCCATCAGTATCTCTGTTTCGAGTTGTCTCTCCATCCACGTAGTGTATTATTCATGATCATATTCACCCCAATGTCATCCATTCACCTCGTTGATATTTTGTTATTTAATAATAATATATTTATGGCGCAGAATCGCTGGTGATAGGGTAGTAGCAAAGACTACAAGGTAAAATCATGACTGATAGGATGCCCCGTACCCGTTCGGGACGAACAATCACTTCATTTTCGGACGAGACGATTAAAAGCTTACGTCTCCGGTCCATTGGGTTTCAAAGATGCATGTGAGAATGGAGCAAGGCTGACGGTCCGATAATTTTCCAAGTACTCAGCAATTGCGTAGCAATCCTCGCTGCGCGCGATATCAATAGGTGTCCTCCCATGTGCATCTTTAGCTGCTCTATCCCATCCGCGGTCCAGAAAAACTTTCACAATCAGCGGACATCTGTCTGGGCGGCTGAGCGCTGACTGCGTTGCAGCGTGGAGTGCTTCGGAAGGCGGATTGGCACCATGATCTAGAAGATATTCCACCACATCAGGTTTGTCCAAGGTGATTGCAAGATCAAGTGCTGTACGATGATTTGCTTCATCAGATATCAAATTAGGCTCTTGTTTCAATAGGGCAACGACTGCATCCAGATTGCCAGAGACACTCGCATAATGCAGAGCAGTCCAACCACCGGGGCGATCACGTTGGGTCAAGTCCATCCCTCGATCTACTAAATCGCGAATGTCCCCTGCATCTCCTTTTTGAGCACAAGAAAACAATATCGGGCGTCCTCGTGCAGATTGGACAAAAGGAAGGCCCCAATCGATGAGTCGTCTGGATAGAGCACGATACCTTCTCCTGACTGCCTCTCCGTAAGCCTCTATTAATGCGCTTTCTATCTGGTCTCGCCAAACTTCCGAATCAGCACTGTTTTCGTTCAACAAGGATTGTAGAAAGATCTTGAAGAGATTTTCAACAAGTCTACCGTATGTGCTCTGTCCCACCTCTTCTTCCGTGGTAAGCGTTGAGTACATATGAGGCAACTGAGACAAGGAATATAGAAGCGTGGAAAGAAGTAGGTTGTTTTGTGTCGAGCTCGAGATCAAAACTTTAGAAAGGTAGGAGGTGACTTGGATTTTGGAGGACCATTCATCCAACAAGCCACAAGTGCCTTTGATGACAACTTCTTTGACTGTGTGGTTCGATGAGTGATTGAATGCCCAACCTAACGAATCGCAAGCGAGGTGATTAGGGACACCGAACACAGTACCATCTTCAGCAAACACTTCGTGATTTTCTGACACTTTCAAAGAGCTTTTTGACATCTCCCGCCATCTACGAGCGACAACATATCTTAAGCCGTTGAATCGACTCGGATACCGAAGGATCAAGAAGGCGTATCTTGCCGTGCGGAAGCCGATCAACAGGATTTGAGCTAGAGAGAACATGAAGGGGACGCGGTAGGGACAAGTAATGTCAAAAGCCGGGAGCAAGGAGGTCCCAGTGTAAAAGAGGAATGTGAGGGCAGTAATGGCAGAAACAACTCCACATATCGGAGACGACAATTGGGAAACGTATAGAGCAAGGCCAATAAGGAAAATAGCGACCGAACTGTGGAGAACCAGAGGAAGACTCTCGACGATGTCGCCAAGTTTCCATTTTATGAGCCCTTGAAAACGAAAATGGCGAATCAAAGCACGAGTTTTGGCCCCACCAGGAACAATTGTAGTGTAAGCCTGTTGAGTGCATTGAATCGCTGTGACATAGATGGAGATGAGTGTACAAACTTGAATCCATTGTTTAGCCAAAACGGTCAAAAGGGCAGTTGACAAAGACAGCGTCAAACTAGTGAAAAATAATCCGTTGACCCATACATCGATTGAGGTAAACGTTTGACTTCCAAGACCTAGCTCTGCAGCGGGAACGGCGCTTATGCTGGTCCTATTTCCAGCAGCTCTCAGTAGTTGATTGTTTTCGAAGAGAAGTGACGCAATAATCTGTACGTTATCTGGCTGAAGCGCCTGAGATGTTTGAGCAACAAATGTCGTCACGATTGCCGAGAATAAGGCCGCCTACTTCTGAATTCAGAAGATACAATACAGGAATATTCAACCTGCAACAACTCACAAAAACTAGTAACCCGTCGATGATATTTCGAAAGCCTTGAATCATGTCCGCATCATAGTTCTCTGCTTCATCAAGGTAGACATTCCACACGCGTGCATTTTCCTTCGCTTCTTCTCCTGGTTTGTCAGGGCCGTATATTGTGGTGTAATCGTAATTACGACCACCTGGGAATTTAAACTTTGTCAGGATAGGCTGTTCTCACTACATGAGAACGGCAACAATACCAGAGGCAGTGCCAAAGGTTGTGAGGCCCGGTGTCTGTAAGAGGTCTGGCATTTAGAGATAGGAAGGCAGAAGAAAGGCACATAGTGATGGTTGTGATGGACTTTATTCGCCATCGTTACCTGTCACACGGAGGCACATATAAGCAAGTGCAACGAGCAATTGAATTTTTGTATTTTCTTTCTTTTCTTGGGCACAGTCGGCAGGGAACGGAATCACTTCTGAAGAACAACGCAAATGTCGAGCGCGTATCATATTCAGTCACGTGTGAGCCTCACGACACCAGACGGAAAAAAATGTCACGTTTACAGGTTAATATCCATACGACTAGCTAATGCTTAACTGTAGGTCCATCATGGTAGATAGAATAATTAGTGTGTTTCGGATTCCATTAGTGTATTAAGGTAGCCCAAGCTGTGCTCGCAAGATGTGGAGATAGATGTTCAATTCATCATTGTAGGACGAGGTACGACTTTTTACTAGTGTCTTCCAAAGCGACTCGGCCGGATAGAGCCGTCATGGAAAGGAGGTAGACTGGGGTTACCATTACGTTGAAGTTGCTGTGCCCTAAGCCCTTCAATATCCCATTGGCTCAACTGAGTATTCTTGGCATAGTCAGGGAAACCCCGCGTGAAGAGGAAATGGAGAGCCCAGATTTGTGGCTAAGTCACTCATTTCATTGAGTCGAAGTCAGCAAAGAGAATGGTGTACTTACATCGATTTCCCCAACCAAACCTTCATAACTTATTGGGTAGGCTCTAGATGCTAGCCTCACTCGATACGTCGGGGGATGTTCGATGTGAGTTGCATATATGGCGCTACGGAAGAGATTACCGAGCGGGACCGTTGAAACTAACTGAAGTAATTTAGGCATGGGTACCAAGAGTCTGCGAAGGTCCCATAAAGAGACGACAACACCAGGGGGAGGAGGCTTCCATTTATGTATAGTCACAATATTACCATTGGATGCCCTTTCAGTCCTGGGTGGCGCGGGTGGAGGTTCTGGAATAGGAGGAGTTTGAGTAGTGAATGTGTGACCGCTGTTCAAGTTCTGGAGGATGTCGTGTGCAGCATCATATATCCAAGCGTTTTGAACGCCCCATTCGACCCATGCACAAGTACGATGCACCTGAGAACTGAGCGCATATCGGTAGACTTCAGTGAGATATTTGAGCTTGATTAACAGAGAAAACCTGGCACTTGGCTGCTCCCGGTATGAAAGGGTGCAGTCAACGATGATGGAAGGGTCACCCTCGTAGATACCGGGGTCTGTGCTATCAAGAGGACGACAATCGAGGATCGTGCAGACTGCGCCATGAGCAAGAGGAGGGAGTCCCAGAGTTGTTCTTTTGACGAGTTGCCCATCCTGCGTGATGACCCAAACGTCCAGACAGAACTCTTCCGGGTTTGAGGTTAGGAAACACGGATCATTTCCTCCTAGAAATGTGAAAGATGACAGGTGGCGAGGATTAGTAGAGAAACCCTATATAATTTGCCAACTCGGTCGAAACGAGAAAAAGCAGGAAAATGCACTTACATTGAGCAGCCGTCGGTCACGCAGACTGATAATGCTCAGAAATGTCGGACGATCTCTACGAGGGTGATGAGCCAAGACGGCTGCAAAGTGCATGTTCCCTGTGATCCTCACTGCGCCCTCGTCTATAGGCGCACTCCAGTGAGTCAGGGCAAAAAGCTCGATAAACTCTCTCCTTTCTTGTCGAAGATTGCGGAATTCCAAACAGAGACCCAGCTGGCCTGATGACCGTTGTCTATCAAATGAACATGAATATATGGGTGCAAGAGTCGAAGTATAAGGTACGTACCTTACTCTGGCGAGAAGAAATAGATTGCTATGTGTCTCCAAAAAGTGAAAGGCCACAACAGAACCTACGGAGGACTCTGGATTCAAAGTGATCGTGGGCAGAGGATCCGCGATTATTTGGTGTAGTGGGTATGGGCAGATTATGAGGTACGTGACTGGTGTCCTCAACGGCGTTCCTGCTCCATCTTTCGTTCTAGTAGCAAGGGCCAACCAATAGTTCCTAGTCATCTGGAAAACTGGCTTGAACTCCATTTGCAGGAAAATAGGAACTGCTGAAGCGTATTTTGGAGGATCAACGATGGGGGTATTGTGATAATCCATGAGGTCGGGAAGTATGCGGTATCGTTACGTGGTGGTGCTCTTTAAGCAGAGGAAAATCATGCCGCAGCATTCATGTCAAGCAAAGAGACAAGAATGAACTGGAACATTGTGCAGGGAACAATAGAACCAGACACTAGAAATCAAGCAGAACGTGGCATGCCAAGGTCATAATAAGGGCTTGTTCGTATCCAACTACCCACATGTGGCAGGTTCAACGAGTAAGTGAAATCAAATCATGATACTGGAACAAACCCAGTATCATACCAACTTCAATCTTAACATATCAGGTATGAAACAAGAGCGGTGAAGAGCTGCGATAGGCAGAGACCTTGAAGATGGCGCCGCATATCAGCCAGAGGTAACAAAGCAATCATCCTACCAGTTTGATGCCATTTGTCATATTTGTTTTCCAGCCACATTAAACAACAAACCTTGACGACACACAGCCCAGATGCAATGCCGGTGTTCAAAGACTATACACAATTATACGTCGTCGTCGTGGCAATCGTCCTCCGCTTCATCCTCCGACACCTCCTGCCCAAGTTCCTTCAGCTTAGCTTTGTCCCTCTTTCGTTTACTCGTCATCTCATCCAACAACACCAACAAATCCTCTTGTTCTTTCTCGGTATCCTTCTGCTTTTCTTCCGCTTGCCGGAGTTCCAATGATAGAGATTTCACTTGCGCATTAACTACCGCAATCTCTTCATCTTTCGCCGTTATAAGCTCCTTGACTTTATGCTGCAGAGCCTCAATCTCCTGTGACTGCGAGCGAATCATGTCACGTAGGGATGCGACAAGTATCGCTGATTCGGCATTTTGCCCTACAATTGCCGCGAATGATAAACTCTAATTATTGTTTCGATATAGAAACGACACACCTGACGCCGACGATGACAGCTGGTCCGGCTCAGTTGATAATCCGCGCTGGATGGTATCTAGGAATAAGGCAATATAGTTCACATCAACAAAAGCGAAGTAGAACAACGAACAATAGGTTGACTTCCAAAAGTCAACAAAGGCCCAGTCAAACCAAATCTCTCCCTCATCTTCCCTTTCAGGTCTCAAGGACGGCTGAAGATAAGATCCATACGGGTATGGCAAAACGACGGTATCAGGTCCCACGGCTTTAAACCTCTCATCTTCGCGGAGTCGGGCCATGCGTCCAACAAGGGTATCAACGCCAAGGCGATTCATTATAGGGTATATAGTTGCTCTAAATCTCTATCCATGAGAATCAGAAATACATTGTTTTGTGAATCTTTCACCTGCCTTGTAATCTCTCCCGGCTCGCGATCGAATTCGTAACAGATTCCAAGGAGGAAGGCACATAAGGCGGGTATAATAGTGTCTGTCTCTGTGGTTTGATTGATGGGTTCTACTAGCTGAAAAAGGGCGGCAAGTGCGTTAGGAGAATAAGCTTTGAGGGTAAGAAACAACGACGTACAGTGCCAAACCCGCCCGCATCTAGGAACTCACGAACCGACTGAGGATCCTCCCACAACCATTGCGCAAGCAGACACAAGTACCCAATCACAAGTCTGTCCCACTCTCTCGACTCGGAGTCCGAGGTGCTCGCGCGTGACCGGGACAGGAAAGACAACGATAGATTCTCGCTGAGAATGTGCAAAACAGATTGTGGAGGCTCGTCTTCTTCCTCGGATGGCGGTGGTGGGGCCGGCGGTGTACCGTCCGCAGGCACAAAGAACGAGCCCGCGCTGGGATCCGGGAGACTTGACACTGGAGAAGGCATGATAGTGCGTGCGAGAGCTTTCGCTCGTGAAGAAGAACGAACAAGGTGCGAAAAGACGAGGGTTGCGAGGTGGGTGGATGTTACACTAGCCAAATCCAGTGCAGATGTTGTGTTTGGTGGAGCAACGAGAGCGTGAAGAAGGGGTGTCATCGGGACTGGTCCGGATGAACCTAGACATAAAAATTGAATGATGGGTATATACCACAGACTTAGATGGACGGACCTTCAGGAGTTAGCATTGCTTGCAAGATAGCTCGCCGAATCTCATCCTTCTGGACGACGTTCTGCATGCAAACACTAAGGCTTTGAATTAATCATTTGCAGAGAGGGTTCACCTCAAAGACTGAAACCGCCGCTACCCTCAACTCCAGACCCTCCTTGTTGCGTTTTCCGCTTTCTAACCCGTTGTATTCCCCATGCAGCGCAAGCTCCACCAAGACATCGAGTGCAGATGCTGGCTCTAACCGATCCCATTCTTCGCCATTAGTTTCAGGAACGGGCATGTAAGGCGTTAATGTAAGTTCTGAAAGCGGGAAAGTCAAATTTGGGGGAAGAAGTCGAAGACTCTGAATAGAATTATAAGTCTCCGTTTCATAAATACAGTCAATCATGACCAACCTGAGTCTTAACAGAGGTAGGGGCATTAGATGCAAGAGCTAATTCGATCAGGCACCTTGTAAACGCTATTGCTTCCTAAGGCTCACGGTAAGATCTTAATGCGTACGTTAATATTGTACTTCATACTCACACTACCACCCTTTGGTCCCACGAGCATTCCGATGATACCCACTACCAATGAAGCGTTATTTTGCTTCTGACTGTCCCAAAATTGTAGCGCAAATTCTTGGGGAGCAGGATCACGGATTTGAATATTCGGCGGGAAGAGCAAAAGAGAACACAGAAGTGGCGGCAGGGTCGTCTCACGGAAATAGCTCTATACATAGCACGTAAACGACGGTTTCAGGTAGCAAAAGATAACTTACTTGATTGGAAGAATTGAACCGAAGTAAACCATCAACACAAGCCAAAGCACTGCTTGTTACGGCTCCACCTTCAACACCTCCTTCTTGGCTCACAATGTTGAAGAGCTTCTCGAATGCACCCTCGAAAGCAAGAACTTTTTGAATATCAGGACTCTGTGATGTCAATGCCTGAACTAGGACAATTGCCTCTGCAAATCCAATGAGCAACCATATTGTCCAAGTGTGAAAGAGAAAACGAAGACAGTTATATACCGGACGCAGAACCCACCATTTCTGATAATCTCTCGCTTGTCTTCTAGCACAGACACAACATTTCGAGTGCCATTGGGTGACTTGAGAAAATAGCCTTGTACCATTTGACGTCTATTGTGCAAAAGAGTCGAAAGATATTGCAATGTCGAAAAGCGTGTATAGAAGTTTTGGTCCCCGAGTAAGGAGAGTAATGTATGAGTTGTCTTCTCATTCGTCAGCACTTGATCAGTGTACTTGAATCCGAGCTCTTTAGAAGCTACATCTCCGTCTTCCGTGCTACAAAGAAGCTGAAGAGTTTCCAAAACAGCTTTTCCTATGTCTGCATCCACCTCAGCATCATTTGCGAGCACCTCCAAGAGACCAGAGAGCGCGCGATCACCGACATCTCGCTTGCAATCACGAGAAAGACCCTTCAAGGCGAGAACTGCTGCTCTGCGGTCAGCAAGGAGCGTGGCCGGTGACAAACGGTCGCTGAGCCTGTTGATTGTGTCCTGGGGCGTCTGGGGAGCGCCGGTGGGACCTCGGAGCGCTACGTAAGTCTGGGAGAGAAATTCCATGTGAAGGCTGATCGGGACAAGTGTCGCAGAAAACACCAGTCACGTGCCCAATATCTTCTTCTCAAACTTATAATCTTCTGATAACTGAGCTGCCCGGGTTAGCTCTGAACCTGATTTCCCAGGTTAAACCTAGAAGCTGGACTTGCGATAAAAGAACGACACAGGAGTTGCTGCTTTGAGTATCTCCTTATAGGGTGTACTATCTCGTCTGCTGCGAATGACCTTACTCATCCCGTGTCTTTTGGCTCTTTGACGTCTAGGTAAGCTTTTTGATAACCTTGAGGCCTGGTTACGACGGCATCATCGCACATGATAACTCTCGGGATCCACGGGTCTCGTCGCGTGAGGTGCGTTATCGTAATCTGTCTGCTTGCACGGCATAAAGAAGTCGTGTTTGGTCATCAGCGAAGACAAATGTACGACTATTACGGACTTGAAGCTACACGGACGCCTGGCAACATTCTTCCATTAGCATACCCTGTCCATATATATCGCTTTGTATCTCCTCCGAAGTCCGCCATCTCTGTAAACAATCCACAGAACTCATAATGGCATACAACTTTCTCTCAGGAAGGGACTTCCATTTCAAAAATATCTAAGCGACTTTCTATAAGAGCCACTGTCAGTTGACGTTACTTAGCTCCCACTACTCCCCGTCAATGAGCGTTTCAACATCGAGTGTTTTCCTTGGCGTTCTCATATCGACCATTTTATATCGTCTCTATGTACGCCTGAGGCGTATCTCTGTTGCTCATATACCTGGCCCGAAATCTCCATCTTTCATCTTTGGTATTGTATTTTTTTCTCCGCTCGCACATAAGTGAAGCTCATCCGAACATCGGTCTAAACAGGAAACCTGGTACAACTTGTTGAAGGTCAGGCTGCAGAAGTTAGTCATCCCTCATGCTCTATCAGGTGTCTTATCGTCAAGTGACCACATTCTCAGACGGAATTCAAATGGCAGGCCAAATATGGCGATATCGTCAGATTCAAAGGACTCTTTGGCGTACGTCATGCACTTTTTTTCCCTTTTACATCCTCACAAGCACTTTGGCCAACCAGCAAGACCGCCTCCTCATTTCCGATGTCAAAGCTCTCCAATACATCTACCAGACTTCGGGCTATCACTTCCCCAAACAACCGGAACGCAAGGAGATATCACGCCTCACGAGCGGTAGAAGCATCACTTGGGCAGACGGTACGTTTATAACGGCACGCCAGGTCTTGCTAACCTAAATTATCTCATGTTTTCTTTCAAATTATTTGGACCTTAGGTGAAACACACAAACGGCAACGAAAAATCATGTTGCCTGGGTTCTCCGGACCAGAGGCCAGGTATTATCAACCAGTCTTCTCGGGATGTGCAGCGAGGGTATGAAATCGATAATCTCTCTCTCGCAAGGCTGTAAATGATTGATGACCACTTGAAGATGGTCAAGAGTTGGAAGGATATCATTTCGTCTAGTGGGGAGGATTCAAGCGTTATAAATATATCCCATTGGTCTTCACGGTGCACCTTGGATGCCATTGGCGAAGGTACGTTCACCAAGTTCTGATGTCATAGCTACACTGAATACGGCAAGTATAGTGGCTTTTGATTATCGATTCCAAACCTTGGAACACGGTAAAAATGAGCTTGGAAAGGCATATGGAACCTTGCTGTAAGCCCTCCTCTTTTTCAAAAGAAAAAACCTCTGAATCCGCGAAGTTTGGGACTCTTTACAGCACCGTCTAAAATGCAGGTCTTTTTGCAAAATATTATCGCTTACGTACCTAGGAGAGCGCGTGAATGGATCGGCGATCATTTTCCCACAAAAAGGCTTGAACATACTCGATATACGGCCAAACTCTCTGCTCAAGTTGCCAGAGGACTGCTTTCGCAGAAGTCGGAAGGACATGGTCACGGGAACGACATTATGAGTCGGCTAGGTGTGCCTTGAAGTAACATTTCGTTCGACATGCAACACTCATCAGTGTCCCTTAATACAGTTAAAGCTAACTCAACCGAAGATGTAAAATTTCGATTGAGCGATGAAGAGATGATGGGATTCATGCGGTGAGGCATAAGGACAATGCACTTGACTGACCTCTTGACATTTGGTCGTTTCACAAAGGGTGGTCATTCTTGCAGGGCACGATACGACCTCCAACACGCTTAGTTGGATGTTACTCGAGTTGTCGCGCCACCCCGATGTCCAAACGAAGCTCAGAGAAGAAATCAGGCAAGTGCAACGGACTCTGCAGTCCTGTGACCAAACCGCATACACTCAAGCGGACCTGGACGCCATGCCATACTTGAATGCAGTCCTGAAGGTCAGTTCGATTCCAATGCCCGCTATCAGAATAGAGCGATGTCTGATTTGATTCCAGGAAACACTCCGGTATCACCCTGCGGCAGTTAATACGTACAGATACGCGGGCCGGGATGACGTGCTTCCTCTCTCGAAGCCCATCACCACCACTACGGGTGAAATAATCACAGAGCTTCCCATCCCGAAGGGTCTGCGGATTATGACCAGCATAAACGGCTATAACAGGTTAGTGCATTTCCTGCGTTTGGCGCTTGCAAATTAGTACCCGTAACTGTCCCTGCTCCGACTCGGGTACCTGTGCGTCTATTTACTGCTCTGAACGCTGACGTATTCGTCGGCCGCACAGGAACAAAGAGATCTTTGGTCACGATGCAGACAAGTTCAATCCAGAACGGTGGCTCGACTCCGGCATCAAGAAATCAACATCTCTCGGCGTTATCGGCAATCTGTGCGTGACTCCATCTTGCGCGTCTTCCACTGAGTGATTGCTCATAAATGTTTTACCTTACCCCTCACAGCCTGACTTTCTCAGGTGGTATACGGTGAGTGTAATATGCGAGGGGCCCGTTCTGCATGGATCTAACAAATGAATTTGCTCACCCTCTTTCCGATTCGGCGGACCCTATTTCCGTCATTGAACACCGTACTTTCACCACAAATAGCTCATGTATAGGCTGGAAATTCGCATACGCAGAACTCCAGGCATTCCTTTTTGAGATAATTGGACAGATGGAGTTCTCCCCAACGCCGGAGACGAAGAGGATTCGAAGGGAAGCAGTTCTCATTATGGTTCCGACACTTGAGGGTGAAGTTGAGAAGGGCGCCCAAATGCCACTCAGGGTTCGCGTGGCCGTTTAATAAAATTTTTATGAACCGAACTTTTTTTCAACGTCTGATCGTCTTATCCTTTCTTCTAGCCTGTCATAACCTCCTTTGTCCTATCACAGTATCCTGGTCTTCCTGTAACTGGTAACTGTTAGTGAACCCCTGAAATTATGACCAATTAACTCCACATGATATCGGCTGTTCATTTTTCTAGTGCTCAATTCTTTCCGATTTCTATGGAGCAGTGACAGCAACTGCTCGTGAAAAGGTGGGGTGATATCATTGGTTTACTTGTGTTATCACGTTCCTCGTATGGCTATTCGTCCATTTCGGATGTGTACAAACCACACTCGTGATACCCACCTGGGAACTTCTGATAACTATTTATGGCACGTAGGAACATTCCAAGGATGAAAGATGACACCTCATTTACCACAACCAGGTCAGTATGTTTTTCACACTATGTCAAGTGATGGTCATACCTAGATGGTATGTGTTTGTAGCAAAAGTTGAGAGGAAACCAATTCCGAACATAGAAATAGATTGTAGATGAGATCAGCCAATCAATTTTCTGGTGTCCATACCATATCATTCAAGGTTCCGATTTTGTAGAGATAGTTTGATGATTATCAGTGTACTGTATATGTTATGTTTGGCTTCTCCTTGGCAGTGTGCGATGATTCTGCTCACTAGATATACCAAGAATCAAACACTAAATATTATTGTCATGTGTTTCAAAAAAAAAAACAGAGTTCATTCACCGCTCAAGGTGTCAATCAGTAGATCTAGAGGTTACTATTGTAGATAACTTCCACGATGGTTTAAAGTAGATCGAAACAGCGTCTGAAGGGTTAAGATCATCGTAGCATATACTTGGTACGCGTACAAAGATATGTAGTACGGACCATGCGTGAACCTAAACAATAATTCTATACCCTACCTCCACTTTCAGGATACTCCATATAGATTCTAAATATAACTGTTTATGGCACATAGGAGGCCAACGGAACATTCCAAGCATGAAAGATGGCACGTCACTGTGTATAACTTTGTAAGTATGTGTTCCACAGTATGTCAAACAATGGTCATGTTCAGATGTTGAGCTTGAAACAACAGCTGGGAGTAGGTTTAACCAGAACACGGAGACAGATCGCAGATGGGATCAGCCATTCAATTTTCTGGTGTTCATGCCATTAAAGCTCGGTTTCGCAGGAGAGGTCCACGCCAAGAGCTGATGGTCCTCTGTTTTCCTCGTACATGCAAACACGGTATGGCTTCGGACCACCCGGGTAGTGTGCGACGATTCTAATCGTCTAATACAGCACTAGACACCAAATGGCTACCGCTGTGCGCTTCAAAAAAAAGGCTCGTGCGAAAAGTGAGTTGATGGATTATCTGTATACTTAGATATGTTATGACGTATCACATGCGACTTCTTCTCCCGGGCAGTGTGCGACGATTCGACTTCTACATTTCTACTAAGTAGAATCACGAGCACTAAATGCTAAACAGCTATCGCTGTGCGCTGTAAAAAAAAATAGACATCAATCAGCCTGAGTGGACGTGATCATTGCAAGCAACTGTCTAAGATGGTGCTCGAGTAGACAAAAGTTCTCACAGCATTAAGAGGGCGGGAATACTACCTGTAGCACACTCAAATGTGTCCAATACGAGTACGGACCCCAGTAGTTCGGGGTGGACATGTCAGATAATCCTACCTATCCGCCGACCAACAAAGTAGCCAACCAAGCACCTGCCTACCTACCTCCACACCACCTCTGTATGCTGGGAAAATCACACTCGTGATACTCCACCTAGCCAACCAAGCACCTGCCTACCTACCTCCACACCACCTCTGTATGCTGGGAAAATCACACTCGTGATACTCCACCTTGAGGCTTCTCTTCGACAGATGAGAATTATTTATAGTCCATGGAGGGCCGATGGAACCACTCAGATAAGCCTACGAAGTCTTTCGGCATGCAAACTCACCATTCAGAGTCGTCGACGGAACAAGAACAGCAACAACAACAAAGCCATTGGATCTCATGGTAAAAATTTCAATTCATTGCTGTCTACGAATGTAGACGACTCAAGAGATCTAACAGCGCACTCCCCCCACCCCACCTCCGTCGGAAACAGAACCAATTCAATTGTCATTGTCATTTATGATAAAATGGAAATGGAAGAAGAGGAACGTTGTCCGGCACCGAAAGCAGAGTTCAAACAAGTGGAGATATATATTACATGTACATTACAACCAAAACGGATAAAAAGTATATACATAACTAACAAGGTGAGAAGGAAATGGAAAAGCGTCCAAACCTAGGGGGAAATAAAAGCAACAAATGAAACGAACGAATTAAGATCAAACCAGTCGATGAGTATAATCCACACGACCTGCAAATCCTCCAATTGTAACTCCATCCCGGTCTTTGAATGCTTCTATATGTTCCGTGCATGCGCATATGCAAATAAGTTGTCCGCGGGCCACGGGCCTAAAGTGCCTGTCCAACACAACACACCGACTCCCCCTTGTTCTCCATCCACCTCTCCCAAAGCGCGACGCGCGCCTTGTCCACCCCCATCATCGCCGCAAAGCGCAAGACCTTCCACACGTCCTGGAAATTACTCGCGAGTCCCAAACTGATGCGTACGACGCCCAGCTCGCGTCCAACAGCGACCTCAAAGTCCTTAAGCGTAACTCCAGGGTACAATTTAACCATATCTTCCTGGATACCCAAGATCGCAGCCGCGGCGCCGGGATTACACATGCACCCCGTGCGCAACGAGATAAATTGCTTTGACGCAGAGTATTCAATGAATGAATTCGGGATCATCTCACCCTTCGGCTAACCGGGACGTGGATTGATCAGGCTCACTGTAACTGAACGCGGGGGAAAGAAGCTTACATCCAAAAAGATCAAGGATACTGTTGATCCGGTCTCGGTCTGATCCCCGACCGATTTCAGACGCCGCGTCGGGAGTCTGGAGAGTATTCGTACGACAGGGGTCCCGGTCGTGTCGTGGCACAGGCTAGATAGGGAGTCGACGAAATAGTGAAGGAGAGAGGAGAGCCGGAGGGGCAGGAATGGAAGGTAAGCGGAGAGGAACTGGAGGCCATCTGTGATCGCGGGCAAAGTCAAGTAATTGATCGTGCCGTCCTGTATACAGTAAGACAGTCAGACAAACCGCGGGAATAGTCGCACATATCCCTCCGCGTACCTCAAACTGCTCATGTAGTTTGTGAGCGCGCGTCATAATTGTGCCAGGTACCTGAACCACGTCAACGGTGCCACCAGCGAACCAGGGTCGCTGGAGCTGTGCCAGGAAAGACTCTTTGACAATTAATGCTCCGACACCAGTTGGGAAGCCAAACATCTTGTAGAACGAGACGGCCATGGCATCCACTGGGTGTTCCTTGAGCGAGAAGGTTGACGTCGGTGCGAGTGCTGCGGCATCCAATATAGTATAGTACCCGAGGGACTCGGCGTATGCAATCATGGACAATGGATTCTTGCTATTGGAAATGTTGGATTGCCCCGTGAGGGCAAACAGGCTAGGTGCGAGCTCGCGTGATCTTGGTCGGTTGCGTAAGAGGATGTTCTGAGACAGGGATGAGAAGGTGCTCTGTTCGGGTGCGCGCTGGCAAAAACCTTTACCTTTGCGATTGACGCATCAAAACCTCCATTGGGTGTAGAGGGGATATAGGCAACTTTGGCTCCGCGACCAGTCGCATATTGCCTGATACCATGGACCTGTTTG
The DNA here is from genome assembly GCA_027475525.1 of Macrolepiota albuminosa. Taxonomy (NCBI): domain Eukaryota; kingdom Fungi; phylum Basidiomycota; class Agaricomycetes; order Agaricales; family Agaricaceae; genus Macrolepiota; species Macrolepiota albuminosa. Next base: position 1,162,196 of record JAMWFC010000054.1, on the reverse strand, counting down.
GATTGATCGCATCTTATCTCTATTAAAAGATCGCTTATGACGTACACTATTGTGTGCATCAGAGCCGAGCACATAGGTGCTTCCGCCGGTGAAGGGAAAAGATTCTCCCACCAGTTTCAAGGCACCCGTTGCATTCGCAGTAAACACGACAGTATATTCTGGAGGTGCCTTGAAAAAGGATAAAACTGCAGCCCTCGCCTCGTCGGCACATTGCAGAGATAATTTAGAACTGAATACAAGATGATCAGCGATGTGGGGCGCAATTCAAACGCATATAGTCACCTGTTGCTAACAGAATGCGTATTTCCCATGACGTTGCGACTGAGAAAGTCAGTGTGGACCTTGATCAAACTCTCTGGGAATAAGGCACCGCCCATGTAGTCGACATAGGTTTCCCCAGTATGTTCGAGCCTTGTGTAATCAGTCCGACGAAGAGTGTCTAGTATCCATGTTGATCGGTATTCTGAGGCACCGAGATGAGACGAGTGACATAAATCCCGAGTTTAATCAGATACCTGGATAGTCACGCAAGAACGCATTGTACGCTGCGACTGCGTCGCCTGACACGCCCTCTGAGGGCGCGTAGGCGACGTTCATGAGAGTAGGCAGACTGGATGAATGGGAGAGCTGGTGTTTGGGACGATGAACTTTTTCATTAATGAGGGTCGACGAGTCCTGGCTGGAAGCGGACTCTGCAACAGACGCACAGCCAAGGCTGATACGGGAGAAGACAGCAGAACGCTGGCGCCTGAATGAGCGGTGCTTGGGTTGAGAGGTAGCTGGGGATGAGTGGGAGATGCCCATTTTGTGGAAAAACAAGAAGATTGTACAGAGGGCCTTTATAGAAAAGCGGACGATTGAATCTAAAGTTTGTATGGGTGGAAAGACATGAGAATTAGTGAGTAGCCGGGGCTAGAATGGGAATGGCACAAGGTGACGGATAGACATGTCACACGTCGCAGCGCTGCAAGCCTAAGATGTTGGTCCACAAAATCCCGATCTGCCACCCAAACTCCAACCCTCAGGTCTATCTCCAGTCTGATCAGTCTACTCTCTTCATCACATCCCCACATCTTTGTGACAGATCATGTCATCCAAGCCGAATAACAACCGCGGGCCAATGACAAAAGAAATTCATGTCTTCTACCTCCGCTCTCCATGGAATTTCAAGTATCAAACTTCCCATTGGCAATGAACCCTGCATCTGCTCGATAAACCAGAGTAAACCCAATTCTATGGCCTGCATTTTACATATGCAGATCCCCGGTTTGTATGCAATGTTCCCGGGATCGAGCCGCTCGAGCTCACCGTCATCCGAAGCATAACAGAAAACCCAAAAATATGTGTGTACTCAAACGGCTATGTCCTAGTAGTCCTCAAGAGGTGGCAGACTGAGAAAGATCGACCTGATCTAGGAAGTAGATTAGGCTGACATGTTATCATAAAAAAACAAACAAACACCGACCCCATCATCCGCTCATTCATATCAGCGCAATAGGCTATACCTAAACGTTGTCCGACGAGCTCAGCGTCACATCGCATTAAGCTCTGAACTGAATTGGACGGCTCAGTGGTAGGTCCGGTGGCGCCATGGAGGACTCCGTTGGCACGTGGAACCGCAAGGTACAACTTCAGTACACAGCCTCAACACCGAAAACAAAGGTCGCTCCACGCAATAGAACCCTATACGTATACTTCCAGAAGACAGCCGGCAACACCATGATCGTAACCTTTCGGCCTTTGCGCGCCGAGGTCGAGTTCCACAAACTCGGATGGCTAGTGCTGTCGTTTGTTTGGGCATGAAAGGTACCTGGCTCGATAAAGGAAGAAAGTTCAAGGAATTCCCGCGCTACCACGATCGCAATATGGCTTCTAAATTTTTTGAGGAAGCAAAAAAGTTCCCTTAAACTGTCTTCGGTCTTCGGCGGTAAGCGCATTGTATTCCCAGGGACATCATGAACCCATGACTTTTGGCATAAATCGAACACAGGAGAGATCCAAATTCGGGATGGAAGTATGATGAAATGAGATATTGTCTCATCCGTCGAATTCAGAAGTTGTTATCGATCAATCTCATGAAAAAGGACGATAAACAAATAGATGAACTCGGAGGGGGAGAAAATACAAACCTTTCGATCTCAAATTTGGTCAGGCACAACACTATTTCCGAGCTCAACTGCGAGCGGATCCGGGTAAATGCTATATGCCTCGAATCTATATCAAGTTGGTAAACTTGGAAAAAGGGTTGCACTAGCGCACACTAATACCTCCATATACCAGACTCAGAAAAAAAATGCACTTATGGTTTTGCCCGTAAACATGGCACAGGAAGCGTTATGTAAAAAGCAATGGAATTTTCTTTCGCAAATCGCGAGTAAACTTATACAAAGACTAACCTTGGTAAGTCGTATCGCCAGATCCATGCCTATACTATGCCGTTGGCGGAGACGAGACGGAAAAGTTTGGCCTCTCCCAGGTAGAACGTGTCGTTACCCGTCATTATGTTATTCTCCAATTAGAAACAACAAACGACGCGGTTTTACTGCCGAGTATGTCCTGTTAACCATGAAGAAAACTTCGGCGACCATGCGGCGGCCCCAGACTTGACAGCAGGTACACTCTGCTTCCATTATAGCGTTGACGGGTGGTATTCAAGTATATGCCCGCCTGTCTGCCAGCCAAAGTTCCTGATTCAAATCAGTATGCAGTACCATGTCATCCCGAGCATAGCCTGAGCTTAGAAGCATGGTTTTCTCGGCTTCGAGAAGTAGATAATATGATGACTACGTAGAAAGCAAGAAGGAGAGGCCCAATAGAGGAAAGCGCAGTTGGCTGGAGCTCGAACGTTATCATGGGGGACGTGAAGATGGGGAACATCGAAGTCAATTGAACCTGTCGACATTCAGGCTCGAAATTCGGTTCGGCAACAACCGTTTAAGCTTATCCTGATCACAAGGTCACCTGACTAGGTAAAACGGCCCGTCCCGTCTTCGTGGGCGCTTCTTTGTTGTTTGAGGGACCACGCGCGCATCGGCGGGTCAAACCTCTCATTGCTAGTCGTTCTAGCATTGTAGTTCTCTTCACCAAAGTTTGAAACCAAATGGACAAAAATGTCCTGTTTTTCATTTTCCATCATGGCGAAACGCAATGGACATTGCGTCGGCTAAGCGCTTGTATACCGCGGGTCTTGTTCTCTGTTTCATTGTTGTTCTGTTGTGAAGGTGTTCGCTCTGCCGAGCGAGCTTTTTGTATTATTCTATCAGTCGCTGGCAACCAACGCCACGATCTTTTCTTCAAAAACAACATTGGAGGACACATGCTGCTTTATCCCTTGTCTCCGGTTATTATGTTTCTAGGTTACTTTCCCTTTTTGTCAAAGACGGGGTAGGTCACAGCCGTCAACTTCGCCTCACCAGGAAAATATCACAGACCGTGACATACGAACTCTCAATTCTGCGACCATCAATCCATGAATCTGGAACTCTTTCCGAGAATTGCTCTGTACAACGCTAATCCGATAACGCTGCTTGGCCGGGGAATACAGTGCATCTATGAAGGAAGCCTCGCGTGGCTAGCTATCGCAACACATCCTCTCTTTGCTGGAGATTATTACATTGATGATGATGAATATCCTTCTCATTTTCCCGAGTATCTTCCTGCTCCTTCATTGTATACCCCATTCGAACAGAAGATGGCCGCACTACCAGCTGCAACCACGTACACGACGGTGACTCCACAACCGACTTTCGAGCCACCAGTCTATGTGGCACCGACTCCATATATGGTTCCCGAAGCCCCTATTTCCCTAGCATCACTGGCTGCAACCGAGACCAACGTCGCCACACTAACATCGACGACGCCCAATGTGGCCGGACCACCAGAACAAGACAACAGCAACTCTTATTACGAGGCTGAACATCATGAAACCGCGTTTCTTCAACACTGGAGATCATCGGCAACTAAAGAGTCAAATCCTGTGCCAGTGATCGAACGCCCGACCACGGTGAATATATCAACACCATCATCACCGCCGGTACTTTCTGTCCACCCATCAGATGATTCTACACTCCCGCCGTACTCTGAAGACGAAGCACAGGTAAGCCTCGTTAACAAATATTTCGGGAATACGTAACTAACCTCTTTTATAACTCTAGACACCAAATGACGATTCCAACATTCCGGGCCTTCTATCGGGACGTACTCCAGAGCCCGAACAAACCAAGCACTACTTATCACCGCCAGGGTCCCCCACATCCTTTCGCGAGAGACGCAAACGTCTAAGGTTTGTTAACTTTGCAGAACCCGAGCCCGAGCCTCGGAAAAGGACAAAACGTCATTCGTACAGGGAAAGAACTCCGGAGCAACCGGACGAAGATCCTGTGGCTGAGGAGCCGACAGTACGTTACCGCTCGGAGCATTTCACTCCCTATCGGTCTCATCACCATCGCGAGCACGGCCGTCGCCGAAGATCACGGCGCAAGGACAGGGTCTATGACAGGGCAGAGGCAGAGGCAGAGGCAGAGGCATATACATATCCAGAGGTGCCTTTTGAACGACACGACGAGTCATTTCCGCCGTACCATCCAGCTTACCCACCCAGTCCACACCCACGAAATATTGAGCTGCCATATCAGGAGCATGACGAGAGATATTATCATATTTTACGACACGAAGATGAAACACATGACAGAAGGGAAGTACTTGAGCATTTAGAAGCGCATTCTCCGGATCGACGTGATGAGTCTCCTCTGCTGGAGCCACTATCTCGGCCACCCACTCCGTATCCCCGCAGGGAACTGCCTTCTCCAGATTTCCATGCCGAGGCTGATGAATTTCTCAATCGTATGGAGGAACAGCTTTATCGAGCCGAGAACACCCTTCGCAAACTTAGGAGAGAGAAGCGCTATAGTACGCAAGATGATCACGACGCCCATGATACTAGGAGGGACAGGAGAGAGCACCGCAGGAGGAAAAAGGAGAGGCGAAGTGCACCCTATGAATCACGATCCATCGCGACTTCAACGTCTGCATATGAGTACAGCGATCCTTACTCAGAAGACAGGCGGTCAAGAACACGAGATAGGAGGACTAGGGGGCGAAGGAGGCAACGAAGTGAGGATGATCTGACATTTGGGCTCGAGTCGCTATTACTTGCTCAACCACAGCCAACGCGCGCCAATACTAGTGCCCATCTCCTCGAGTCGTCTGCTGAGCTGCGGAGCCCGAGATTATCATCGGTGGTGCGGCCAGAATCTAGCGTACCCCAACGGGCTGGACCCGGCGAAGGTGCTCTGCAGCTTGATTCATTGTTAGCGGCGCTCCCGGCGGTGCAGCAGCACCAAGATGACGCAGACTTGAGTGTCCTGCTCCAGGGCGTTCAATTGAACGTCGGAGTAGAGTCAAATGTATATCAAAATCAGCAATCGGGCGATGTCGATCACTTGGGTATCACTCCGGAACATGAACGACCTCTGACTATCAGAATTCCTTCGGTGGAACAACTTCAAGCCCGGATCATCGCTCGGAACGCCACAGTGGTGGCAACTCCGCCTACGCCTCCGACAATAGAATAAGTATATCTGCAGTTTCTATTCGGTTTTCTAGTATTCATTTGTTTAATCTTGTACTATCTCCTTTAACTAATATTTCCAATATTCTAAACCTCGTTAATGGGATTTCTATTTTTGGACCAAATAGGGCAGCTTTCAAAAAGTAGCAAAAAGTGCAAGAAAAGTGCCGTGTTGTGTTCGAAAGTTTGGAAATTTACGCTCTTTCTACTACATGGAACAAAAGTACCAGGTTGATCAGACGTCTCCTGGTATCAACCCACATAATTAACTACAATTTTTCCCTTTGGTTATGATATTGTTTCATTTCATCTATTCAACCTTTGAAAAGTATATCTCAGACACGTTTCTATCACTATCCATCACAATGCTTTGGTTGTCGGACTTCCCTTGGTAACGATGTCTTTTGTTGCTATGGTACGGTTGTTCAATAGTTTGCGATAACAACTTTGCGTATTTGTGCAGACAACCTTCAATAAATCTGCATTGTACTCCTTGAAGCCTACTTTGAAACAATTGTCTACTAATATTATAAAGACCACACTCATCTTCAAGTTGTTCTTTTATAAAACTACCTCCCTTCCCTCGGCGCCGAAAGAAACTATCTCTGAACCTACAATGAATGTTTGTTACCGTGGAATCATCCTGTACAATCGAACATTCTGGGATATCTTATCATGGAGACATCCATTTATCCGCTACAAGAGATGGGTTTGGCTACTTGACGAGACGTATACTTCCGAGCAAGATGTAGAGATGTACCCACAATGGCCAACGACTTTTCAACAAGCCGCAGATTGGATACGGACACTTGACGAGATATACACTCCCGAGAAAGATGTAGAAATGTACCCGCAATGGTCATCTACATTTTGTCCAGAAATAGAGATGAAAGACGCTGGACATCTACATCCTCCTCCTATCCAGTCAGTCACACCACGTCTCATCGCACCTGCTCGGGCTTACACTACACAAAACGCTACCCAGTCAGTTGTACCACGGTTAGTCGTGCCCGCTAGGTCTTACACTAAACAAAACGCTACCGCTTCGAACGTGAGTTATTTCTACCATATGCAATCAGACAGACGTTCAATTCAGCATAGACATCAAGGCGAACCAAACCACTTCCGAGGTGCAGTCCAATGAGCCGGCAGACAGATCATGGATATCTTGCAGATTCTTATGGAGTCCATGAAAAAAGTACACCCGCATTGCCGAGATATAGACCAAGGAATAGGAGAAAAAATATGAACTTTGAGGCACTTTAATACTTCTTGCGCTCAAAGAAGAGGCGGCCAGGGACAAGTGTCGTACGCACCACAAGGACAAACGTCAAAAGCAGATATATGAGAGGAACGCCGGAAATGTAGCCTCAGGAGGTTGAGCTGGCGATTCTTCAGTGAGCATCTGGATGCTACATGGAAACTACGAGTGTAATGTAACCTAGAGGCCTGTAGGTGTGGCAAATTCTGGATTCTTTCTATACGTGCAAGTCGAATCAATATATAATGTAACCACTCTTACGCGCAGTACCAAGTGCCTGCCCAACTAAATCTAACACTGTTTTTTTCCCTTCCGCGATCCGGTGCATTACAGCACTGAGTGAAATAAGAAACGATATAGACTCTCGCATCAATTGCATCAAGTGTGGCACATGACTTCAACTTTCTTAAACGTATGTTTAATACCTTTAAATAGGTCCAGCAGATACGACCAGAAGCAAGACTTATTCATGATGTTTTCATAACGATTGCTATGCGTGGTTTGTAAGATCGTCTAACGCAGAAATTGTCGAGCAAGGACAAAAGGATGTTGAGTACTTCGGTGAATCTTAGCGTTTCATTATGCTTCAGACGCTTTCCCGACAAATGTCGCCGCGGTATCCAGCGTAGGTTCCGAGCAATAGCCACGCGAGTAAGAATATGCCAAGAGGACAATGCTGCGTATCCGAAGAACGAACATTAGAAGTTGAACTGACGGAACGAGCAGGAGGAGCGGCAGGGACCGGCAATGCCGAAGGCCGAGGATTTGAGGTTGAAGGGAAACAAACGTCCGGACATTGAAGGCAGAAATGACTTGTAATCAGGGAGAGGACAAGTGGCAGACACAATGAAGTAAAATGGCAAACAAGCTATAACATACCAGAGGAAGAGTTTCAATGACATTACTGATTTGCTGTTCCATAAGCCTCTGGAAGGCAAAACGACAAATTAGAGCAAGATCAGAGCAGGTTTCGAGACTGCTCGGAACAGCCAGAAGCATGCGCCTGTTCGCTTTAATCATGAGGATAAACTGCGCGGACTTAGATGCACATTTTGGCTATGACGGAGAGAAACTACACCAAGATTGGATTAACCCAAAACGAAGACTAAACAGCAGTTAGGCTTTCAGAACCTAGCATTGTTGCAGTATCGGCACTCGTGCCGTATTTTGTCGCAGTTCTTGGCTTCGTCGAGATACACATTTCAGAAACACAGGCAGTCGACTTTTTTTCAGCGTCTTGGGACGGGAAATCGTCGTCATTGTATTATCCATAACCGCAAAGGAAATGCAGCAGTACCGAAGCGAAACCAGTGTACGCGAAGGGTTGACATTCTAAGTGAGGAGTCGGGAAGTTGGAAAAATTCGTTACCTGAAACTTCTTCACGTGACCATAGAGAATTTTTGATGCTTTCGCTTCCCGAATACCAGCGATATGGAAGGCAGATGATCCTGGAGGGCTTTGGCCTCCCAGGCAAGTGATTGGCCTAACATGTAAGAAACGGTACAGCTGACAACCAGAAGGTCAGTTAAAATTACAGGCTGCTTCAGTGGTCGTCGTAGGTGCAGGTGGTCTTGGATGTCCTGCTCTTCAATATTTAGGCGCTGTGGGTATCGGTGTGTCGCCATTTGTGATACTTTTCCTCACTCCTGACTCGAATAGGACGCATTGGCATTATCGACCATGATCTTGTGGAACTCTCAAATTTAGGCCGACAGATTCTTCACAGCGAAGAAACTATCGGAATGCCCAAAGCCGAATCTGCAGCTCTCTATCTGCATAGGTTATTACACTCTTCGTATATCCTAGCAAGGAACTAAATCTACGGTCCTAGATTAAACTCAAACCTAACTATTGATATAATCACTACCGCTCTCTCGTCTTCAAATGCTCAGACTCTTCTTTCGCCCTACGATATCATCCTTGACTGTACAGACAATGCCCCAACACGCTACCTGCTCTCCGACACCGCCGTCGTCCTAGGTAAGCCCCTCGTTAGTGGTGCGGCCCAGAAGTACGAAGGCCAACTCTGCGTGTACAATTATGCTGGCGGCCCGTGTTATCGTTGTTTGTACCCCCGCCCGCCAGCGCAGGAAACAGTAGGGACGTGTGAAGAGACGGGGATCTTGGGTGCTGTAACAGGTGTGATCGGTAATCTGCAAGCGTTGGAGGCTATCAAGATCATCACAGGACTACATGGTGAGTGTGAACCTTGTCATTTTATTCGTTTTATGCCAAGGCTCGTCTTACTTGTGGTAGACAAGAAACCAAGCTTACTCCTCTATTCCGCCCTGGGCACACCACCCTTCCGAAGTATTAAACTAAGATCACGCAAATCAACGTGTGCTGCGTGTGGGACGGCCGAGCAGAGGATGGGGACAATACAGGACATTGATTATATCCAGTTCTGTGGCGGAGCAAGACCGGATTGGGAAGCGAATGGGCTGAAGGAAGGAGCGGCTGGTACTCGAATTAGAGTCAAGGTATGTGATGCCATATAAATTCGCCGCGTGTCTTTTTGTCTCAAGGAAAAGGCATTACCAGGATTTGGAAGCGGCACTGAAGTCCGATAGGCCGCCTCACCTCCTTGATGTGCGACCTGCGACAGAGTATGGGATTTGTCACCTTCCGTCGTCAATCAGTACGCTTATTTTTATCCATGTGCTTTCCTCCTTAAACTGAGAATGTACCCAGACGTCCCGCTTAACGTCCTCGTCGCAGAACCTCAAACTTATCTCCCTGCCGACCCAAAGACAGACACATACGTCCTCTGTCGTCTAGGCAATGACTCGCAAATCGCGGCAGACGCACTGAGGGCTCTTGACGTGGACGTGGGCTTGATTCAGGATGTAGTGGGAGGACTAAGGGCTTGGGCTAGGGATGTGGATCCAGGGTTCCCTATATACTGATCCGAGTGAAAAAGGTTTGACAGGTAGCATGGGGTCTTTTTGATATTAAAGAGTTTCTTACAATGCGAGCCAGCGAATACAGTAACGACATCTGAATTGGGTGCGACGTTGTATTTGAATATATACTAGCAGTACGGGAAATGTACCTAGATATCAATGGTCTCAAGATAACTATGAGCAGAGCATTGATTGACTGAAATGCCTCTCCTGGAAATCTTTGGAAGATCCGTAGAATCTCCCAGCGGAAGAACAACGACTTCTTGTAACATATTGAAATGAATCACGTTTGACAAGAGATCGTCGAGCTGTGCGAGGTCCAGCACGTCGTACACATCTTGACCAGAGTATCGCAATTTCAAGGTAGTAAGCTTGTTGAAAGGAGGTAGAGTCAAAAGGGTGTTTTGGATGAAAAACGAGATCCAAGTTGAAACGTTGAACGCCCAATCTCTACATACAATGAATTCGAGTTCAGAGAGATTTAAAAGGGCCTTGAGGTCAAGGACTTGACGAGATAGGACCGTCATCAAAAAAAGGCATTTGGATCAATTCCTGAAGAGAGAATATAAAAGCACGCTTACACTGCTGATCTTCTGAGAACACATCGAAAAACAGAGCTGACACTTTAGAGGCATTTTGATTGGTTACCTGCAGAAGATGTACGAAAGGATGCTTACGGTTTTTGATTCCGCAAATTGTAATTGAGAATGAACACAAGGTCTGCGAAGTACCCGAAAGGACAGTCTGAACTGACCCTAACTTTTCTGGTTCCGTCAACGATACCGCATAGCTTTTGAGCCGTTTCATGGACAGGTCAAGTGGAGCAAAAGCTCCAGAAAAGAGAATTTTTTCTGGCTCCCAGTCATCGCAGAGGCAGAGTAGAGACCTGACAGTTTCATCTGTTTGGCATGGAGAACGAAGAAGACCATGAAGCGACGGACGCATGGTGAGGTACTCTGTCTCGCGCACTTCTAAATAATTTAGGTTGTAGAGCTCTGGGACATTCGTGGGTGGCACTAGGCCACTAAAGAGGATCGAGTGAAGTTGAGGCGAATGTATTAGGTTAATAAATTCCCTCTCGAGCTCAAGGGACAAGTCAGAAAACGGGACATTGTAATAGATATCGCCCATTATCTCCAGCTCGCGTAAATTGGGAAGTAACAATGGGGACCCTGAAAAACCAGCTGTCCCAACTGGCTGTAGACACTCGGAGCAATCGATAGTGGGAAGAGTGATGGTCATGGACCGGACATACGAAGCGATGCGTGGGTTAGTCTCGAGTGTATGGTGGATCCAGGCGTTGATCGTCCGGCGAGTCTCGTCCGGCGAATAGATTTCGATATTCAGAGTTCTAAGGAGCCAGCTTTGGGATCGATAACGAAAAGTGGGAGAAACAAGACTGCAGTTACACAAATCCTGTCTATCAGATGCATCGCGCCTGGAACTGGCTACCTCGTCGATAATGCAGTTGATGATGTCCTGAGGTATTGCGCCTATACCATTTTGCGCCATGGTGGACATGAGAGGCTTGTTGCTGCGGCTCAGTGTTCAATCGAAAAATCAAAAGTTCCCTTGCTCTCCCCCACATCCAAACAAGACCATCGTTACGATAAAGGCAACACCTCTCACCTGTGGCTACCACATGTTGGGCCTTGTTAGGCATGGAATATATATGGTAATCCACGCCTAAGGCGGCGGGTTTTTATTGCTTTCACGCTTCCTCCAATAATTCACCACTAATGTATCACTCAGGTGACCGGCCATTGCTACCGGTGGTGCCGAAGCCATCAGGCACGTTGTCAACAGCATCATTGATCGTTGATGTATGACCGACGTCGCATCACATATGTCGGGACTACCCGGAGATCATGCCGACGACTGATCCCGCCCTTTGCTCGCTGTTCCGCACAATGAGCTCACTCCTTTGCTTAAAATTTATGGAAAAATGTCAGAAAAATTTTGAATGATATTTGTTTACTCTCCCAATCCAATTTCACTCCATAGGACCATATATGAATCATACATGACATGAAACAATTATTTCTAATTTCAACACATGATTAAATAGGTTTAGATAGTTAAAGCGCGCGTAGCGCGCAAGAAGAAAAATTCAACACGTAATTGACGATAGAAAATGTCATAAAAAGGACTATTCGAAGGCGTGAATTATGCAGCAAATTAGTTTCATCTTGAAGACGGAAGACGGCATTCATGGGGAGATTCAGCTGCCAGCACGATTGGAAGAAAGACCAACAATACCTCCGTCACCGAAAAATGGTGGCATTGGTGTCCATAACATCTAGTCATCGTCCTCGTTGCCGCTGAAGCCATCATCGGCCTGTGAGTTGTCTTCTTCCTCGTCATCGTTTATGAACTCGGTATTCTTATATGCAGGGCCTGGCGGGAGTTGTGACGCCTTCTTTTTCTTAGACCGTGGCCCTGAACCTTTTGTCCTGGGCTTGCCTTTGTCTGAACGTAACTTCCGCTTCTTTCCGATTACAATCCCTTGGCTGCGCGCATCAGCAAGTTTCCGATCATGCTCTCTCCGTTCCTCTGCTGTGAAGAACATCCACTTGCAGACGCCATCTTTGAGGGCAGAGCGTAAAAGCCGCACATCGTCCACAGTAGAAATCTTGGAGGGGCTGCCAAATTCTATCCTTGCAGGCCAGCCAACAAGGTGGACGTGGTACTTCTCAACAATCGCCATCTCATAGTTCATATAGTTCATTTTCACCCCTTTATTTACGAGAATTGCACCTGTAGGACCATCAGACCTGATCGGTGATAAACAGGTCATTATATACTCACACAATCCCTCTAAAATGAGGTTGGTACACTCAGCGCGCATAGAAGACAGCGTATCTAGCTTTGTGACACCTACAATTATTGTTAGCTCTGTTGCAAGCATTTGAAGATAGCGAGAAGTACCCCGATTTTCGAGGCAAGCGTACATCTCGAATTTAGCAAGTACCTCTGTGTAGTCTAGCTTCAGGATTTCTGGGAAGAACTTCAGTACCGTGTCATCTGAAGTGGCAGTGAACGTGGTCGCAGTGTCTTCCACATGACTACGGGAGAAGAAAGCAAAGGAACGAACGCCCGTGCGAAGAAAAAGATCCCTCATCTCATTACTTGTCAGCAGGAAAGAAACTGTTAGGAGCATATAGTAGCAGGCGTACCTCTTCCGTGATAGCCTTGATATTTTTGTGTGCATCCAGTGCCGATGCATGGTTGTTACTACGTGATCCTTGCAATTTGATGCTGCGATGTTCCATAAGATCCTCAATAAGTTCCTGCCTACGCTGCTCGCTCATTGTCGACGCGTCTAACTCTTTGTCATTGCTAACTTTTTCTTGAATGTCCTTGAGTTTAAAGCGATCACCAGGGGCACGATCTGGCAATACACGTGAAATTGAGGTGGCAATGTAATACAATAAAAGGCTTACCATCGTTGACTTCCTTTGCCTTGAAATGAAGAATCACATTTGCAAGGGAGGGGCGACGCGTCGAGGTAGAAGTAGACGCGTGAATTATCATCTTGTGAACACGCTCTTTGTCGACCAGATGTTGCTTTGCCAGCTTCTCGATAAACTTCTCCTGATCCTTCATATATGCAAACACAGCTTCTTGCACAAGGTCCAAGCTGGCTTTTGTATTTTTCTTGAGAATAATCTGAGTCCCCATTGACGTGGAGGACTTAGTGCCCAACTTAGAGGAACGAATGCGTGGTGGTTGAATAGGTCGGTCGGGATTACGTGCAGCCCAATGGGTAGACCCATGGTCATCGTGCAGATCTATCGTGCTAGCCATCAACTTGAATGGCGTACACGCACTCCACCACGCACTCCAGCTGACTGTTTGTTGAATCAGATTGTGTGGGAAGGTCAAAATTGATGGTGTGATCCAAGCAGATCAACCTGGTTGAAGTTCTTTCCACATCTCATTTCACAATCCTGTCGTTTCTCCACCCTCTCTTTGACTTTTCCCTCATATTATGCATTTTTCTCCGGCTCAAGGTGCGTCCTGTGATTATACCATACAGTAACCTCCCTATGAACCCGTTTCATCCTTTCAGCAGGGAAAGCCCACCCAACAGCTTGTAGCTCATCTGCCCAAAAAGCCTGTAAGTAAAGACTTATGCCATGGTCGTATGCAACTCAGTCAGCATAGCGGCCGCCAGCCCCACGAAGGGCAAGAAACCTCAAGTACCTGATGTCAGCAGCCTTAGCATCAAGGACGCGTTTGAGCGCGCTAAGGAAGAACATTTACGTGGACGGCCTGCTGTTTTCGAGCAGGATGACCCCTCACGGCGCAAGAAGGTAGCCTATGTGGTATTCCGTGGACGTAAGACGGGCATATTTGAGACATGGTATGCATTTTTGATGCTTTACTTGCCACTGCATAACTTTTTTTCATGAAGGCATGCTGCTGCCCCACAGATTGACGAACTGCCTAGTGGCAAAAAAGGCTGGCTTCAGGGCTACTATAGCTACGAGGCTGCCGTCCAGGCTTGGGAGCACGCCTGTGCAAATGGCCTGGTATCTCTGGTGCAAGACCCACCTGCTATACCCCGTTCTCCTGCTACACCTTGTTCTCCTGCTACACCCCGTTCTCCTGCAACATCCCGTCAAAGCCCTGCGTTGCGTTCGGATGGCAATGAGAGCTATACGCAGTCTAGAAAATGTCGCGATGCCCAAGCCCATCGAGCCCCTGCATCCACCAAGTGTGCACAGTTAGATTCAGACGATGACGACATGTACTTATCAGATGATGCTACTGCAAGTGGTTCACCAACATGTACCGCCCCATCTTCATCTCCCAGCCCCGACTTTTCCCCATCTACCCAGCCTTTTGCATCACGGCCCTTCCACCTCCACTCCAGGCCTGGTGCATTCTCCGCAACTCGCTCCGCGCAGAAAGAAATTTTGGATGAAGAGTGTTATTGGGTTGTTGTACGCGGCACTGCGCCTGGCGTCTACCAAGGGCGGTCAGTACTTCTAGCCTAATTCCATCACTTGCTCTGACGTTAGTTTTAGAACGGCAGCAGAAGCAGCATTGGGCTCCCACTCCCAACCTTCAGTTGTTCGGACAACAGATCTGGTATCTGCAGCGATGATTTTCACACAGAGTTACATGGCAGGCGAGGTCTCCCTGCTTTGACTATATCCCTCTCCATTCAGTCTTGTTAGACGCTTTCTTTCCCACTCTTTTTTACAATCTTATTGTTGTCCAATGTTGTAAATAAGTAATGCATTGTTTATACTTCAATCTGAATGATAATGACTTAAACATAAGATGTGTGATTTGTTAAAAACATGAAGAATACATTGTGTTCATGCTCGAATGTTGTGCAACAATCAACATACCAACATACGATTCGTGGTTGTCAAGTCAACGGACAGAGAGAAGATAGACCCTCTCAACAGCGTCGGCTTTTTCTGATAGCCTGGGGTAGAGAAGAAGATTGACACGAAAAAGTCCAGAATATCAGTCAAATCAACATAGGTGTTTGTGTTTGCATTAAACCGTCCACTCATGAATTTGTCAAACAGAATCTCTACTATATCTTACGTGTATAAAAGTACTGCAAATTTAAAGAGATGGTCTCCTGAACTCTTCAATTCTACTCAACAGATTCAGTCCCATTTCCCACCTTGATGACTTAGCCGCACACATGTTTTTGTAACCTTCAAGATCTTCCATCTCAAACTCTTTCTCTGTTCAAAATCCATTATCAATGTAGCGGAATAGTCCTCCTGAACAGTATTGCATGAATGATGCCCGCCGGTCACCAGCCTGAACGGGAACATTGGAGTGGGTAATTGTGGCAGATGGAAAGAGCATAAGCGACCCCGGAGGAAACTCTACAAATAACCCAAGATCCCAGAAGATATCAGTGCTGAGGGGCTCAGTTCGATCTCCTCCAGGGACAACTGCTCCACGGCGACGGAGTCACGGAGCAAGGACGGAAAGTTGACTGATTGAGGGCAGTACATTGGAACCGAGTCGTAGGGCAAGAAAATCCAGCCTGAGCGCATCTACAGTCGCTGGTTCAGACAGAAAAAATGCATGCGCATAGCACTCACCGAGCACATTGATAAGAGGGCGGTGTTAAGTCCTGTGGAGGGCGGTTAGTAGGTTCGAAGGCGTTACTGAGAGCTCACGGCTTCCACCTCCACAGCACGCTGATTTCCTTGGTCCCAGGGATGATTCCTAAAGGAAACCTGTGTGCTGCAAAGAAGGAGGCCGTAGCTAAAAGAAAACGGCTCAACTTACACCCTGCAGTCTGAATTCAAGATGGTAAGGTGTGATCACATGAAACTTACTGACGTGACTTATGCTTCGACAGAGAAAGTCGAGTAAAGGGAAGTTCAAAATCTACTGTGAGGGCCCTTTGCATAGCCCTGGCATCCAGACGTTAAACCGCACGGGGATACAGGCATTTCGGAAGCGTCAGAACAAAGAAGTTCAAGAACGTCAACAAGGTGAGTAATCATTGTGTGGAGATGTGTAAAATGCTCACCGTGATCTCCAAGCGCGTAATGAAGCAAAACAACGTGCGCTGGACAACATACAAGATATTCCAGAAGATTTGCATGACCACAACTATGACAGCGAGTGGATTGACATCAACCACGTCATCAACGGCAATGCCACGCTCAACTTGAGCCATGCTGGTGGTGAATTTCAGGCACTACTGCAGGAGGTGTCTCCACAAACCCGAAGGGAATACCGTGCACGTCAAGATGCAATCATTCATTGTAACCTGGGCTTTGCCACGCAACTTGATGCCATGGTCAATGCATATCTGCAGTGGAGTGAGGTTTGCGGAGTTTCAGGGGCGAGGCTTGCTGCGGCCTTGGGTCCTGATGCAGTTGTTCAGGAGTTTCGAGCCATCAGAGTCGTTGACCTTTTTGGTAGGTTTGCCTTTATGTTGTTGCACACCTCTGACAGCTTCACAGAAACTTATTCCCTCGATGTTCCCATGCTTGATGGTAGTGTGACCATTGCTTCTGCCTTGGTTGAGCGCGGTCTCATTCCATCTGCGCCATACCATCCCAATGTTGCTTTTGCCACGCGGACCGTGGAACTCTATCGGATGACTCACCTTCGATGCCCCCGCCTTTCCATTCAGCCTTTCATTAAGAGTTTATGCGACTTGCACGGAGTGCCATTTAAATCATACCTGAGCAAGCAGTTTTCTATTGCCTACGACGTCTACCTATCCATTCGCAAAGAGACTGAAAGACGTGTCCAGATTGCTCTTGAACGAAATACACCAAAATGGCGGCTTCACCATGCATGCCCTGCATGCACTTACAAATTGGAGGGAGAGAAAAAGCTCACGTTCAAAATCCTGGTGATGATGGATGGGAATGACTCCCTTAAACGATTTATCCGTCGAGGCCCTGCCACTGAAGATGAGGGTGAGGAAATGGCACTGGGTGCTTTGAAAGAGTTGCAGGACAATCGTGACCTCAACGGCGACTATTATTTGAGCAGGGAGGCAGTCAATAGATGGGCAAAAGACGCACTTCAGGAGATGTTGCCCACCAGAAACAATCTGGTCAGCGTGTTTATTTCCACATTGAATTGTTGTTGATCTGCTTGGTAGGAAGGGGGCACATCAGATTCAGAACACAATGCTTGTGAAGAACGCTGGAAAAATATGAACGATGAGCTGGCTTCACGGATGTGGGGGATTTTCGATGAAACTGGCATCTTCCTCTCTCTCTGTCGCCATGGCTTTGTCCTATTGATCGCTGACATGGTTCAAAGCGGGGAGCTGTAGGTATTCATTTGCTTGATTATCTGTTTACCCCTTACTGCACTCTTTACCACAGTGCCAAATATCCCTTGGCCATGGTGAATGAATTGCTGGCGGCGTTTGGCTCACGAATTGGGGCTGGCTATGATATCGGCTGTAAATTTGGTGCAACTCTGGCCAACAGCCCCCTTGGACTTCATGCACGTGAACTTGGGTATAAATCGCTCATCGGCAGCTTCCACGGCCATGCCCATAATCGTCGCTGTCAACTCAGCTTCCTTGCAAAATATGTTGAAGGCCTTGGTCTTGAGGATCTCGAAGGATGCGAACGATTCTTTTCGAAATCTAATGCCTTAGCTTTGTCTGTGCGGTATGCGAGCATCTTTCATCGGAAGCAGATCATTCAAGAATATGTCAAACATATGGATCGACAGGAGACTTACCAGAACCTGAGCACGCATGCTTCTTTTGTTTACCCTTCTCTACTGACTGAAATTTTCAGGCACCTTTCTTGTTAGTAATTATCAGCAAGCGCTGAAACTTATCAGTGGCTTGCCTGCGGTGGAAAAACAGATGAAGGACCAAGGCGTGCCAAGCTTCGATACTTTTAAGCAATGGTTGGTGGAGGAGAAAGCGTATCTTGAGGGGCTGTCACGAGAGCCTCTAGTGGAGACATTGCAAATGGAGTATTACCAAAAGTTGGTAAATCTCGAAGCAAGCCAGTGAGTTGAATCTTTTTCACCTTGTGCGGTCCTAAGACTAGATGCAGACGTGCGTTAGATGAGGCACAATCCAAGTGGCTCGTGATCACCCCTGAAACACAGAACATGCGGGACTATACAAATTCTATCGAGACAAAACGTTGGCATGCACTTAAAAATCATGAAAAAGACCTCAAAATTGTTCAAGGCCTTGAAACAAAACTAGGAATTACAACACAATTGTAGCGTAGTCCGCTATGTGGCGTTGGCCACATAGCTTTACTTACTGTATATTAGTACATATTATATTATATTTATTGTAGCGTAGTCCGCTATGTGGCGTTGGCCACATAGCTTTACTTACTGTATATTAGTACATATTATATTATATTTATTATAATATAATATTTATTTACATTCGTATATAATTAGTTACTCAGCTGCTTACAAAGCAGCTTATTTTGTTGTAAACTACATTGTCAATAGACTGGTCTGGTCTGATTCAGTGTTGTGTGCACACTAAGCTAAGCAGCTTATTTTGTTGTAAACTACATTGTCAATAGACTGGTCTGGTCTGATTCAGTGTTGTGTGCACACTAAGCTCTCTCAAATTCGTAACTTCGTTACATTTTTTTGAATCCGCCAGCTAGGATCTATTGCCTAGCATCCGACGTCAGTCGTTGAGTTCGTTGACAGAACTCTATCAGCTTCTCGAGCTTCTTGCACAGCCACACCGTGCAAATTTCAAACAGGGGATCGATGAGTAATCCCATACCTGCAGTGCCCACTGACGGCGGGCGAAATGCCCATGACCTACGGGGAGACCCAGCAGACATCCAGGACGCGTCAGCGTCCAATGCGGGTCAGGTAAGACCCAAGGCTCGAGACCGAGGTCAGAGTACCGACCTAGCCGGGAATGAGAGCGAGGCCCGGAGAGCTGAAAGCTCACAGCAGGACGGTCCGCAACGCCTCCAAGACAAGATGCCCGGGGGATTAACGCCCCCAGTTACGCAGTTGCCAGGAGGACCGCGACGGTCTAGCCGATTGGCGTCCAAAGGACCCCCGCAGGACGGCCGACAGTCAACCGGCGCCTATGGCGCCCCAGGAGACGCCGAGTCGTCAGTACGGACTGGGAGAACCCTCCCTGCGAGCCGGAGCAGTGGGACCAGGCGGTCCACAGCGGGCCCAATGCCTGCTAAAGTAGCGGAAGCCTGCTTAGAAGAGGTACCGGAGGAGGCTGCAAGGCCTGAAGGATACAGCGCGGAAGATCGATTTCCGCGCACACCAGCAGTGGAGGAAGCTCCGGAGGTTGTAGAGCTTCCAGAGGAGGTGATGGAGTCGTCAAGTGACGACGACGTCGGAGCAGAGGAACAGCGGCTGAAAACCGCGTACACCGTGCGCTTGCGGGTGTTCTGGGACTTACATCCAGAGGTGATGAAATACACCACCCAAGCGCGACTCGAGCGCTACGCGTCAGCCCATATAGTAGCACTTAGGCGACAAGGGCACGAAGTGCCCAATGTATTCAGTACGAAATATACTGATTTAATGGTGAGAGTGCTCACTATGGAGCTGCAAATGTATGTGCAGCGTAAGGCCACACGGCAATCGGGGGTCTTGACCCCCTGGAGCCACACGTCCGAAGAATGCTCAGCACGACGCAATCAAGACGTCGGAATCGAGCTAGTGGAGGCACTAGCACGGGCGCAAGAAGTGCCCGAAGTAAGACCGGTGAGTACTTTTTATACTCCAGCAGGACAAGGGTGGCGTGAGGAGCCCCCGCACATGCGTAACCATGACCGTAGGACAGATATGTCAGGTCCGGATGGGCACGATAGCACTGTGCTCAAAGTGGAAAGCGAGGCATCCGTGATGCCGCGCGTGCCCATGGCCGAAACGTTGAGCGACAGAGTCGCGTACCGACGTATGCGCAATGGCGACCTCAGAACTAAGGGACAGTCCCTTATAGACGATCAGGGCATCGTATTCGAGGGCACTAAGCCCATTGACGAGATGCATCGTCAATTCGTCACGCAGGGTCAGGAGAATCAAGCTTCTCCAGGTCCAGGGCGGCGCAACAATCATGATCGAGGAGACTTCCTCGATCGAGATGGCGCCACGAGACGTGATGTCCCTGGTAACGGCCCTAGGTCGATTCCTCGAGACGAGGGCAATTATGCCCACAGTCGAGGAGGCTCGGGACGTCCGCCGCAAGGTGGACGGGGGAAGTCACTTCCCCATGCCGCTGATTTGGCGACTAGATCCCCGGGTCAGCGGGAAGCCATTCGAATGCATCGTGAAGCCATGCACGATTGTCTGCATCGAGTAGTCGATGATGCCCTGGGCGTAACCTTACGGTTACCAGACGGAGTGAAGCTGCGTAAAGCAGACAGTAGGCACATTCGCGCCTATACAGGCGCGTCCAAGTTCAGCGACCTGGAAGATTGGGCGATGGATGTATGCACCCATCTTGCCATGTGCTTATACGGAGGTGACCGTATGGAACGAGAACAAATTTTCGTTCTGCCTGAGTTCTTGGCCGGAGAGGCCATGGGTTGGTTTCGACGGGCAGTACTGCACGTCAATCGTGTCCAATATGACTGGACGTTTAAAGGAGTCCTTACAGGACTGTACGATCGATTCGTACACCCCTCAACGCTCCAGGATGCAAGGCGGGACTTCCAGTCCGCCAAGTACACCGAGAAGTTGGGAGTACAAGGGTTCTATGATACCCTTAATGACCATGCCCAGAACATGGCAGTATACCCGGACGGGTATACAATGCTCGAAACGTTCTTGGATGGCATTCCAGCGGATATGCGCCGCTATTTGATACGTGAGGACGGCTTGTCCCCAGAAGTCAACGATGTGGAAGAATTCGTGGCATATGCCATCCGGTATGAGCAGTCTCTGAAGACTGCTAACCACTACAAACATCGTAGTGGACACAAAGGGGGATCCAGGCGACTACCGCCTGGTGGGACGCCCTCACGGGGTCAGCATGTGGGGACCTTCCTGGCCAAGAAGACCGATCTGGATCGTGACCGCAACACGCGGTTTGTTGTACGCAAAACCCCTGTTGCGAACCGAGGGCGGAGCCGCCCACGCCCAGAGCGGGCGCCGGACGGAGAACGTCCTAAATCAAGGCCGGACTTCAAACCGGCCAACCCACCAGGTCAGACGGGGACTTGTTTCGCGTGTGGCCAACCAGGCCACTACGCTACCAACTGCCCTGCGAAGCCAGGACCCCCGAGGAAGGGGTATGCACCCCGCGCCCACCTTCGAGCTGCACATACTGCAGCCGCGAGTGGGAGTGACGGAGACGTATCTGCCGATTCTGAGGCAGAGAACCCCACAAACGACCAGGAGCCCCCAGAGGAGGCATCGGGCGCCGAGCCCGAGAGTGTGGTCGTGGAGGGGGAGGAGTACGTCACAGTCGACGTATATGACGACGTCT
Source organism: Macrolepiota albuminosa (assembly GCA_027475525.1). Taxonomy (NCBI): domain Eukaryota; kingdom Fungi; phylum Basidiomycota; class Agaricomycetes; order Agaricales; family Agaricaceae; genus Macrolepiota; species Macrolepiota albuminosa. The sequence continues at coordinate 1,140,539 of JAMWFC010000054.1, read as the reverse complement.
ACGACAATGAGTATTACAGTCGCGACAGCGACTCTGAGTGCCTAGCGGCGATGACGGATTGGCCGTCCACAAATGATCCCGAACGGAATAACGTAGTTCGGATGAAGAAGGTGACCCTTTGTCGTGCAGAGGGCACTTTGCAGCGCCCTACATTGAAGCGAGCAGACAAGGAGTGCCTGGTCTCGTATGTGGACGTAGACGGCCACAAGGCATGGACCCTATGGGACTCTGGGAGTACCACATCGGGCATAACGCCCCAGTTCGCCCATGTGTACGGAATATCCGTGCAGGAGTTGGATACGCCATTGGTGTTACAGCTGGGCACCGTAGGGAGCCGAGCCATGGTGCAGTACGGGACAAATGTGAATGTCCAAACGCCGGGCTCACGTAGCCGTGAATACATGGATGTAGCGAACTTCGATCGCTACGACATGATACTGGGAACGCCATTCATGCGGCGTAACAAAGTCATACTAGACTTTGACCAATGTCAGGTACTAGTGAATGGGAAAGTGATCCCAGCCGAACGAGCAACAGCAGACGACACTGATAATCGTCTGCGACGTCATCGCACTACGGAGAAACGCAAGGACTCTCCATGACTTGGCCGGCGCAGAGTGCCAGCCGTGGAGGATGTGGAGGAGGAAGTGCAGGCTATGCCTGGACTGAGAGCAGACCACAACGTGGTAATGATGAGCGAGGAGGAGTATCAAGCCTCCAAGAGGAGCAACGAGCGAATAATCGCTCCCGAGATTCGAGGCGCAAGGCCTCCAGACAAACGCCATCGCAAGGCGAGACGACGGGAGGACTCAGTGGACGTATGTCCACCTACGTCCTCACGAGTCAAGTTGGAAGACTTGAAAGACAGCATTCGAGAGGCGGAAGCCTCAGTAGAGGGGGACACACGGTCCCTATGGGAGCGACCAGCTCCCCTACCGGAGTACGACTGGGCATACGACCCCCAAATGCCGCAAGAGTGGAACGAGCTGGTGGCAGCCACGTGTGCGCGAAATGCGCACCAGAGACGGATGACCGTCAAACCAGTGTATCGCCAGCCAGCCCTGGACAAGGTATCCGTAGCGTACTCGCTTGTACGTGAGGGAAGAAGCCTCGTAGCTTGTAAGGCAGCGGTAGCGGGTGCCCCGCTGAGACTACATATACCTGATGACAGTGTCAATCGGGTGCTTGCAATGCGAGAACAGTACGCGCCGCCGCCTTGGCCACCCTCAGAGACGGTGGAAGTACTTCCCCCGGTACGCATGAAGGGGAAGCAGAAGGCGACAGGCCTTTGTGAGGAAGATATTCCTCGGTTGCGTCAGCAATGGCAAGAAGAATTTGCCAACATGGTCAATGGGACCAAGGAGGAGCTCCCGCCGTGGCGGGAGGTGAATCATGAGATTAATCTCATAGACGAGAACAAGCAGTATAAGTACCACTTGCCGCGCTGTCCGCGCACCCTCCAGGAGCAACTACGCGATAAGACTAATCGCTACTTGAATGCTCAATGGTGGTCCCCATGCACCACCGCTCAAGCTGCACCGTTATTGTGCATCCCGAAGAAGGATGGAACCCTTCGAACAGCTCTTGATGCGCGTCAGTGCAATGACAATACTATAAAGGATGTAACTCCTTTACCAGATCAAGAGGTGATCCGGGAAGACGTGGCTCGAGCGAAGTATCGCTCAAAGATTGACCTTACTGACGCTTACAAGCAGGTGCGCATTCGCACCGAGGACGTACCCAAGACCGTATTTGCGTCGATCATGGGTACATTCACAAGCAATATAATGCAGATTGGAGACTGCAATGCTCCAGCAACCTTCCAGAGGCTAATGACCTCTATCTTCCGAGACGTAATAGGACGTTTCATGCACGTCTACTTAGATGACATATTCATCTACTCGGATACCATGGAGGAGCATGAGCAGCACCTCAGAGTCGTATTCGAACGACTGCGCAAGTACAAGTTGTACTTGAAGTGGAAAAAATGTGAGCTCTACGCTCAGAGTATAGACTGCCTAGGGCATGTCATAGACGAGCGGGGTATCCACCCTGATCAGGACAAGCTCGATCGTATTCGGGAGTGGCGCACGCCCCGAAACTACAATGACATCCAACGATTCGTTGGCCTCGTCAACTACATATCGAGCTTCCTGCCCGATGTCACAGCCTATACTGGGCCACTTATGGCCATGACGCAGAACGGATCACCGTTCAATTGGAGGCCGTTGCACCAGCGGTGCTTCGAGATGGTCAAACGGATCTGTACAAAGACTCCGGTGATTCGACCAATCGACCCTAGACGGGACGAGCCAATATGGCTCATTTGCGACGCGTCCAAGACAGGCGTCGGAGCCATGTACGGCCAGGGAAGCAGCTGGCAGACGTGCCGTCCAGCAGGGTTCATGTCGAAGAAGTTTACGACGGCCCAGCAAAACTATGCAGTGCACGAGTTGGAGACTCTTGCCATACTCGAGGCTCTCCTCAAGTGGGAGGATAAGCTGATGGGATACCCCATCCACATCATAACGGACCACAAGGCCCTTGAGTTCTTTAAAACTCAGGTGAACTTGTCGCCGCGTCAGCGACGGTGGATAGACTACATGTCGAGATACCAGTTCGACATCACCTATGTTAAAGGTGAACTCAACAAAGTGGCAGACTGCTTGTCACGCTACTTTGAGAGTGATGTAGTTGGGGAGGCTCACGAGCCTCATGAGTATGTGCAGGCGGACTGCCGCATAGACCCTGATGGAGAGGATTTACCTCTCCACCGATACCAGGAGCTCAGGGAGCATGTCCTGGAGGTACGCGCTATGCGTGATGATGAACGGAGGCGAAGCGCTCGCCTCAGAGAGCAGCGTGAAGAACGGGACATAGCCGCCCAGTTGCTCAAGGAGCATGAAGCCGTGGATCCAGCGTCCACTAGGGAGCACAAGCACCACGATGTACCCGTTACGCTTGCGGAGATGCTCGAAGGCAAATTGCCTTCATCCCAGCCTCCTAGCCTGGTCAATGACGACTTCCGGCAGGAGGTGGTGCAGGACTATGGCGATGATCCTCTCTTCGCCGAGATAATCGCCAATCCTGACGACCATCCTCGGTTCAGGCATGAGCCTGGTGGACTCATCACGACGGAGAACTGTCAAGGGGTGGCAGTGGTATGCCTCCCCCGTACGCGTACCATTGTTACGCGGGTCTTGGACCAGGCCCATGCCCTGGTGGGGCACTTTGGTGCCGCCCGGACATTGGGCTACATCCGGCGATGGTATTGGTGGCCACGTATGGCCCAAGAAGTCACTAAGTTTTGCGCGTCCTGCGCAGCGTGCCAGAGGGCAAAGTTGCCCCCTGGATCCCCTCTTGGGAAGCTACACCAGCTACCCGTGCCGGTGAAACCCTGGGACTCAATTGGAATGGACTTCGTAGGTCCCTTTCCCGAGTCCAGAGGGTTCGATTACCTCTGGGTAGTCATATGTCGTATGACAAGCATGGTGCACCTCATACCGGTGCGAACTACGCTGACGGCTAAGGAGCTGTCGTGGATCTACCTGAGGGAGATCGTTAGGCTGCATGGGCTGCCTAGCACCATTGTGAGCGATCGTGACTCAAAGTTCACGTCTCAATGGTGGAGAGAACTCCACAAACTGCTAGGAGCGCGACTCCTCATGTCGACGTCCTTCCATCCTCAGACGGATGGGCAGACAGAGCGGGTTAACCGCAGTATAGGTCAGATTTTGAGGGCAGTTGTTCGCCCTGACCAACGGGACTGGGTGGACTGGTGTCCACTCACTGAGTTCGCGATTAACGCGAGTATCTCGGAGACCACAGGGTATGCGCCCTTTGAACTCAACGGAGGGTACTTGCCCTCCATGCTGCACGAACTTCGTGCTGATACGGTAGCTCACCGTGGAGTTGTCGAGTTCGCCAGGCAGGCCCTGGAGAACATCGCGGCGGCGCATGACGCCATCATAGAGGCGCGAGTCTTTCAGGCGAAGAACGCCAATCACCGTAGGCGAACAGACCCGCCAATAGCTGTAGGAGCGTTGGTATACTTATCAACGCGTAATCTGAGGCTCCCAAAGGGACGGGCGAGTAAACTCTGCCCGAAATGGGTAGGCCCATACCGCGTCCTAGACGCAGAGCCAAGTACCTCCAACTACGTGTTGGAGCTGCCTCTGGCATTACAGGAACGACGCATTGTTCCTAAGTTTCATGTGTCGCTGTTGCGACCTTACAGCGCGTCTGATGATGCGCTGTTCCCTAACAGGGCGACCCCGGGCCCCTATGATTTTGGGGCTCGAGACGACGACGAATGGTTCGTCGAGTGCATAATTGGGCACCGGTGGACTGAGCGTAACACGCTCGAGTTTGAGGTACGATGGTCCCTGGGGGACACAACATGGGAGCCACACTCCCATTGCTCCAAGCTAGCGGCACTTGACCGTTATTTGGAGTTGAAGGGCGTTAAGCGCCCACATCAATTAAGTAAGCGTGCTGGCGCTTAATTTGATCGGCAGTGCCGATCGCGGCTTGGCTGAGTTGGTCAGCAGCTGTGGCTGAAACACGTCTTAAAAGGCGAAATTTCTTTTTCGCCTTTTTTTCCCCAACCATGGACAGCATGCCCGTGGACATAAGTGACCAGCAGCAGCAGCAGCTACAGCAGCAGCAATTTGAGAGTACGCCGTCGGTCTTACCGTCGGCTGAAGGGGGGGGGCAGATGGCTCCCCCGCTGACCCAAAATGCGCCCCAGTGGGGACAATCGCAACAGGCTGTGGGCTTCCCACAGCAGCAGCAACAACCAGCAGCGGGCTACCCGCCGCAGCAGCCGGTGATCAGTGGCTATCCGCCACTTCAAACCATGCAGGGCAACTTCATGCCCCAGAACGCACCTGTGGGCGGCTATCAGCCCCAACAACCAGCACCGGGCGCTTATGCGCCACATCACACCGAGGGCCAATTCCAGCAACAGGCCTACGGGGGGCTAGTCAGCCCCCAAGCAGCGCCGGCATGGAGGCAGCTTGCCCCTGTACCGGCAACAGGGCAACTGGGGACACATCCTTTTCCCCAGTTTACCGCCCCGGCGCACTACCCTGGGATGGGTGGTGTGCCCGTAATGATGCCGTACCCCCCGGCTTGGATGGGGGCTTGGGGCGCAATGCCCCAGTACAGCGACTCGCATGAGTCGCAAGCCAAGGGAGGCCGGTCGATTTCCCTGTCGACCACAGTACCAACCGATAATCTAGAGGGACGCCAAGCATCCCTCGTGCAGGCCACCGCGGCCATTGAGAGAGCAGAAACTCTCAATACAGAACGAAGCGTCGGATCATCGTCTGATGCGCCGACGGAGAGCCTGGCCAAGCTCTCCTTGCTACAGCGGCTGGAAATGCCGCACCAATCCGAGCCCAGCTCGGAAGAAGAGTCGCGTCCTCGACGCGACAAAGGAAAAGCACGGGCTGTCGAGCCCACTCACAGCCAGGACTTAGTCCTGGCTACCCTTCTCCAACGTCTTGGAGATAACGGGTACGATGTACCCGCAGAGTCGTCATTCCTCCGCGATGCGGAGGCAGTCGTCCTCATCTGCCGGATGATGGACGACATGGATCATATGCGCGCTCAGCGCAAAACTGATCTCCTTGCCATTTCGGCCGCTCGTAAGCGGCAGACTACACCCCCGAGTCGGGACACCGACTCCAGCAAAAGGGCGCGTTGGCAAGGAGTGGAGGACGCGCCCTCCCGCTCGATTAAGTCGAGCGTTGATGCCCCCGGCCGGGAGGCCGGTCTAGGACGGGACATCCTCCCTTATGAAGATGTTCCTGCTCCAGCCGCCCCCCGGCTTATCCAGCGCCTCGCCAGCGGCGCGTCTGAGGTCGCGTCTTCGCGACCAGTATCCGTGGTATCCACCACGCACTCTGGGGAGCAGAGTTCCAGGGGTGTGAGCACACGCCCCACTGAGGCCAAGGCCTCACAACCCCGAAAGGATCGTCGGGGTAAGCAACCGGACGTGCGCGCCTACGTCAACGTGCACTTCCCCGAGGATGCCCCGAAAGGGGCCCCAGGGGCTAACATCCCCTTTTTACCCGCTATACTGGTAGAGGGCCTGCCAGCCCGACTCCCGCGGTGTGTGTGGGCAATGGACCCACAATCTGAGAAGTCGGAGCCGGAGAGGCTGCCTTCCCCTCCCTCCGACGACGATTGGTATGAGGAGCCTGAAGAGGCTCGTATGGAATCCCCAGTGCCGCACGAGACGGCGGCACAGCGTATGGCGCGCGAACAGCGCAACAGCAATCGACGAGCCAAGATGGAGCGTCGGGCGCAGAACAGCGCCAAACGAGGGGCCGCCCTCCTTGAGGACAAAACCGGGCGCATCCCTGATGCGCTCGGTGTGGTGATCTACCGTGATCACACTATTGAGCGCCAAAACTCATTCTTTGGCGCGGGGTTGGCTCCCCAATTCTATTGGTCGCCAAGGACCAATACCATCTTCGTCGGGCAAGAAGCCCGCGCAGCCAGGTCCTTCGAGGACGACAAACCGGGCAACGCCGCCGCGACGCCCCACAACAGTAAGGTGTACCAAGTTGCACCTCGCGGGTTTCCCCGCAGTCCTCGAGAAGTCCGCAGACTTCACGCACTGGTCAACAACCAGTTTACGCCGCTTCGGCAGCGTCAGTTGGGCTACCTCTTGCTCAACGAATTCAAGCGGGTGGCGCTCAACTGCCACCCTACGGCCCGAGACAGAGCTATGTCTCATTTACTCGACGAGGTCGAGTATAGGACTATCGCGGTACCCTTTGCGAGTCTAGAGGAGCGGGAGAGCTTCCCGCGAATGATTGTGCCGTCGCGGCTCTATCGCCGCAAAGAGGGAGGGAAGATTGCCTTCGTCGGCCTTACCCCCCCTGATCCAAAGCAGCCATTTGCTTTGGACTACCTGGGCTCATACGCCCTCCTCTATGGACGTCCTGGGACGTCCAATGTGTGGACCGGTCTGGCCATGGACCGAGCCATGCGCATTCATTGGTGCAGCCTCTTTGGGTTTGCGCTTGTACGCGCCCTCAGCGCCAGCCGCCCCTCTAAGGCCACGGTACACAAGTACCTGGCCTACGTCTTCGCCAGGCCAGGCCTCTATAAAGAGGCCGTGGCCGAGTACGAGGCGGCCACGGGGCGAGTCTTTGAGCCCATCCACGCCGACGACCCTACCTTCGAGGTTCGGGCTGTGGACATTCCGGAAGCGTCAGCTTCCGTGTTCTCCACTTCGGACGCGTTACGCGTCCTTCTCCACAATCAAATCCCGGTCAGCTGGGCTGACCACGCGTACACTTATGGGGTCACCTACTTGGCCCATCTATTCTTCAGCGACAGCCGGCTCTACAACGAGGCGGCTGCTATCGACGACGAGAGGCTACAACGCCTCGATCACTACGGTACACCCCAGTCCATCCCTCAGTGGGATGGGTGGCGCGAGGGCACCATCGGCGATCGTCAACGCCTGATGCTCCAGCAGCAGGACAGTCGTCGTGCATACGACGACGCGCTCGCCAAGGGGATGTACCTCTCTATCGGGCAAGACATTCATGCCCGCGAAATCTGGACGCGCCAGTACCCGTCCGACACCGGGGATCTGCCTGATCCCCAACCAACCGTCTCGGGGTCGACCATCGACCCCAATCTCACACTGTCCCCCCTCCGGGACTATGACGATTCCCTGCCTGTAGCAGGGCCTTCGGGTACTTCTTACGCGCCCGCACCCGAGGATGAACTCCTCGACTACGACATGGACGACGCGACTGCCGATCCATTCCGGGAGCCTGGGGACTCTCCCATTGCCCCCGTCCCAGACTTACCGACGGCATGACCGTCGTATTATCTCGAGACCGTAGCTCGGTCTGATTGGGGGGTGTGTAGCGTAGTCCGCTATGTGGCGTTGGCCACATAGCTTTACTTACTGTATATTAGTACATATTATATTATATTTATTATAATATAATATTTATTTAC